>VWZG01001990.1:0-54446 GCA_013396735.1 Grallaria varia
AATTTAAAAAAAAATTAATAATCTGTGAGAAACTTTTAAAGTGTAAACCAAAGGAAAAACCTATACTGTTTGTTTCCTAACAGTGTTTTACATGTCTAAGTTAAAATGTCCTTTCACCTTGATTCATCAGACCATTGCTTATATATATTAGTATTTAAAAATAATTGATATATTTATCTCTTAGTCCCAAGATACTGATATTTCTTAAAGTTTTTTCTTCCCCTTCTCAGATGCTGGATTTTTTTTGCATGATACTGGAAGCTGTCTGCCAAAGTATATTGCTTAAGATGCCAGTGCAGCCTAACCAATTGAAATTCACACTTAATTAAGTGGATTTGTTTTTAATTAAGAAAAAAAGAATAAAATATTTAGTTTTTGGACATTTAACAACTTTTTATGTAGCTGAACACACAAACATTACTTCTAGACTTTTAATTTCACTTTATATAAGCCAAAATACATACTTCTATTAATTTTTTTCTTGTCCTGAATTTTTTTTTCCACTTCACTTCCTTATCCACTGTGCTTTCTCTGAATCTACTTATCCTTGGACACTGTTGCCACACCCAGTAGTTCCTGTAGATACCGTATGTAAATATTTTTTAAACTTTTTTGTGAACTTTCTTGGAAAATTTCATTTACCTTGAAACCATTTTAATCTGAGAGCTAAAGCAGAATTTAAGGGAAGCTTACCACATCCTTCAAGCTAATATGCTGTTTAAAAATACCAGTTTCAAAATTAGATAAGTGCAGCTTACTTTCTTGTAGTTACATGTTTTGATTAAGTGTGCTATTACATTAAATGCATTTTTTCATAGGGTTTTTTCCTTTCTTACAGATAATTTTGCCCACAGAACATCAGTCCGGCATGCACTAGCCAATGACAAAGACTGGCAGGGAAAATTCATCTCTGTGGCTCTTCCCTTGATAGAGAAGCAGCACAATGAGGTTGCTTATCTTGTACCCTGGTGTCAACTTGGAAAGCCTCCTAAAGAAGGGGGTGAGCTTATCTTCTCTTTTGCTGATTAAAGTTACCGATACTAACAAAAAATGGCTTAAAGTTTAAACCAGGTATTGCATGGTTTTATAACCCCTTACGTAACAAATGCATGTACATGCACCCATGTGAAAAAGCTGACATAACACAGATGAGGGACTGAGTTTTTAAGATTTTACACTAACTTACAACAATAAATGACTAGACACCTGCCCATTAAGGTTGTTAATGATCAGGGTTGTTAATTGCTAAATGAACATGCAAAATGGCAGTGCCATAGTAGTGGTCAGAGCAGTCATCCCAGACTTCATCTATCCATCAGTGAGAGGGCATTTCCTGGAGACACTGAGGGTAATGACTGCTCTCTTTCACAAAGATTTTTCTCTTTTATCAATTTGCTTTGATAATACTGCATCTTTTGCATAATAGTTTTTAAAAAATTCCCTGCTTTTTAAAGATACATGCAAGTCAAGCATACATTGGTTATGTATCATAGGTTAAGTGTCAAAGTCCTGTCCTTAAGCATTTTAATTCTCTCTGTAGCAAAAGAGATGTTTAAATAGACTGTTCCCCAATTTATGAACACTTGCAAAATTTGTTGCATGAAGTGACATGGAACAGGGTTTGCTTCAGCCCCCAGCATGTGTGTACATAAAGTAATCTTTGTTCTTTATTTCCCCAGGATTCTGAATTTTATGCTGTTCTTGTTGAATTTGAAAGCAGTCCAGTTTTCTCCTAAATCTGGAGAGATGACTTTTGAAACACTTTGTTCCTGTTGTAGTTTATTTCCAGCCCATTGCTGGAAAATGTCACCAGACATACATTGCCATATCGCAAGTGTCTGGCTTTCTGTTGCAGCATCAGCAATTGTGATGTAAATAACTACCAAGACAGGTAACTTTTAGCAGGACTGGAGTTTTTTTGACAAATGATGCCATTTCTGTACAAATAAGGGAGATTGTTTTGTAGAGCAGAGGTGCTAAACCTATTCCTAGCATGTTGGTTATGTCTTCAGGTCTTGCTGTGACCAACTGCCAGGAGCCAGAGGCATTTGTAATGTCATAAACCACTTCAATACGAGAAAACATCACCAGTCTTATGAAAGACCACCTGGCATTGCTCCAGCAGCCACCCAGACCCCTCAAACATATATGACCACTTGTGATTTCTGCAAAGTAGTCTGAATCTCCCAGAATTTCCAGGGAACCCTGAAAATTTGCACCGGGTGCTGGAAAACAGGCAGTTTACTGCTAACCCCAAATGTCAGAGAAATGCAGTACTGATTTCACAGTAAATACATCATGGCCATGACACACTGTTCAAGAATAGACATATTAATTTGTATTTCCTTCCCTGTGGTGGTTTTTGCCTTTTCTTCTAGGGGTATATGAATGGGTTACTTTCCAGATGAAGCCTGGTGGGCCAGCATTGTGGGGTGAAGCATTTCGAGCTGCAATCAATGCTCACATCAACACAGGCTATACCAGGCTAATCGGTGTTTTCCATACAGAGTATGGATTACTTAACACAGGTACTATTCAATTTCTAATACAGACTTTGGCAGAGGAAGGGGCAGAGGGAGAGGGGCGAGCCCTGATCCTGGATCAGGATTGACTAAAGTCCTGTAAACAGTCCTTGAACCCAGCTTTGTCTGTTGGGTTATAGACTTAAGGCAGTTGCCATAATCTTAAAAGACTCTCAGCTCTGGTGTTAAAGTCAAACACTTTATGTAAAGGTTCAGTAAAGGATCATCCCACCACTGACTTGCTTGGAGACTTGTTTCTGCTAACTTCGAGCATTTAACAGATGAAAGCATATTGCTAGGACTTACAGTATGGATTGTATTGCAGCATAACAGTATTCAGCTGACTTTATTTGTACTTTCTCAGTCCATGTGTTATGGTGGAACGAGAGCCCAGATCAGCGGGCAGCTGGAAGACACAGTGCCCACGAAGATGCCAGAGTGGTAGCAGCTGGTAAGAGATGACGGATCCAGAGAACTCACTTGTGTTACCTGCATGCCTATTGAGAAAAGTATTGCTTTCATGGGATTAGTGTCTTAATTAAATGTGTTTAATTTCAGTGCGCGACAGCGTCAGGTTCTTGGAGTCCCAGCAAAATGCACTCCTGATTCCTCTGCAGTGCTCACCACTGAAATAACAGTCTTCTACAGGATCTGACTGATGGCAGAAGAGACAAGACGGAAGCGCTGTCAGAAGGCAACACAGATTCCCACACTCTCATGAACTGAGCTTCAGTTGACAAAGAATGGATTTAAAATGCTGATCACTAGCAATGTAAATCAGCACCCTAGTATCAATTGCTAAACAGGAGTTCAGGGTGTTGTTCCTACCTCTCCAAGAAAAAGAGCTTGAACTGTATCACGACACAAACCATGCTTCACCAATCTTTTATTTTAACCTCTAAGCTCTTAATACTATCTTGCCTAGCTTGCACTTACCAACCTAGTAAAGTGCTCTTTCCTAACACTGCAGTCTGGGCTGGTATCATTTTCATAACATACTTCAGTGTCTCTTATAATAATCAAATCATAGTTATTCCATACTGGCTTATGAAGAAATGCTCCCACATCTATCTTACTCAGTTGTGTTTTAATCAGATGTCTCACTGGGATGCTCTGTATTAATTCTGAGCATAGTAAAACATCAGTGTAGCTGGAACTGTGCTTAGGTGCTACAGTGCTGCTGGTCAGGTGGTATGGAGCACCCTCTTCTGCAATTTATAGGTACTACCTATAAATTGCAGAGCACTTGGGAGGCTTTTCTACATGTTAATCACAGACCTGCAATGAGCAATGAGTTTGATTTCTCTAATGAAGTATCTTTGTGCAGTTTGCCTAATGATTATTGCTTCTTTAAAGTGCATTAAGACCACATAGAAAGCACTAAAAAAACAGCTATAGGCAATTATGCTTATGTCCAAGGTGCATTGAAAATTCAGAGACTGGTACTTGAGCTGAGATTTAAACATCCAGAAAAGTTTGTTACGCTCTGCAGCTGGATTTGACAATTAAACGAATCACTGTTTACATGACTTGCTAGAGACCTCTTTATTTACTAACTTCAGAAGCTTAAAGTAGCACTTCTCTTTCAAATCTCATTCCACTTCACTTGCTGGAAAATAGTTTGTACTCTATGCGAAGTTGTAGAGATACTGGAATATTGCATCAAAGTTCACAACAAAACCAATCAAACCAAAAGGTTCCACCAGTGCTCCTCAAAAGAACAAATGCAAAAATGACACTTGTGAAGACCAATGGTGCTAAAACAGCTTTATTTTTTACTTAATACAAGGCAATTAGAGTGCCTTTTAATACTTCACATAACAGATATTAGCAAATACAAATATATATACTTTTTTTTTGCTTTTAATGAAAATGTCCATTTAAGGATTTAACTTAGAAATTTCAGTTGTGAAATCTCTCTAGATTTTTGCAAAGTTAACAGATATTCCAGTGCAAAAATAGATCCCATTACAGATAGCATAAAGTGCTTGGAACGAAGGACCAACTATAATTCAGGAGGGAAAGATAAGCACAAAGTGGTTGTTTAACCAAGGGGAAAATCCAACAACTCCTTACTGAAATACAAATGTACTACAAAGAGGGATGCAACATGTCAATAGTACTGAAGTTTAAAATAAGTTAACACCTCAGTGCAGTTTCATTATCAAGAGTGGTTCATATACTGTGTGTGACTTGAGTGATTTTTCCCCAATACATACTTCAACAAGTAAATTAGCGGCTGTCTGAACTTACTCCATGACAAATCTTCATGCCAGTGTTGCATTATGCTGTCTGTTCAGTACAAACAAGGCAGATCAGAGCTGTGAAATTGTTTAATATCCACATTTACGGTAATGTTTTGCCACAAATAGCAGACCCTTTAAGCATGACAGTCACAGGGCAATAGAAATCAAGAATCTTTCTGGTGGGTTAAGGAAAGAGGATTATGATATAACTGTTGTTTCCTGATAAATAATTTAAATGAGCAGTTATGAAGAGCAAACCACAGCCCTTTCAGGACCAATCCTCTAAAACTCGTTCTTATTCTACACACACTAGTTTGGTGTGGTGCAAAACTTAAGCCCTTCACTTCGTTGACTTAATGCTGATTTGTAATAGTGATTCTTAGCAGTGGTAAGCATTCATACATGCTACTTGTTTATGATACTGCAACATACTTGCAGCCTACTATGGAGAAATAGCTGTATCTCAGCTGTTTCTGCACCTGGAAGTCTGATGTGTTCATCACCCTGTAACTCATCCCCATTGAGTGACGATACCATAAAGGTAATAAGAAAGTATGTTTTAAGTGAGGTATACCGATCCCCTTTACACTCCTTTCTCAATCCCCTTAGCAATGTATTCTACAGATAAAAAAAAAAAAAAAGTATGAAAAAGGCACTTCTGCAGAGCCTGTAGTAAGCTCTTACTTTACCTCAAGACAGAACATGGAAGGACTGGGAACTTGTTTCAACTATGTTTTAAAAATACTGAGTTGGTCAGCATTACCAAGTATACTTGGAAATACATCATCAACCTTCCTCAGGCTCATGCCAGCCTCTTCACTGTTTGCTGGGCTGCTATGGGCATTCATAGAAAAAAACAGTCCATGACTGATTCATGGAGTCGTAGAACTAATGCAGAAACTGTGTGGGTGTTTAAGGCAAAGGCATGACGTACAGGAATAGCCCAGGAACTGCATTTGGGTTCAAACCATGTTAGCAAACCCATTTCTGAATGTAAAAGCAAGACAGGGGCCCTGTAAGCATACTCTCCCATGACTGTTGTACAATGTGAACAGGAATTTGTTGTTCTTACTATGTAATTTCCCCTCTAATATTGTTCTGGCTTTGTAAAACTTTTAAAATTGACTGATGAACTGCAGTTCATCATTTTGAAGTATCTTGCTCTTCAAAGGGATTTTTACTGAAGCAGTTGTCATGGGTATAATAAGGATGCATTCTCCAGTTAGGGATCACCTAATGACTGAAACTACACTGCACAACAGAAGCAGAAACTTACACATTAATGTTATACCAATTTCCAAACAGGAAAATCTTAGGTGAACAACTTGCAGTAATTGCAGATAGCAGCTGATTGCTAGAATCTGGAACATGGTCAGATCATGAAGGCAGCTATCTACCACATTGATAGAACATAGCATTGCAGGCATAATGTAAAGAAATACTGTGGCTACAAAGATCAACTGAAAGCATTTTCAATCCCTAATTATGCTACCTACCTATTTAAAGTCATAAATAATACTGTTAAAAAAAATCTACATCTCATTTCTAGTTTTTATCTGGCAAAGCCAGAAATGGCAACATGCTTGTGCTAAGCAGTAATTTCAGATAATGGGTACCTTTCTGGTGCAAAGCAGGGGTTAAAGAGCAGATATTACAAATCTGAGTGACATCTCATGACTTAGAATTTGCTCTTGGCATTAGCAGCTTGTACAACTACTGAGTTTGCTGCTCTGACCCAAACCCTAGGTCTGCTTCTCACCCACTTCCTCCCACTAGATGTTCACGCAGCTGCTGCAGTACCTCAAATAAGCAGTAAAGTACTTAACTGCACAAATACCTAGTGAGAGTATGTTATTGATGGTGATGCTGGTGGGACAATCATGTACATTTGGAGGGTACACAGTTCTGCATATCATAACTTGCTGATGAAGATACGTGGTTACAATGACCTGTCTCTTGCCATCCCACCTCCACAGTATAGCTTTGTGGCCTCAGATTTGTCATTACTGATCTACACCAGTCCAGAAAAAGCAGCTGGTCAGGTAAGTTCTCACAACCTAAGGCTACAACACTGGTGGTGACTTTTCTTTCCACTGACTGTTCTGGTGCATTCATTGCCAGCAATGGATGTAGCACCAGCAGATTCCCAGTCCTGACATGAATGTTCTGAAGATTAAAACATGCATGTCAAAATACCTGTAAATAACCACTGGCCATGATTCCTCAATGAATTATTTTAGCAACCCTAAGAAAAACATACTGTACAGAACAAAATACAGTATGGTTTAAAGCCCACAGCATCTAGTGGGTGTTTTACCACAGCTTCAGAGTTATACTGTAAGGAGCTAAGTTCAAGTCTTTCACTTGAGAACAGTACAAGATGACTCCATGAGGCACTGCCCCTGTAAAGGAATTGTTTTCATTGCATTGAATTGCATTGCATTGAATGGTTATCAGTAGAGTGTCCAGTTTCTTTTCCTCTAGCTTCTTCTTTGGGAGTATTCTATCCCAGGAAAAGGAAGTTTGCATTCTGCTCATCATTTCTTTGATGAAATTGGCTCACACACAACTTTCTTTTACCTTCTCATCTTGCAGGAAGGAATTAAGGATTGCAATATCTACCACAGTCTGGTTTTTGTGCAATGACAGGTCCTTAGTATGGTCGTCGTCACTTTGGTCCTTAGCAAAATTTACAAATACCTACAAGAAAAAAGATCATGTCACACACCATCCTGAATTTTCATTAATTTGGGGCATTTTAAACACTGGGCATCATTAAATACTCCTGGGATTCAGGATTCTACTTCGTTGAAATCACCTTCAAAGAAAAAACCTGTAAACTGGTGGATTTATTCCTACCTCTGCAAAAAGAAGCTTTTGGCATCCAGGCTACTAAAAACTTACTTGGTCAAGTGTTGTCTGAGAAACGGAATAGTCTTCTATGTGGAGTCTCTTTTTGTTCTGGGAGAGAATACTGAATATTTTGGCCAGGGAGGATGGTGAAGAAGGAAGCTGGTACTGCAACATATTACGATGCTTTTCCTTCAGGACACTTCCAGGGAATGCATGCCCAAAGAACTCCTCAACAGGCTTCAGGTCAGGGTTTGCCCCTGCAATTCTCACCACTATGGTGTAACCATCTCCAAACCTGCAAACAAGAACACCAGCACAAGAGTTAAGTGCTTCTGAAACACAAGTGCAACTTAAAATTCAGCAGCAATTCCCAGAGTCAGAATAGCAATGGGAATGCTGCATGAGGAATTAGGCCTGACTGTATCTCCCTAAAAATGCAGGCGACTCTGTGGTGTAAGTGAAAAGAAAACAGTTACCTGTTCTTTAGATGCTGGACACTGCCCAGACACCTGAATCGCCCATTGACCATTATCGCCATTCGAGTGCACAGGGCTTCACATTCTTCCATGCTGCAGGCAAAAGTAAGTTCATTAGCACTGCAAACAGCAGTAAAGAGCAGAATAGCCAAGCTGAACTTGGCATCCAGCACTGGCAGATGTAAAAGTCAGGGGATGACAAGTGGACTGCTACTTACCTGTGAGATGTGAGCACCACTGATCTCCCCTCCTTGATTACACTCAGAGCGCAGTTCCACAAGAAACGACGTGCCTTGGGATCCATCCCTGTTGTTGGCTCATCCTGCAAAAATGTATACAAAAACCAGATTATGCTGCTATATTCTACTGACAAATACCTCATCTTTGAAATGACCTGTCCATTCTGATTATGCATACTGGAAACACTGAAAATCAGCAAATTTGGCACATTTTCTAAAATGAGAAAATAAGTTAGACTCTAGATTTTGAATTAGCAAACACATCCTTCTCAGAATTGAGAAATACTGCTTATTCTGCAATTATAGTATGTTGAAATATCCAGTTCTAAAACAAGCTGCAACCAATTAGCTTGCTTAAATAGAGCACAAGTCTACTTTTTCATGCACTATGAACTTTAGTAATCCTAATATGTCATCAATTTTAATCTAAAGAAAGCTAAAATATTTATATCAATTAAAAACACAGATTTGCTCATGTCGAGCAGGAAGGCTGTAATTTTTTGTAGGCATAGAAATCTTGAAGACGCTGGCAGTTTGGCATCATGTTCAAGATCCACACTTCACACTGATTTTCCAGAAATAGAAGCCTGGAGGCACTTTACAGCTTGCATCTAAATAGGGAATATTTATTTCCATGTACTATTTGCTCACATTGAAGTGACTAATGATGTATCTAAACATTAATTGGATGTGAAAAAGCTAGTCTTCATTTGAACCTGATTTTTCTGTTTTACACGAAAACTGCTAATCAGCAAAGGTTGAAGACTCACCAGGAACACCACAGGTGGCCCTCCAATGAGGGCAATGGCAGTGGAGAGCTTTCGTCTGTTCCCTCCACTGTAATTCCCAGCATATTTTTCTCCATATTTCACAAGACCTAGTTTCCGAATTGCCCACTCGCCAACCTACAAGAGACAGTGTAGCACCATCTTGAATCAAGCACTGCAACATCTACACACAGAGATTTTACTCATGAGCTTCAGCTTTGAAAACAGTTTTCTGAAGGGCCATTCATCCAAGGACCTAATGTGCATGGATATGGGTTTTGAAACATCCGGTTTACCTCTAGATCAGGATATACGCAACCCTACATCTGGGAGGCCTGCAAAGCCAAATGGCTGCAGCTTATCAGCCAGTGAACATGAGCTTAACATCAGCTGAGCCACGTTAACCACTGATCTGGTGCTCTTAGCAGCACCAGCTTCAGCGAGCTTTCCTATTACTGTGGACTTACAGCAGGGATGTGGTCACTACTGACACATAGCTGCCCCACTGTGGTGCATCTCAGCCCTACAGATAGATGGGATCTGGTTTGTTATTCAGAAGTACCGCTCATGGTGGCAATAAGCAGACATTACTGCTCTGCAGACTAAAATTGGGAAAAAATCCAGCTACTACTTGAATCATACCTAGAACTGGGTCCCTTTCTGTATGGAGCTGGTGGGAACATCAAACAGAACAACTCAGCAGCAATCTTAAAAGGAGTTTGCACTTTTCACCCATCATGCCTACTCTTACAGAGGGATTCAACCTACTTGGACATACCTTGTGTATCATCTACCTACAGCAGTCCCTGTTCTATAGCGCCCCGACCTCATACAGTGAAAACTGCTGTTGATTCAAGCAAACAGTACTGAGAAGGGTGCTTTATGGTACTGGCAGCTGTGATTAACTGTCTAAAGACTGTTAGTGTGGCCCCATGTCTGAATGCTCAAATAGCAGCACTTTCATGATGCAGCATGATCAACTGAAAAGCTGCAACAGTTGGCATGAAACTCCTCTTAAGCTGTAGAGTGTTTGCTTCTTGGGACTTTGAAGAGCTAACCCATGACAGCAGGTGAGGTTCTAAATGACCGGCAGCTCCACAGCCCTTAAACCCTTAAAGAAGGAAAGTCGTTCAGTGGAGAAGAGCATCCACTAGAAGCATGCAGGATCCAAATTATCTGCCCTTCCATTTAGTACACTTTTCTAGGCAACCCTGAAAAGAAAAAAACATGGCAACAAGGAAGGGGGAGCAGGTTTCACCGTACAGTATCTTCAGCAGCTTCACATCATGGCATTATCTGTGTTGCAGTGAGGGTGCATGCAAGCAGGAACTTGCAAGTTGGTCACTGGGGTGGGATCCTACATTGTTTTTCATTTACCTTGCAGACTTCTTTCTCTGGAACACCTCTCAGGAGTGCAAAGAATTCCAAGTGCTCTCGCCCTGTCAGCAGTTCATTAACAGCATCAAACTGTGGGCAGTAGCCCATGTTCTGATGGACTTCCTGAATGTTGGACAAGATACTGTAGAAGAAAAAACCCTCTGTTAGGATTTCACTAGTACATGCTGCTATTTCAGATGTTAAAAGGAGGACAGTGAAACTGTGGTTTCAGAATCCCTGAACTAACAAAAATACAGGATCCCACAAGTCCATCTTGGTCAGGTTACTTTTTCTCTCTCCCACTCTTCCCATTCTTTTTTTAAAAAGGGCACTTATATGTGAAAGGTATTCAGAAGTGATTGCTAGAGTAAATCAATTTTCTTAAGGACAATGAAGTACTTTACAAGACTCGAACAAGGGCTGAAACATGTCAGGAGTTGTAGAAGGGAAAAGTAGAAGTGAGTTTAGATGCGGAAGTGGAACAAAGGCTGTGAAAGCTGAAGGAGAAAGCCAGCAAATCATGAAGGACCTAATTCCACACAAAGCAGAGGAAAGATGCATTGTCTTTCACCTGTTTCCTTTGAGGAAAGCTTCTCCTCCTGTCACATCTGTATCACCAGTTAGCATCTTAAAAGTGGATGACTTGCCAGCACCATTTACTCCCAGGAGTCCAAAGCACTGGGGATATAAAAGAGCAGGGTGTGTTTGAGAAGAGGATTCAGCTGCATCATTTTCAGCAATGACAAGAGGGGAAGAAGCAAACTTGATCCTCAGGACAGCTAGAGAGACTCTTCAGTAAATTTTCAGAAAAAAGTCTTCTGGGCTTTTATTTTAAGTATAAACCTTTAGACTGGGAAAATGAACAAATTGTGGTGTCATCTTGGTACACTGTCACCACAGTGTATCTGTGTCAAACCTTGGATACTAGAGTTTGGCCTTTGGTCCCAGACACAGAGTTCAGTTATCTTCTTCAAAGGCAGAGATAGACAGAATCAGAAACTGCTTCAGCTTCTGATTTCCTCTGATGTGATTTGAACATTCATCTGGTTTTGATCTTACTCTACTCTATGCTGTCTCATGGCTCTTAAAATGCTGCAGTAATAGCAAAACAATTCGACAGATAAGTTTACCTCTCCAGGGGGGATTCCAACACAGATCCTATCAACTGCTGGCTTTCGCTTCATTCTATAAATCTGAAACCAAAGAATAAAGAACAAGAAGGACAATGTCAAAGAAGACTCATTAGAGGCATACACATCACACACTCTAAACTTGATCAAATTTTGACCCCTCCATATTCCTCTGATAAGGCATGGTGAATGGCATAGTTTTGTGTCAAAAGTAGGAATTCAGAAGTTTTCTGTCACCTTGGTTAGCTCCTTGATTTCCAAGATGTCACTTTGTCCTCCTCCACTAATTATCCTTTGCCTCTCTCTGGTTACATCCTCATCTTCATCATTCACAGGAGGCAGCTTGGCATAGACGGGCCTGGAGAGAGCAACATGATAAAGGCTTAACAGAGGATGACAGGGCCTTCATAGATAATACTCTCTCCCTTTCATGGGAGACACCAATGAAAACTTCACCTGCCTATACAGGTGTTGTGGGGAGGACAAAAAACCTACCTGGGTTTTATGAAGAACCTGTACTGGATGAGCACAGTGATGAGAAAAAAAACAACACCCTCTACTGCCATGGCAAAGAGGTTCCTTCCCACCAGATCCCATGACAGAGGGGACACAAAACGATTCTCTCCTGCCAAAATGAGATGAAAAACACAATCACTATTCCAGAGCAAGGGGAGTGGGCTAGCATTTCTTCCCACAAAGCTCACCAAGTTGGGCACTGGGACAACTGATATCAGCCAGTTGCAAGAGAGAAGGGATAGATCACACAAGGGACCAGCTATGAGTGCATACACATTTCTTACTGTAGCAAAGTCAGGACTCTGGCCCAGAGAATTAAGCCTGACAAATAAGAGCTGGCTCACCTTTTCAAAAGCTTAGTGATGCACAGAAAGACTATAACTCAGGCCTGGCATCTGCATGCCAGAAAAAAATATCCAGATTTCCAGAACCTCAGCTACTCATCTCATTTGGCCCAGTGGTCCTCTTCATACAATTGTCTTTATGCATTTTTATTTGATGCCCTTAACAACCCAAAACTCTGGGGTTCTGTCTGTCAGGTTCTGTTCAGTCCTTGTAACAACCTAAAGTGGATGGCTGTGGGGACTTGCCACCTTTGATCAGATCTGTGCTGCAAATTGTGTGCTTTCAGTTCCTGAAATGTTAAGAGGAGCTTGTCCAGAGCAGATTAAAGATTTCTCTGTTCCTTTCAGGTCACTGTCCCTGTGATACATAATTTCACTTACCAAACCTCTCCAGAGCATCAGCCATGGCCTGGTTTTTCACCATGTCAATGAGTCCCCGCCCTAGGCAGAAGTGAGGGAAGATGAGGAAGACAGACTTCAGGATGTCATTGATGTCCTTCAGCTTCTGTTAACAAAAAAATCAAGTGCCAGTGAGCCATCTGAACAGAGAGCAGCCACTACCTGCCAAGGGTGACCCATGTTATGACTGATGCCTCCTTCCCTTCCCCAGTACTCTAACTCCACCAAAATTCAAGGATTGTATCTTCCCCCAAGAGCCATTGCCTTGGCTCCTCTAACAGACAGTATTGTTGAGTTGCTCAAGATGCTATTAACACAAACAAACTGCAACAAACATAGAGATTTCTCCAAACACAGTCTAAAAGATACTGTCTGCAAAAAGGCTACAGTTGAGGAGACAGGGAAGTCTTGCACAAAGGGGTTATATCAGTGGCCGTGGGCAGCTCCTCCCTATCCCATACTGGAGGCTCTAATACTTCTCCTTTGCTGTCTTTGAGTTGGCTCAGCCCCTGGATTGAACTAATAGCAGCCTGAGGAGAGCCTCCTGTTCTGCCAGACACTTATCTTTTAGCACGTACTTGTTTATACTGAGCTAAACCAGCCTGCAACAAAAGGTACCATCATCAAGGACTGCCTCCTTATGCCCACAGGAAGAGGTACAATCAACAAGTAACTCCCAGAGGGTCTCCCGAGCCTCCTCTCACAAGGAACACTTCACATCAGTGTGGGTCAAATGGGGCTGGCTAAGACATCTTGTGTTGTGTGTAAATTCCCAATACAGAGAGGTATCTACCATGGAGGCAAAATTAAGGGCAACTAACTGCTTGAGTGACTAAATGGCCTTAGTAGATGGAAACTGCCCTTCATTAGGAACTTACCAAAAAATCCATTTGAACGTAAGAAAATTGTTGTTTGGTTGGGTTTTTTTTACGGTAAGAGTGACTGAGAAATTAAGAGGTTGCCCAGAGGGACTACAGAGTCTCCATCCCTGCAAATGTGAAAATCTGGTGGCCCTGATCAACCTGCTCTAGCTGATCCTGCTCAGAGGCTGGACTGGATAATCACAGGAAGTCCTTCCCCACCTTAACTATTCTGTGAATATAGCTGAGGTGTGCTTTAACCCATTTCCACCCAACCTGTGTTTAAACTGCCATTGAAGCTAATGTGTACAGGTCAGGGCACAGATTTTCTGGAGAACTGGCTGCTAAAGGCAAGGTGGAACCAACATGGAATTACGTTGTAGCAGCATGAGACAGTGAGGGGCTTCTCAGGAGACATACGTTGTTGGTGAAGAGCTCCAGGACGAAGGTAGCCACACTGCCATTGATGCCAATGAAGAGATTCACACTGGTCAGCACAACATATGCTGTGCTGGGGATTTTGAACACGAAGGAGGCTGGATACATGAGAGGGGTAATGGACCACCTGGCAAGAAGAAAGGCAGCAACATCAGGGAAGCGCCTTTCAAGTCTAAGAGCCTTCTCAGTCATCCTCGGATGAGAAATCCCTTACCCATAGAGAAACAGAAGGAGAGCCAGCACAGGCAAGTTGGAGGAGGATACATAGGATTTCTGTTGGAAGCAGATGAAGATGATGACAACCAGTGTGGCTGGGACAATGTAGTTGCACTGGAAGAGAAAAACAGGACTTTAGATTTCTTTCCAGATGACAAAAAAAGAAAGGTGTCATCCTGCTCTAATCCAAAAGTTTTCTACACATTTCAGTGTTCCCAAAGCTGTTTTCAATGCAAGACTCTTAAAAGTGTCGTAAGTGTGAACTACAATGCAGTACACATGAATTTGCATTTTTTTGGTCCGTCTAGAAGTAGCCAATAGACTCAAGAGATTTTGGACACCACATGTTGAAAAAACCCACTTTGGACAGAGCAGAACAAGGGGCTACACAAACAAATATTTTGGGGCAAGTATTTTAAAATTACATAATAAATGCTAATGATTGAGCCTATGGTAGTCCTCTCATCCTCTCATGCTCCTTTGTCCCATGAGGTGAACCACTGACCCAAGAAAGTAAACACAAAAGTCATGGTCACAGTGGTTATTCACTGAAATAACGTGGTGCCCACTGGCCCAAACTGCACTTCGCATTTCAGTGCAAGGAACCCTGCAAAAACAGAATGGAGGACACTTTAGCACAGTTAAAGCCCTTACCATATCCCAGACAAAGTTGGCCAACCAGTAGATGACAGGCTTCACGCCACTGATGAACTGCAAGTGTTTAGCCTTACTGACACGTTCCTGAATAAGGAAAACCACAAAGCTGGCAGGAACAAAGGACATGGCAAAGATCACACAGATGGAGACGAGGACATCCACAGACGTGGTCATCCTGTACAAAAAAAGGAAGAAAGCAAAGTGCTTGTATGCTGGTGCTGGCTCCTTTGAGATGAAATGATGAAATGTTTCTTCTGCTGTTCTTATTCTGCAGGGTGAAGAACAACCACACCATTCTGTCTTAAATTGCACAATTCTCCAGCCATATAACAAAGGAAATATACACATCCAGCTGGCATCTCAAGGACAGCACTACAAACTGGAGACTGGTTAATAACTTCAGTGTAACAGACTGCTCTCTCTTTTCCTTATCACCACCACCACTTTGTTTCTCACCTAATGCATTTCTTGGGGCTGATGGGGTTTTGCCTTTTTTTTTTTTTTGTGCTGTTTTAAAGTTCAGAGATATCTGCCTGTCATTTGCCCCACTGCTTTACACATGTGAAGACGTATCTGCAGACAGGTTATGGGTCTTGATTTGGATAGTGGTAGGAGTAGACTTGTCAATACCTCAGTGAAGTAAACCCTGAGCATTACTGCGTGCCCCACCCTGGCTGAGAGAGTGGGCAAAATGAACAGGGTCTATCAGTGATTCCTAGTCAGATGGTGGCACCTTGGGACAACAGAATGACCATATTCATGGTGAGATGCCTTTCTGAAGGTGGCTGAGAGGAATTTTCTAAGTGGCAGAAGATCTGAAGATTACACTGGTTCTTAGAAACTGCAGCTACCAGGGACTCAGAGACAGAGAAAGTTTGCACAGAAGTGCTGTTTAACACCAAATTCTCAGAACATGTTGCCACCTGCCCAGACCAGAGAATATAAGGCCTGCAGGTTGGAGCTTAAATTCCACAAGCCACTGAGTGTCTACCAGAGAGGCTAAAACCTCCCACGTTGCCTCTTCCCAGTAATCAGCAGCTGCTGAGTCCAAAACCACCCACATTCCCAGGACTTACAGTGCCACTTCAGAGAGCTGCTGCTTGGTGAGATTCAATGGGTGATTGAAGGCAGTTATCCCATAAGCACTGGGGTTTTCACCCTGCTGCAGGTTGGCCCGAAGGATGGCATTGTTGATCACATTCAGGAAGGATGCAATGGCATGCCAGCCCTTGTTGTTAAACCATACCTGTGAGAGACCACATCAGCATCAGAAAGGCACCAGGTACTGCTCATTATCTATCTGACAGGCTCCTAAGCCCCACAGAACATCCCTTCCTCCATTCAGGACATATAATTTGTTTGCTCATCCTTCCAGCTAGCTTTCTCAGGGACAGAAGAGTAAGTACAAGAGGCTGCTGGAAGACAGCACGAATCCAGCACTGAACTCCTTTTGGGACTTGGGCCTGGACTCCATGGAAGAAACAGATTTTGAGGAAACCCACACAAAAACGCAAACTACATATGCTCCCACAAAGAACTCTGGTCTGCACAGTTGTCCAAGGCGAACTGCTGTGACTCCAGGTCACCAGAGCTTCAAACAGCAGGCACAGCAGTGAGGACTGATTAATTTACCTTCACATTGTTCTTCGTATCCAGGCCTTTCATGAAACTTGACAAGCTATTGAGAAATCGATCTCCAGAACTTCCCTGCAAATAGAAAAGACAGTTACTTCCCCTTTAAGAGTACATTTGTTATGTCCTGGGGTCTAGCAGAGTTACATGATGTTTTTCACAGCTCTGACAGTTTTCTTCCCCTTCATCAGCCTCTATCCACCATGTTGGAGGTAGTAAGAAGGCTGAGAAACTGCATCTTTCGTCCACCTTCTCCTTTTTGTGGTCTCACCAGTAACAGAGGTCAGCCTCAAGCCTGTTTTTTTTCCTAACAAAATGTATTGGTCAAGGTTGCATGCAACCTTCAAAGACATTGCAGCTCACAGGCAAGCTGTCTCAGAGGAAAACAGGGACCCAAATTCTCTTCTGAGCCAAGGCAGACTCAGTACAGGAGGGCTCAACTGAGGTTTTGAAAGGTGACAGGAACCACTTGTTAATTCCCTGAGCCAGCCCACGTCGTCCTGACACAAAACACTCAGAGGTGTCTGCAATCCCCACCGACTTGCAATTGGTGTTGGGCAGAACCCACATCAGAAATGTGGGCTACATAAACTTCAGCTGAGAATGTCTCCAAGCCTTCTGCCATGCCCAGACAAGTGCCTGGGAGATCCCAGCTCAGAGGCAGTGGGGAGAAGACAATGGACACAGTTAATATACACATGCTTTTTTTCCTGGCTTCCAAGTCATATCACAAGTAACAAAACTCTGATATTAGTGCATTCTGGGTTTATGTGGGCACAGCTGCTCACCTGTGCTAGCTCCAAGATTTTCTTCACCTGTTTAATGGCATCACTAACTTCATGGCTTGGAGGAAGCACAAGGGAACTGCTGGCTCCCAAGGAAAAACCACCATACCTGAAAGTTCAGAAAGTGAGGCTAAGACATGATCCACAAATGTCCAGAAAATGCCACTCCACCTCCCACTCCAGATGTCTTCTGTTCCCACACTATATCCAATGCAAGTGTCTCCACATGAAAGAATTACTTTGATTTTCCTGCATGGCTACTTAGCCATAATGTCTTCTTCTGTTTGTTTCTGGGGTTATATACCCCTATTACAACTGCTCAGCATGCTGTCCATTCAATAAATGCAACTATTCTCTGCTACCATTACAAAGCACTATATCTCTCTGCCACTTTTGGTTGGAAGGGTAAGCACCTCCCAGGAAAGCGTACCAGTAGGCCAGGCATGCAAATCTTTCCAAGCCAATACTGCTTTCTGTGTAAGGCAGATATACTTTTCAGTAGTCTGACATTGTCCCGATTCATCCTTAAACATCTTCCCTGATAATGTGGCAGTTAAGAGTCATAAAACAAACCAGTAGATGTGTTGAACTCAATACAGTACTCAAGGGTTAGTGGACACATACAAGCTAAAGAAAAAGCAGTAACTCACCTGAACTCATTCACCCAGATCTTATTCTTTAAGCTGTAGAGACAGAAAAGAGAGAAGATGTATAATAGGTAGAAGAAGAGGAGAGACAGATCTATCAATGTTGCAGGCACATGGCCAGGAAAAAGAGTGCAATAGCCTCTCACATCTGACACATGTCCCACCAGTCCTCTTCAGTGTAATCCCTAGGGTTGGTGCCCAGACTTTCCTCATACTCTGCCTACAAAGGTCAGGACACAGCATCACTAATAAAGCAGAAACACCGCTTGAGCTGAGGATCAGGGTAATCTGAGGAGCTGAGTGGATCTGGCTCATTGCTGAAGCATTTGGGCTGTCAGGCTTATTTGCCTGATCGATGCATCCACCACAGAGCAACCAACATCTGGTGAGAAGGGAAGGGAGAGAGTGTGTTTGAAAGCTACCTTTTCCCAATGATCTGTGCGTAGGTCTTCACTAGGTAGTCTGATATATTGCGGCCTGTCAGGTTCTGGAGGATGTCAGCAGTGTCTTGCTCACGCTGGTGTCACCAGTGAAGACACAGATAAATGCTCATCAGAAAACAGATGTTGAGGCAAATAAATCTTGTGCAATGCTTCACACAAGAATGAGACCCAGTCACTCTGCTCCTCAGGAGCATTCCCCATTGCAGTACCACTGAGCTCCCTCCTACCTGTGGGGGTGGGAGCCCACCTGCCCCAGGGGGGCACACAGGCAGCATCTTCTTGATCTTCTCATTGCTGCACTCACAAGATGGGGAAGGGTTCTCCATGCTCCAGTTGCCTTTCAAGAAGATGTCCAGGACAGACTCTGGGACCAAAGCAGTGGACCACTCTTTCTGCCCCACAGTGCAAGGAGTGTCTCTGTATCAGGAAAGAAGCAAGACAAATGCAGTTTAAAAACAACTATGATGGCCTTTGCTTACAAGTCATTTCAGGATCAAACTTCACAGTCCCCAGAAGAGGCAGGGTGTTTCTCAAACGACTGTGCCCTCACTGAGACAAACAGCTCAGAGTCACAGACTCGGCTCTGCAGCTTTTAACAGATCTAGGTGCCAAAGAGACTGAGGCTGGCCAACACTGAGTAGCGTCAGACACTCCCCTCTTTGCACTATGATTAAGTGCTTTATTTCAGTCAGTCCCAGTGTACACAGTGTCCAGCGTTCAAGGAGCATCTGGACAATGCTCTTAGTCATATGGTCTAGTTCTAAGTAGTCCTGCAAGGAGCAGGTACTTGGACTCGATTCTTATGGTTCTCTTCCAACGCAAGATATCCTGTAATTCTAAGATCACAGCAGACTGTCACTTCTTGGATGACAATTCTGCCTTTGGGGCACCAAACT
This sequence comes from Grallaria varia, assembly GCA_013396735.1. Lineage (NCBI taxonomy): Eukaryota > Metazoa > Chordata > Aves > Passeriformes > Formicariidae > Grallaria > Grallaria varia. Next base: position 19,444 of record VWZG01001990.1, read on the forward strand.
ACTGTTCTTCCCCTAGGCAGCATCAGTGGTCAGCCTTCTCCCCATGCCCCCATGGTGGAGAAACCCAGCTCCCCTGTCTGTCGTAAAGGATGCAGCTTACTTTTCACCACTGTCCAGTGTATCAGACACTCTGCTTCCCTTCCCATCATCCTGTGAATATGAACTGCAGTTCTTCCAGGCTAAAGACACTCTCTCAGACTGTGAATATCCTCTAGGGAATAGTTACAGTCAACAACATACTGCAACATAACTAGGTCCTTTACCTTGTTCAGGACCAAAAGGTAATCAGAGGGAAGAGACTACTCTCCTTTTCATCTCTGTCAGCAAGGACTTGCACTCAAACCTCACTTCCTCACTATGCTGAGGTCTGGCAACTAGTTAAAAGGTTCCGAGCAGAAAAACTGAATGTAATTGCATCTCTTTTGGCTCAAATCCTGTTCTGGCCATGCATTACTATCATTCCCTAAAGCCAGGTGGTGACCAGAATCTGGGGCTGGACTTCCTTTACCCAGATCAGAGGTCTACTTACGGGATGGAATGTCCTTGCATACAGCGTGTCCCAAAACCAGGCTTATCAAGAAGGGCATCCAAAAGTTTCTGAGTGCCTCCATCTTCAGGAGCATCGTTGCTATGGGTACAGCAGAAAAATACTATCAGGTCAGTGCAGAAACAGGCACATGGCAAAAGCAGCAGCAGAGGAAGGTCAAGAACACAGTGAAAGGATACAGGTGGGGAGTTGCCTTTCAAGAATGCTCGGCCTAGGAGCACACATACACTCCTAGTCTTTGTACACAGTATTAGAGTCATAACACCACTCAGAATTGACTACAGCCCTGCCAGTAGTTAAGAGTTGGCATTTAAAGGTCCAAAAAGAAAATACCAGGACTCTATTTGAAATGTGCTTCTGAGACAAGCACAGAACTCTAATTTAAATAGCCTGTTAAGGAACTCAGTAACTCAAGTTTGCAAAGAACAGAATTTCTAGGCCACAAGAAACATACCTAATAAAAGTGTACTGCTCATCGTACATCCAGGGTTGTAATTCCAGGCTGGGATATTTCCCAAAAGGAGGAACAATCAGGCTGAACATGAGAGCAATACACACAAAGACAGCTGGCAGCACAATCTGAAATTGCAACAAAAAAGCTTTTTTAAGCAAATGTTACCAGAGGCATCAGGAGTCACATGTGAATTTACTGCCTTAAAACATTTTCAAAGTTTCCCAGGAATGTCTTTGCTATTTCCACTAAAGCAGTGCTAGACACCTGTGCAAGACCAATCTTGGCATGCAGACAGGTGGGATGCAGAGAATTCAGCCTGGAAATGCTGCTTTCAAGACCAAGTTTGAATTTGAACCTCAGCTGCATTCTTACTACACGAATGCTGTAACCACCTGGTTATCATGCAACTCCTTTCACTTGCACAGGCCTCCTTTTGCTCACAGGCGCAGTGAAGACCAGTTTTGGTAACCCACATTCTCTTGAGGTCTACAACACAGAGTACAGCACTGTCCCTGCCGAGGGACTCTGCCCATGCTGGGTGCTCTCACCTGGGCAAAGAAGCCCTTCCGGCTTCTCTTGGCAATAAGCATCCTCTTCCACAACAGAGCCATAAACTGCTGCTGGGTAAGCTTCCATCCCTTCATCTGGTAGGAGCCTTTCCCATCCATGCCACTGAGAAGGTCCGTCTCTCTGGATTCTGCTAGCAAAAACAAATTACCCTCATTCAAAAGTTCAGAGTTGCTCTCTGGGTACTCTGTGCTGGAGGCACAAGGTTGAAGCAGCTACTCTCACCCATAAAAAAAAAAAAAAAAAGAGCGAGGTGAGCAGAGATAACAGAAATGTACATAAATGTATTTTCTCCCTTATCTCTCTGAGCCTTGATGGGAGGATTGAACAGGCTGTGGATCCTGCATGGTTCAATATTCCTATATTGCATATACCACCACTTATTTTGCAGTCTCAGCCTTTGGATCTGCAGTATTTATAATATGAAAGAGTATTCACAAGAAAAAAAAAAAACAGGCTTATGACCTAGCAATACCTGGATCTATGTCTGAATCATTAGGATCAAATGCATCATCTTCTGTAAATGGACGAAGGCAGCTCTGTCTATCTCCAAACACACGTCTGTTCCTTCTGGCTGGCAATGTCCCATCTGAAAATAATGCAGTTATGGTTAGCTGAACTGCTTCAGTTAATCTCCAATTAACCCCAGAAAAACCATAGCAATATCTTTTTCATTTTACATGCCTTCCATTTGCAAACTGAGGAGCTGATCTGGAGTGACGCCAGCACAGGTAAAAGTAAAACTAAGATCCTCACTCTACAAAGGGTCATGTCTTATGCACCATGTTTTGTGTGATCTCCCAGAAACTTCTTCTAATGAGCTGGACACCTTTTTTTCCCATTAAGGCAGGGAAACAGCATTGAAAGAAAATTCTCACTTGATATGCATATGACTACGAGTGCAATTTGCTAGCACTGATTTATCAGGAAATGCTGTTATGAGCAGTTAGTGCAATGATCTGCTCTCAGAAAGTCGTTTGGTCCCTACTATGGTCTGATCCTGTCAAGAGTTCCTCAGAGGAGACAATACTGTCAGTAATCTTCAATACACTCAAACACTAAAAATTCTTCACTATTACAAAATAAACATGCTACCATGGAGTCAGCTGAAGTTTACAGTATATAAAAGCATGCATTAAGTATACTAAGAACAGTTATTTTAGGCCATTAAAAAAATAAGCACAGCAGAACTTCAGTTTATATCAAACAGGGTCTGTCACACCTGTAGGGAATGTGTGACTCCTGTAGGGGACAACTACACCCACCTGAGGTTTCTGCATCCACACCGCTATCATCAGCCACCTTCAGGAAGATCTGAAAATCAATGATAAGAGTCAATGAAAATCAAAATAGAAGCCATAATGTGGGGATTTCTTCATGAGATGCCCGGAGAGAGCATGAGACTAACAGATGCAACCAGAGAACAGAGGAGAATTGTTAGTTGGAATAAACCCTAAAACCATAAAAACAATCCTGACATGGGCCTGTGTCTAAATTGTTTCTGTAATATATAGTGTCCAGTACTGAAATATATGTTTTCAGTTAACTGCAACACAAAGCATCCTTAAAAATAACACAGATACTAGAAGACAAAGAAGGGGCCAACCTTCACATGACAGACATCTCAGTGAAGTGTGACTGAGTACACAGTACTCATCTATGTTTGTCTGTAGTACATTTCAGTTTTAAATGCACACTTGTATAAACACACATGTAAACAGGGCAGAATATCTGTTTACAGGTCTTCTTACAAAAGCTTTACGTTTTGAAAAGTAATGCAAAGCTGCCTGTTCCATAAAAAATTTTTACAGGAAGAGGTAAGACTCTGTCTCATTCTTCATTCTGACATGATTCATTTTGCCTAGGTTAAAACAAAAGAGAATTGTCAGCTCACTAACCTCCTCCAGGGTTGTTTCAGAGATGCCATAGCTGGAAATGCCAAGATCAGAAAGACGGTCATCAATTTCATGGAACAGCTCCACAAAAGCTCCCTCTTTAGCAGCCTTATATGGCAAGACATAGGTTAATTCATGGCCTATGTCCTCCACTAGTCTGGCCTCAGGAACATGTTTTGTAATGAGATTTGAAATTGCAGAAACATCTAGAAAAACCAAACACAAAAGACAGTTTTCTTCTGGTTACTACTCATTATGTGGAAAGCAGAGCTCAGCCTAAAAAGTCTTGCCAGAAGGAAAGGAAGGAAAACGGAACATCTCTGAAAAGCAGCTTATTTCCACGGAAAGTCTCATTTCTTTTCACATGTAACACAAGCCTGGGCGAAAGCCTGGCCCCAAGCCTGGCTATATCTTTTATGTGAAGAATTTGGGAGAGGTTTTATATGCTACTGGCAGACCTGCAAGTCATTGATAAACAGTTCAGCAATGTTACATATTGCTAACAGGTCTAGGAACTATATAATCTTTGCTTATTAACTCTCAGGAGAGCTTGAATTCAAAATGGTTCACTCAAGAAAAACATTCCAGTATTTATAGATTTAAAAATACCATCTCTGTATATTTAATAATTGTCCCAAGACTGTAGCTACATAAGGGCACAAGGTTAAGGCAGCAGTCCAAAGTGAACTAAAGAGCAATGTCAGTGCTGGGACTCAATCTTAAATTCTTTTCCAAGCCTCACCTATTGTCAGTGTGTCACTTTCATGGTCACTGCCAAGGCCAGCATCAGAGCTGCTCTGGGAGACACTGTCATCCTGGTCACAAAAGAGAAGACAAACATTATTTCCTCCTGTTTAATCAAAATGGGGCTCACTAGATGCTACACTCTAAGTCCAGATGGTGACATACCACTGCAAAGGACTAAAATACAAGAAAGAAGTCACAGCTACAGAAGTTAGCATTACAAAACTGTGGATTTATCTATTCCGTATCTCTCTGATCAGCTTTGGACCACCAGCATTGAAAAAAACTATAATGTAGATGCACATCCCATGCAATAGTTTAACCAGACATGGTCTGGCATAGTACCTATCAAACACGTAACACTTTTGCTGCTTCTAATAACTAAGATTTTATGAAGAAAAATTAAATATGAGTAGAAAGGGTCAGCTATACCTTTTTCAGATAGGACACTGTGCTGCTGCTGTTTCTGCAGGAGCTCAGAGAGGAATCCACATCCTTCTTGACCAAGGTCAAATAATAGCCTGTTCCCAGGTGGTTCTTCAGGAAGAGAGAAGAGCCAACACAGCAGAGCTTGCCATGAGAAATGATGGCAATCCGGTCCCCCAGAATGTCTGCCTCATCCATGTGGTGTGTGGAGAGGATGATAGTGCGACCTAGAAGAAGCAAGGAACACATTGCTGGTAAGTCAAACCAACCTATGTTCCCACACCGAAGCCACAATCATCTGGATCTTGTCATGAAGTTGGACGGGATGTTGATGCCACAAGTTTGGCTCCTTTGAACAAGGCTATCAGTATGGAAAAGGTTCACAACTGCTGTCATGTGTTTGTTCTGACCACTCTCTGCTGGTCCTTGTTGTGCTCAGCAAAGGCAGGTTTAAGTTCATGTCAGCAAGGCTCTCTGCACAGAGCACAACAGGACATTGCTGAACACCAACAGTAACTTTCAGACTTTAAATGCCCTCGCAACCCAGTAAAGAACTTTGTTCATGAGCTCTGACATGAACAGGATGAGAAAGGAGGACAGGTGAGAGATCAGAACAACCTTGTCCTGCATGGTCTTTGTTCACTCCTCAGTGCAGGCAATAACAGATTTGCAGAGACACATCGCTATTTTTAGAACAGGCTGATTTTCTTTTGCCTTCCACAACACATTCATTAAGAATAGAGAAAAAGACCACAAACCTTGCCGATACTTCAGAAGTAGTTCCCATATCCCTCTGCGAGAATAAGGATCCACCCCAGCTGTAGGCTCATCCAGAATGACAACCTTGGAACCACCAACAAACGCTAAGGCAACAGAGAGCTTCCTCTGCATGCCACCTGTCAGGCACAAGAAGAATGAGGTGTTCAGGCTGACGCAGATGAGGCAAACAGCATTGCTTGCAGCACAGTGGATAATGAGATCTCTGAACAAAAGCAGACTGAGAAGAACAAGTACTGCCACTGTTTCAGGCCTTCAGGGTCCCACTACCTTCAGGAGAGTGGGTAATTCATCTGGATGGTCTTCCCCTAGTGGAGTAAAACTCTACTCCTACAGCAAGAAACCACATGTTGCATGCCCTTCCATGAGTAAATCATACTATCTCAGCACCATGGGTAGCAAATCAGCAGCTTGGAGGTCTAACCATATTTAGCTATCTAGAGCACAGGACTCCAAAGCCTGAGCTGCAGAAGTAAGTCATCATGAGGCATCCCTTGCAGGGCACCATCCCAGAGGCAGAAGCAAGGAATTACCCTGCACTCTTCAATACTAAAGCCAACCATGATTATCTGCTTGCCCTTCCCAAATTCAAATGTGTAGTCTGTGTTGATACTTGAGTAAGACAAAGGTGCCTCAGTCCCCCAGCTATCTGGTATAGGATGATACCGGAACCCTGCCTCTCCCAAACCAAGGAGAAGGACGCTCCAGGTCACCAACTGAAGGAGCAGAAGTCAGTATAAGGAATGCACATACAGGTCACAAACGGTAAGGGACTTGAAGATTATGGTCTAAGCCACTCTCACCTAAACCCATAAAACCCATGAGCATTTGGAGAACAGATATCACTTGCAGGTGGACTATGTGATGACAGAAACAAGTACAAAATACGCAGAGAAAGTGAGTGACTTGTTATGGCTATTAGGTAGCTTAAGGCAGTGCAAGATTTTAAAGTTTACTCAGACTGATTAGGTACTTAAACAACTGATCTCCTTAAGCGCTTAGTTGTATGGTAGTCTATATCTAGTTATAGGATCCAATCAAGATCCATAATGCAGCCTCTGTGAGAGCCAACAGGGCATTTCTGGGGCAGAAAAATGTAAAAGACTGAACGTACCAGAAAGTCTGCTTGTCCTAGCTTTCAGTTTGTGAGGCAAACCAACATCCGTTGCCATATGCTCCATCTCCTCTTTCACCTTCTTTTCCGGCAGCCCTTTGAGCCGAGCGTAGAACCAGATGTGCTCCTCCACAGTCAGCCTAGGGAACAGGATCAGCCTCAGGGCACAACTGAAAGCAACCATCTGGGATTTATCCCTTACATTAGCATTACAGCATGCATGACTGTTTGTTCAGAATAACATCTTTTAAGGCTGAGGTTTCAGGAAGGAACTACAGACTGGGCTCAGCTTGGGCCTGACTTCAGGGTGTGGCTCTATTCACACTCAGGTAAATAATCCTCCTTTAAGAGTGCTTGACAGAGTAGCCCAAACATCCCAAATCACTGAGCAGGAGGGAAACATTTGGCCCAGTTGAGTTCAGTGGAGCAGATTAAGATGAGATATGAAAGATGAAAGTGTAGGCTCCTGCTGATCATTCACAGGCACATAGGAACATGCGAGTAAACAGAATGTTCCTGTACCAATCTCACACCACCCCACTGTCTCGCACCATGCACACATAAAAAAATAACCATCAAGCTGAAACCCACTATTGTATCCTAAAGAACCCAAATGTCTGCAGGATAACCCCAGTCCTGTGTATCTTAAATGTTACTCACAAGTCAAAGAGCACATTGTGTTGTGGACATACACCCAGGTTCTGCCTGATGGTGCTGAGCTCAGAGCGGATATCTTTGCCCAGGATGAAGGCTGTACCCGAAGTTGGGGGGAACAAGCCAGTCAAGATGGACCTGAAGGACAAATAGAACAGATAAACAGGTTCCTAGGTTCAGCTAGGAAGTAGTTGCTGCGCATGCCAAAATGGCTGTATGCAGAGTGGGTGGAAGCCCTGGGGGACTCGCACATCAAGAAACTAGTCTGACAAACATCTCACTAATGGATTGGAAAAGAATTAAAAAGCTTCTCATTCTTTCAATCACAACTTTCTTTCTTACATTGATAAGTCAGAATCACAAATGGCATTACTATAAAATGCTGCTGGCAGAGTCATTTGATCCAGTCTCAACCTGAACTCCCTATAGTTTCAGTCCCCTGTGACTCTTCTGAGGCAGCTGAATACCTAAAGTATTAGAGGAAGAACCCTAGTCCACACCAGCTTGCACACTGCAGCTGTACAGCTACCTCTACCACATGGGAGGGAACTGCAGTATGCAGTCACTTCCCCCACTGTCTTAAAGTATTATTTTGTTCTTACATGGTAGTGGTTTTCCCTGCTCCATTATGTCCCAGAAAGGAGGTGATTTGTCCTTCATAGAAGTTCAGTGTGAGACCATCTACAGCAACTTTCTTGCCATCACGATAAACCTTGACCAAGTTCTGGATGGAAACACCAAGACTCAGATGAACTGGCTCTTCCTCCTTGCAGACTGGAAGAAAGCACAGCAATAGAAAGGTATCAGTTTTAACAGAACCTGCATGGGAGTTCTAAAAGACATCACATTCCCCCAAACTTGTGGAGTTCCAAGACAAAAAGGCATATATGAAGAACTGACCACATTCCTTCCTCAGGAACATGAACCTTCCACAAAAATAGTCTTTTAGCTCTTTTCTCTTTCCTGGGCTCATCTGAGAGCTGGAGATCTCCAGCATCAGCAGGGTCAGCAAAAATGGGAGGACTTCTCAACTCCATGAGGGTGGAGTAACCACCTGCACTCAAGTGGGCAAAGTATCTCTGGATACACCCACCTGATCAGCGTACCCAAACTATGAAAACAAAAGGATGATCAATTTCACCTTAGCCATGCCAGTTCTGCTGTCCTTGGACTATCATTTGAAAAAGGCAGACTGTAACAGTTCATTGCAGAAAGGCTCTCTGTCCAACACTTACCCTCTGAAGGCCCCTTCTGATCAAGATGGGAGTGCTGCCTGTTATGTGGTTCCTCGCCAAACCAATACGACTTAGAGAAAGGAAAGTACCAGGGTCTTGGAATCCCATACTGGCCTAAATAGAAAAGCATTACATGAGCCTGTCTGCATCTGTCCCTTTTCTTTTATTAGCTTTCAGGACAAGAAGGGAAGTATTCCACCACCAGTAAGCCTCTAGGTGAAGCAGGACTGTGAAGAGATGAAGAAACTGAAAGACTTTGGGAAGAGATATCTAACTTCACTTTAGGGTAAAAAACCCTGTGCTTGAAGGTGCTAAGTGGCACATGTCATTCTGCCACTCTTAAATACTCCCTTGAAGCAGGGTCTGTGGACTCAGCAGTTCAGAGAGAGAACTGCTGAAGTACAGTAAAGCTTCAGGGGCTAGCTCAGCCACTGCCACAGTGGGACCACGCTTCTGCGCTGGGCAACACTCACTGCTTACAGCAAGCAACAACCTTGCTGTTATGTTGGTCTAAGGTTTTCCTCCATGATCCTTCTGCAGCTCTGCTTAAAAGTGGGTCAAATTTGCATCTTGACAAGTGAGTAGGATTTATTTAAAAGCCTGAAGATATGATCCTCCCTCAGAAGCAGACCTCACCTGGGAAGACAGATTCAATGTACCAGGTCATGACTCCATACAGGAACGTATCAAACAGCATCATGACAGCAGATGTGGTGATGCTAAAGCCATCCTCTTCCAATGGGCTCTCAAAGAAGTTGTCCCACTGAACACCAACACCCTGCTCTTCAAACAGTGCGAAGTACTCACAACCAAAACCAAAGGCTACCGGAGACAGCAGGCTCTGCAAACAGGAGGCATGAACATGCATTGAATTTTTCACATCTGTTTTCCAACTAGGCAGCTCAGTTCTAGTACAAGGCTAAGGGACATCATCCCAACAAAAAGTCAAAGTTCCCTTCTGTATCACTGTATTTGCAGAGAGAACACCACATTTGGTCTTGGTTCCAGCTAGTCCTGAAACCTTTTCTAGACCTCCCTCCAGAATAATTTGTTTCCTTATTTTCCTTCCATTACTCTTTGGGTTTTCATGCAAGGGAACTGGTCACCAAGAGCCACCTTTTCCAGACAGGTAAGAAGTGCTGTGCAGAGGAAAGGCAGCTGGTTCCTTCAGCCTGCATATTTGGTGATACAGCATCACAGCATCCACAGATCAATGCAGCTTAGTCCAGCTACATTACTTCTACTACAAAAGCCAACAAAACCCTCCCAGCACGTTCTAGCAGATTCAGTCAACTGTTTCACCAAGCCCAGCCCTGACAGTCTCTTACATTGAAAATTATCCTTGCATTGCCACTTCCCCCACCCTGTAACAGTGTCCAGCTACAGAGCTCCTGAGCGCCATGCTGGTGGAGGCCCAGTACGCAGGATTGCTCCATCAAGACTCACCGCAAAAATCTTGAGTGAGAAGCTGATGTAGTCCTGCCAGGCAACACACAGCACGTAAGGCAGGTATAGTGTGAAATAGACAATGCCCCCACAGGCAGCTGCCAGGTTGGCCCTGGAGAACACGGTGCTGATGAGGAAGCACTGGAGGATGGTCACAACGGCAAAGATCGAGAGGAAAACAAACACCACACTAGGGTCGCTGTAAGGAAGCAGATTTCCCACCTGGCAGGAGAACAACAAGTGAATCAGGCTTTAAAAGGCTCCCCAAGGTAGCTTTATCATGAGCAAGTCTGCAGATATCTTGTTCCAGAACTCCGTTCCCAGAAAGTGACTAGTCAACACATACTCATTAACTTCTCACCAGCAGATCAAAGTTTAGCAGGCTCTCAAGGCTCTAGAGTCTGGTGCCACAAGGCAAACCAGACAACTCACCTTCAGGATCAGCACCAGCAGTCCTGCACTCATCAGGAGAGGGACCAGGCTGCTAATGAACCAGCTTAACCAAAGGATGCCATTGTCAAGTCCCATAATCCTCATCGTCTCTTTCAGTCGAGCTTCCTTCTCATACACAATGCCCTTAATTATCACAGCCACTGAATAGATCCAGGCTAGTGTCATGAAGAGAGGCATGGAGCGGCTCATGACCCGCAGAAATCTGAGAAAGCAAAGGAAAAGGACCAGGAGAACAGGGTGAGAAACATCACAACAATTGCAGGTACCACTCAACGGCCATTAGAGCATGGTCACAGCTAAGGCTTTACTGCACAAAGCAGCAGATGTGCAGAGCCTGACACAGGATCAGCATCTAACCATGAGGTGAGTCTGATGGGTTTAGGGCACATTGCCTTTTAGGGGTGGGGGCTGGAGCTACAACTGTCACTCAGTGGAAAAATGGGTGCAAAGACCTGCTTTGCCTGGGGACTGCTCTCAGCTGTCCTCTTTCCACTCTCTTGTGCCTGTGTGCCTCCTTTTTTCCCCAGTGCTAATTTTTTTTTTTTTTTAGGTGTGGGGATATGGTCACACCTCAGGAATGTACTTTGCATGTCAAGTCCTGTACTGACAGTCTCTCTCCTGGGCAGGACTCGGCAAGTCATCACATATTCTAAATCCTCCACGTGGGTGCCCTAATTCCAGGGATTTGGAACATTGTGGAGATTGTCTCCTCACTGATAATAGGGACATAAATCATGCCTGAGAAGTGACAAAAGCCCATGCCTTCTAAGTTCCTATTCTTGGGAGGTTTTGAAGCAGCCTTCATACGTACATGTCATCCACATAACAGGGATAGGGCATCTGCTGCACATAAACTCCTGTCTTCTTCTCCGTGCCTGTCTGCACCCTGATAATGGCCTGTTCCACCACATCCTGCAGGTAGGCAAAGCCTCCCCAGACATAGCGCATGTCCTCAAAGGGGTCAGCACGGGGACCAGGATCCCAGTACCTGCACCAAGGGAAAAATACCTTTCCATTAGAAATCCTCATCACCACACCCAACATAAGAAACTATTCATAAGGCAGGATGCCAAGGCTCACCCATCCTTGATCTTGTTGGTCCTTTCCACATTATCAATGTCCATGCGTATCTTGTATTTCACATGTTGAGGGAGATCTATACTGTCAGGAGCTATTTCATTGAAGACTATGCCAGCCCAGAACCTCCTTTCATCCAGAAGCTCCAAGGATTTGTTTATAAGCCGGACTTCTGTGGCCACAGGCTCCAGTTTGTCTAAGTTGACACACTAGACAGCAGCAGAATTGGAAGCATTTACCAGACACATTACTAAACCAGAATGTAATTTGTTTACATGTGTGATACGGGAAAAAAGGAGAACTTTGTAATGATAATGCCACGCCCAAGAAAGAGACTACTGCTGGACTATTTTGCCGTGGCTTACAGTAGCCCAGCAAGTTGCAAAAGATGTCGTTTCTGCCTGCTTAAGGGTCACCTATTAGTCAAATGTCATCATCCTCCTCATCCTCATGGCTAGGCTTCGTGAATGAGGATTTGGGAAGGGCTGTACCCACGCTTGCTGCAAGCGCGCTGATGGCTAAAGAGGCCAATGCGAGATAGGCAAGTCCGGTTGCAAAAGGCACAGCAGAAAGTCTCCATAGGTGGTATTGGCAAGGCTCAGTTCTTTCTGCATTGTCTTTTCTCCTCAAGACTGATTCTGCATGTTCCACCTGAAGTCTGGAAACATGGAGGCCAAGCACTCCATGCTATATTTCATGAGCTCATTGTGTGTTGCTGGGAACAGGGTGTATTAGTCAAATGTACATCACTGACAAATACCCCAGCAAAGGTATTTTCTGTACAAGAAGTTAGGCAGCACTGCAGTACTGCCTACAATCCCTCATCCAAGTATCAGTTTCCATACATAGTCTTATTTCCTCTTCTACCAATAAACCAGATCTGATTCAAAGCCTCTCAACATCACGAAGAGACCCAAAGGCTTTGGAACCGGTCCCTGACAGGTCTCTGTTTCTGTTTGCACTCATCTCCCAAGATATTCAGGCAATAAGTAGAACGAATTGTGTTACTCGATGTCTTCCCCCATTTTAAAGCAGCTGCTACCTCCACCATGGTCCCCACGTGAACCCCAGACCAAAATAAGAGCTGTTACACTCCCAGAGACAACAGCAGCTCTCAGTCACCCAATAACAGGAGGGCAGGAAACCACACACAGGGGTCAAAGCAAAAACTTCAAGAACAAGGCCTACAGCTAGGTTCCTACATCTATATTTAGGCACTTAAATAAACAACAATTTTCTCACATGCTGTGTACTTAGCCCCACTAACACCTAGCTGTTTCCAGAAAATGGACTGAGGCACATCTACCCTTTCTTTCCAGAACACCTCACTGCATGGGTGGAAATCAAGCTGCTGCCCTCCTGCAGGCCCTTTCCCGCACTAGCAGGATCTCACCTCCATGAAGCGGGAGATGGTCTGGATAGCCCGATCTGTCTCATTGAAGGCATCTGTCCAGGTATACACAGAGCCATTTTCTGTCTCAAAGTCCTCTGGATGGTTTGACAGGAAACGGGCAACGTCCTCCACTGTCCAGTTGGAAGCTGGCAAATGCAGGTCCCAGAGGGCTTTGCCTCTCAGCAGCGTCTGCAGATATTAAAGTTTTCAAAGGAGAAGCAATTATGAGAATTAATGTTAGACCTCCTCTCTCAAAATGAAAACAAGTACTGCCAGGAGGGAGAGGCTCTCACTCTCCCTTTGTGAAGGACATGCCCCCCTCGGCATCGCTACACTATCGGGTGTGCTGTGCAGGCTTGGCCGGCTGTCTCTGTGTCCTGCCACCTCTCTCCCAAGGAGAGGGCAGCAAAGAGCCATGCACAGCTCTGCACCCTACAAATGCAAACCGGGGAAGAGTGAGATTGCGAGCTCAGCAGAAACCCACTCAGTTCACACTGCTTGCCAAGCTCTGCTCCTAGCTGGGATGGAGCAGGACTGTAGCATGGCTGAAGACTCAGCTGCCACGGCTGAGCAGAAACACCAGCACCAGAGGCCAGGCGATTTTCTTACATATTTTGCTATTGTGTCACCGGCACTGGCTGAAGCAGCCCTGTACAGCCATGATGTTCTGCCTTTGTTCTCCTGGCTGGGACAGTGCTTTTTACACCTGGTTTAACTGCTGGCTTTCTGAGGACAGGCTACTGTATGCACAACGATTTGCACAAGTGCAGTTCCAGGTAGAAGCACCCATCACTAAAGCAGAACACAATCCACTGGGCAGACAATATAAGGCAGAAGGGAGCATTAATTGCAAAGGACATAGTTGAACTGAAGTCAGGGAGATAAAACCCCAAAAAAGCTTGCACAAAACTGAAAAAATCTGTATGAATAAAAACAGGAAATGGATTTTCTGCCCCAACAACAAATGAAGCGGAGAGAGCTTCTCCATGTGCGGCTGTTACCGGCAAACCAGAAGGTAGTGGGTCATACAGTTAAAAAACAGTTTGCTAACTGGAAAAACATAACAGACCAAGTTAGCAAAGGATAACATACAAAAAGAAAGTCCAAATAACCTGGGATTTGATGTGCAGTGCTCTCTTCTCATTTGGTCTCCCAAGGTTAGTTTGTGCCACCATCCCTAGCAGGAAGGACACCACGCCTGCAGGACTCATCTGATTCAGTGCCAATATAAAAGCTCCTTAACTCCAGGGGCACCTATAGTTCTTCCCCAAGTTAGCGGCTGCATTAACATCAAGCTAGAACTGACAGAGATGGGCAAGCAAAGTACACTCCTCTCCTTCAGCAGTAAGGAATATGCCAAATAGGTTGTATAGCCCAGAAAGGTGAGAGGTGGTGACCAGTCAACCCAGCAGCATAGCAGCCTTCTCAGTGGTTAACAACCAGCAAAAGACCTCCCTCCCTCAAAAAACGAGTCATAACAGGCAACTCTACATTTCAGCCTATCCACAGACTTGTTAAAGCTGTGAAGAACCTCTAATATTGACTCCAAATGTTAACCCAGCATTGCCAAGCCCATCACTAAATGATGTCCTCAAGTGCCACAGCCAAGTATCTTTAAAACACTTCCAGGGATGGTGATTCCACCAGCTGGGCAGCCTGTTCTGACACCTTACTATCCTTTCATTGAAGAAATTTTTCCTAATATTTAATCTAAACCTCTCCTGGCACAACTTGAAGCCATTTTCTCTGCTTCTTACTACCTAGGAAAAGAGATCAGACTCCATCCCGCTACAACCTTCTTTCAAGTAGTTGCAGAGAGCGATAAGGTCTCCCCTGAGCCTCCTTTTCTCCAGGATAAACAACTCCAGCTCCCTCAACTGCTCCTCACAAGACTTCTGCTCCAGATTCTTCACCAGCTCCCTTCTCAGGACACACTCCAGCACCTCTGTGTCCCTCTTGCACTATGGGGCCCAGAACTGCACACAGTATTCAAGGCACAAGTGATCCATGCTGCACCTCTAAACTGAATGGTATACTGTCTGGGAGCTGCCCAGGCACCGACAGTGAAGTACTCTTGCTTGTGTGATCATCAGCAGGAGACAACAAAGCAAGCCCTGTTACTATACCAATGCAGAAGAGACCTGATTACTGTGAAGACCGAGAATTAACTATCAGAGACAACAGGGTTAACCATAAACACAAAATATGAAACCAGAAGAGCCAGAACAAAAAAACCCCAAAAAAACCCAAAAACCAACATTCACTTTTCAGAGGACATGACTGCAAACCAAAGCTCTCGACCTTGACTTTCTTCCTGAACTCTGCAACAAACTGTTCAGCTTACAGTTAGTGGCCATAGTTCTCATCCCTGGTGCCATCATCTACAGCATGACCGTTCATAAAGCCAACTGAGGTACAGGAGTCTGACACGCTAGTATGTCATGCTGATAGAGAAGTACAACGGGGCAGATCATAGATGATTCAGCACAGCATTACATTGGAGTAAAATAAAATAATTTCAAGGCTTTTAAGTCCTGGGAAGGTCTCTGTATACAAACAGCTGCACTGCTACCCACCCAACTGCCTTGCAGAGACAGCTGGAAAAGCTACTCTACAGTTGTCCTTCAGTTGCTCGACCCCAGTTTTACATCACTGTGCTTCCAAAGACATCAGCACAGGGTGCAAAGACCCACTCCTCAGGGTTGTAGCTGAGGAACCATGGTGATGTATTCATAACATGTTAGGGCAACACTGTGAACAAAATAGTCCATTTCCCAACAGAGGCAGATTAGAAACAGGTGTTAAATGTGCACTGCTCCTGTTTGCAGGAGATTGGCACATGAGGGAAGGAATGCCAAGCATAATGCAAGATTAGTACAATCACAATCTGTTCCGAGAAGAGATACCATCCATACTATTTATCTGACAAATTCAGCATTGAAGCACCACGAAGCACCATCTAAAATCAGTATTTCATCACTTATTGCAAAAAACAACAGTGGTGGCTCTGCCAATGACAGCATACTGACCCGAATGAGATCCATTTCCTGACTGCTTTCCATAAATGTCCAAATCTTTGGGCTTATCTCCTCCCACATTCCCCCAAGGTCACGGAACACACCCAGCTCCTGGAATGTCCTGTTCACCTGTCACAAAGAGGAAAGGAAGGTTATTTTCAAAGCTGGCATGGATGCATTGTAGACTGAAAGGGTGCACTGAGCCTTCAACAGTAAGCACATGGGAGGTGAGAGACAAGGGAGGCTGTTCTTTTTCAGGCAATCCTTTCCAGGCTTGTGTTTGGGCCTTATTTAACTAAAGCAAATCAGCTGCACAGCCAGAGGACATAGCTCATGCTACATTACCAGAGGACAGGGCTAGAGTTACCTCAGACATGACCTTCCTTACAGCTGGTGTGTCTGGAGTGTACAGGATCTTCCCAATCAGCAAGGGTTTCAAAGCCCTCCAGATAATCTTGGAAAGCGGGCTGGATTCCAGGTTCTTCATTAGCTCATTGCAGTAGGGTGCTGAGGAAGAGTACATGGGTGAGTGGCTGAAGAGCACAGTATCAGCTACAGAAGGCATATGACCACTTGCGTGGGCTTCAAGGATAGTCACAACTGAAAGCACAGCATTTTTCAGGTGCAAAACCCCTTCTCTACTGCAAAGATCTGCAAAAAGCCCCTTTCAGCCTAAATCTGCATGGTCTGCCCAGCAAACATGGAGCAGCCAGGTAGCCTCCATCATTAAGAGCCATGGTACTAGTTCAGCAATGCTCCCAACAATGCTGCGGCATGGAACAAGCAAAATTTGACCAGAAAAGCACAGACTTCCAAAGGCTGCACACAACTGGGCTCCCTCTCCCCATGCAGGAAGTCCACTGCACAGCTTTCTGTGGACTCTCCAGAAGGTACCTGAGAATCTCTGCATGTCAGTATCTTCCCTGGCCTTAAGGGCATATGCAGGATGATATATGCACATGCCTTTCTGAAATAGAGTATGCTGTCCCTCAGGACTGCTTTTATCTGTGGAAGTTTGGGAAACACTAGTGATGACAACCATAAAGTAGATGGGACCTTAGGCCATGCCAGGGTTACACTTACTTGTGGAGTTATCATAGAAGTTAATTATATCATCTTCAGTGCTGTTGCCTCCAAACAGTGCTTTGTAATTGTTGTCCTCGTACCAGTTAAGGGATTTAATTTTGAGCCCTCCTCCTTCAGGATGGCCACACACAATGCGTGACACAGCCTGGTAGATCTGCGTAGAGGAATTTGAGGCATTCACATTGGTCAGAAACATCACCTCTTGCCTCATGTCGCTCCAGCTCTTCATGCTCAGCAACTGGAGGAGAAGGTGGTAGAAAAGAATGGAAGCAAGTATAGAACAGGATTAGAGAAATAAGACCTTGCCATGCTCCTTCAAATCACATATTGTTTTTGAACAGATGAGAATGCCCTTGAACACAACATCAAGGGTAAGGACCAAGGATAACATTCCCCTCACACTAGAGTGGGAGAATGTACAGGGAAGTCTCTTCTGTGCAAGCACACAGTATGTATCCTTGCCAAGTTCTTTACTCTTGAGTTTTCTCCACCAGTGTTTTGGGTGGTTCCTGCCTTCCCTGACCTCTCATGTGGAAGCTGCTTCTCTTCCTAGTTGCACAATGGCTTACATTCCAGTGGAGTCCCCTCAGAAGGACAGGTGGGTGGGGTACACTGAGTCAGAAGAGGGATTAAAGGACGAACACAAAGTGAGTGCAGCTCATGGGACACAGGCTGAATGAGATGCAGGCTACAGCAGTGTCACCTGGCGCGTTTCCACCAAGGTCAGCAAGCCTCCACGGATTTGTACCAGGCAGCCAGTTTGACCACCTAGATTGGTATCACTTATCCTTGCCTCAGAAACTCCCATTAAGCACCATCATGGCAAAGCCATTGTTGCCAACAATGTTCCCAGAAAATCCTCGAAAACAAGCCCTGCTGCAGCATGGAACTTGATTGCAACGTAAGCTGTGCACACAGTCAGCCACAGAAAGGAGCCTTCTCCTGCTTAGCTGACCTGGCACTAGGCTTGAGGTGACAACACAACCAGCCAGAAAAATTAGTACCTCCAGACTCATTTGTCCGGCATAAGCCAGACAATATGTCTGCAATGTGTCATAAACAAAAGCACCAGGCCCTCAGTCTGAGACACTCACTGCATTAATGTTGCCATACTCGGGCATGGCCAAGCTCACAACAGGAAAAGCAACTAACTTCTGTGAGCACTTCTTTCATGCTACATTGCAGCATCATGCTCAGACTCCTTGTCTCAAGATATAAGAACATCACCTCTGTGATGCTGGCAATAAGCGGATTTTATGAAAAAATAAGACAAAGGCAAAAGTGTAGAATACTTCCCCCAGGTAACCTTCCAGCTTCCATTTATTTTCAGCTCAAGGAACTTCTATTTCCTAACCCTCAATGAATTTCTTTCATGGTAAACTCCTACAGTTTTGAACATCCACAATTATTTAACATGCAACCTATCACTGGAAAGAACCTCTTCTTCCCTCCTCAATTCAACTATGGTTAGATCCCTTTGGTTTCATGTTTTTGGTTTGGTTTGGGTTTTTTGGTTTTTTTTTTGTGTTTTGTTTTGTTGTTGTTGTTTGGGTTTTTTTTAAACTGGAAGAGAATGATCTCTCTATGTGCCACATAACTTTAAAGGCCCCTGTTGTATCTTCAACTCACTCTTTTCCAAGCCTCAGCCTACTCCCTTGTTCTTTGTGTGAAAGTCCTTCCATTTCTAAATATCCTAACTGGCCTTCTCTGAACTGTTTTTCCAGTTCTGCTACCCCTTTTTGGAGAGCAAGGGCCTAGATTTGTGTTCCATATCAAACAGTTTCATACAATGTCATGGTAAAATGCTACAGCTGGTTCTCTGCCCCTTTTTAAAATGTTTTTTAGCATTTTATCTGATTTCTTGACTGCTATGAATTATCAGGTGACATAAACTTGGATGTTTTCACTGTGCTGCTCAGAACAGCCATATACACTAATAAGGGCAAGCAGAGCTGCCGAGACACCTATTTGTAAATGCTCATCACCTGTACTTTGGAAACAACTTTAGATGCTGTAGTCTGACTGCCCTGTTTTCAGAGACAGTAACAGAGTCAAAGACCATCTGCCAATTTTGCTCACTGTGTATTGGTTCTGCCACCTTTGTTTATATAAAACGTGGATAACTCAAGTCTAAGACAGCTGGCAAAGCCAGCCAGCAACAATGCAGAAAGCAGCAGTATGCTGGAACAATTCAATCTGAAATCACTCAAAGAAAGCACACTCCAGAGTCTCTGGCCTTACAGTGAGAAGCAAACCTGACCCTTTGTGTTCATCTGTAGCACTGTGTATGCTTTAGATGTGCCAATATCTGGACAAAAATTCTCTATGCTAAAAAACAGCTACTACGTGTCATCTATACAAGGAGCCTTTATTTTTAGCTGCCTAAAAACACATGATACACTGATATGATGGAAGACAGCTGTGAGAACAGCTAAAGCCTGAGGATTCAATACATTTGTCTAGACCGACTGGTTCAAGTATAGTTTCATTTCCTCACTGCCATCTTT
Source organism: Grallaria varia (assembly GCA_013396735.1). Taxonomy (NCBI): domain Eukaryota; kingdom Metazoa; phylum Chordata; class Aves; order Passeriformes; family Formicariidae; genus Grallaria; species Grallaria varia. The sequence goes on from VWZG01001990.1 coordinate 38,836, forward strand.
GTCTGCACCCTGGTGCCACTCAACCTGGCTCCAAAGGTTCAGGGTGACTGACATGACACTTGCACCGTGGGACATGAATGAAAAATGTGTCACACAGACTTTGTTACACGTGCTCATGTGGATTTTTGGACTTGAGGTTTCCCCACCCAAAAGGCCAAGGCTGCATTTCAGGTGTGTTACAGTTCCCGTGGGCAATGCAAAGGGACCCATTAGGAAGTTTTTGGTATGTCAGGTAAAACAGTTCATTTTACCTCAGCAAAAAGTCAACTCCTTTAGCTAAGTACCATAAACTCCCAAACCTGAGGAACAAAGGTACTCAGATGGGAAGTGCAGAAGTGTTAACCATCTTATAGAGGCAGTGCATTGGCAAATTTTTATACGTAACTTTAAAACAATGAGTAAAGAGCTTTGTTTTATCTTTGGCATGAGTAACTTTATAATTTATATGCAGATTTGCTCTTTTTACACCACTAGGAAGCAGGCATCTCATGCATGAAGGTTTACTAAACTCCTTCTCCCAGACATCAGACCGGGCTCCATGTTTCTTAATAGTTGCCCTTGCTCTCGGTGTTAATCTGCCTTCATAGAGGATCATTTGAAGAGTCCAAGGGACACAGATTCAATCAGTTCCTAACTCCAAGACAAATATTTTGTTCAGACCATTTTCTAATTAAAATTCCCTGCTAGAAAGGCTCCTAGACACGGCACAAACAATAGTTCTCTCCACCCCCTCAAGCTGCTGCCCTTTGAAAAAAGGGAGCAAGTCCCTCCTTTTCACACAGAAATCCGCCTGACAGACAATAAAAAGTAACTTTCGGTCAAGCCATCTGGAGCAGCACATGCTGTACACAGAGCAGAAAGCCGCCTTTGTTTGCACAGCAATAGGGCAAAATAAAAGGTAGTCCTACCCTAAACAGCTGCCAAACAAAAGGCACATTACCGTAGGACTTTTTCGTCCAGATCAGCAAACTGAGTATCACATGGTTTCAATTATTTTTATCCCAGACAAGGAAAAAGGCAAGCTGAGGTGACGTAACAGGAAACAGCTGTAATCCTGCTCCGAAGGGCTGCCTCCCCGCTAGCAGCAAAAGCTCTGCCACGGTGCTCACTGAGGCTGCCCGTGGAAGCCCCTCAGGTGCCGTGTCAGTGGCGCTCAGCAGCAGGCTGCAGGACCCGGGCAGGCACTCGCGCCATGGCCGGCCGGCTGGCGCGGCGCAGGCCCCGGCGCTGCCGCTCCGCGGGAACGAGGCGCACGCTGACCCGGAGTGACCCGCCCTCGCGCCGGCGCTCGGAGGTTACTGCCGGTCACGGCCGCGGAGCGCTCCGGCGCTGATGCAAAAGACGGAAGACTAGCGAAGGGGAGGAGGAGGCGCCAGCATTGTTTAGCTTAGATGATTGTTATTTCTGCTCCAGGGAGAGAACTCTTTGGACTAATAGCAGCACTTCAAAGTCAGAGCCGGCAAAAAACAAAAAAACAACAACAAAAAAAACACCAGGATAAAATTCTGTCTCAACACCCACTACCCAGATTTGGGTTTCTGACTCACTCTAAGGTACGCAGGGCATTTTTCTTAATCCGTCGTTTCACCTGCAAAAACAAATACTTGCAGTCTCTAGAATATTAATTTGATTCTGCAAATCACTGTTCATGTTTAGTGTTGTGATGTCACTGTTTTCCAGTCTTGTGGGGCACTGAGCACAATCTCTCCCCCAAAAACCAAATTAGACAAAGAGGAAACAGTAGCCTATAGCTACTAATTTAGGTTAGAACAGCCACAACATCTCTTCCACATGCCATACCCTTACCACACCCAAAAACTCGTAGATACGACCAAGTAATAATCCTGGCATGGCTGGCAACTAAGTGAAAAAAAAAAAAAACAAAGACAGAAAAGCCTTCACATGCAGCTTGGAAGGCACTGCTAGGCAGCAGATGTACTGCAAGCCCAACAGCTGTACCACTGCTAAGAGGGCAAAACACTACAGAAAATGTCTTCATTCCTGCTTTGGTGTTTGTAACTTGGAGTACCAAGGGGTTGCAAAGTGTGTGCTGCCTATACTGACAGAGGCACAACAGCTGCAGGATGGGCAAAGTTTTCAAAATGTGCCCGGGATTTGACGTAAGAGTTGCACTAAGGAGATCCATGCCTCCTGTGCTCAACTCAGGTTAAGACAGCAACCATGGTGATACGTTCTCCTCACACAACGACACTCCTTACCTCTTTAACAAGCTTCCCAATGCTCTCTCTCAAAGTTTCCACAGTTTCTGATAGATCCCACAAGGAGGAATTGAAAGAAAGTTGTCTCTGCAGGAAGACAGAAAAGTAAACTAGAAGTTACTGCAAGGCACAAAGATATCAAACTCTTGTAAACTCTTGTATAGAGCTGTAAGGACCGTTTATACAGCAACGTGCTTGATGGGGAAGTTAGAGCCGGCTTTCTGTACAACCTTGAACTTAAAATACACTGGGCATCTGCACGCTGCAATGTAATAGGATCACTCCTTTCCCCCCTCACAGGTTTAGGTACACAGATGCCATAACCAGAACTATACCAATAAAATGTTAAATGCATGCACATACACTCACAGTGGAAAGGATGACTTGCATTCCAGATCACAAAACAAGCACAGCCTACAGGACAGCACATGGACAGACCTAAAATCTTGCAAGCCAGTGCTAAGAAGGGGATGCAAAGTCAGTACAATGTAGGACATTGTCAGTATGGTTTGGCATATCATCAACATCATCACTCAAGTCCTCCCCTTGGGCCTTGATGTGCTTTATCTAAACCAAGGGTGTATTTTAAAACAACCAGCTTCCAGGAAATAAAAGAGCAAGACTGACACGTTTCCAGAAGTGCTCTAGCAGGGAGTTACACTGAAAACAACTATTTCCAGTCGCTCTACATGTAACTAGTGGGCCTGGATTTTCGTTTGTGGGGTTCTTTTGTCCTTCTGATCACATATCCAGATTATCTTGAATGGAAACATTTGGACACAATCTTTGTTTCAAGGGAATGAAGATTAAAATATTCCTAAAATTTCACATTAGTAGCTACATGTTGTGGCATTTGAAAGCATGCCCAAGTTACAGCATTATGACACACAGACGAACAGCCAAGGCCCTAGATTCTAGCACACAACTCTTCATCTGAATCTTCCCATTTCCATATCTTTCCTGGGGTAATTCCTGGAAACAAGGCCTGGAGGCTTTCACTTTTTCTGGGTTATCTGCTGGACGCTGTTAAGACTTGCTCAGTGTCTGCTGGTGTAAATGGGCCCTGTTCTGCTGATCTCCTGGGACATTTAAGACTTAGGTAACTTTTCTGAGTGTGCATCTACTGTTTGCTCCAAAGCCAGTTGCAAATACAGGGAGGGTCTCTCTAACCTCTGTGGATCTCTACTAAACATAGTCCTTAATATGTGGATAAATAAAAGCCCCATCATTAGGGGTAGAAGAAAATCAATTCAAAATCCCCACAGGCTTAGACCTTCAAGATGTATTTAAAAAAATTCAGTCAGCAAATAAGAAAGTTTCATATCTGCTCTACCACTTTGGCAATGAGGTAGAAGGTCCTACAGTCATGCGTAACAATAGATGTGCTCCATATACACCAACCTACACAGATTTGTGTTGCATTAAGAGGTGATTCAGGGACAGTGTGGATGAAGAAAAGTTCTCTCATGATACTAATTGATTCAGAACAGTGAAAAGTCAAAATTCAGTTGCAAAGGATTAGTGAACACCCACATGCTGACACACTGTTAACAAAGGGCCAGACAAAATTCAGTACTGCAAAGTAAAGTACACAGGGATAAGACCTTAAGATACGCTTGCAGGACTCTGAATGCACTAGTGCCCCTCAGAAAGGGAGACCTTAGAATTACAGTGAAAAAACAGATCAACATCAATAATTCACAGTGCAATCCTGGTTTTTAAGTACTATGTGTAATTTTGGTTTCTCCATCTCTTAAGAACTCAAGTACTGACAAATGCCACAAATATGATTCAAGGTAAGAATGGTTTTCATAGGAAGAATGATAGACCACCGTTCTTCCAATGGGACCTGTAAGGACAAACAGAGGCTTACGATAGAGGTCGGCAGAATTACAAGTAGAACGGAGAATAGAAACTGGGGATGACTGCTCACTGTGCCTCATGATACAGGACTGTTTAAAACAAAACCAAAAGAGCTTCTGCATAAGCAACGTAGTCAAAATGGAAAAAAATCAGTAGCTACTATGCAATGCTGAGGGTATTGTGAGTTTGAGAAAGGCTTAGAAGAACTCATTAAATATAAAAATCTTCCCAAATACTATTAAGCACCAATATCCCAGCAGCAGCCAAGAAAGTCTGAGTTGGAAGCTACTGAAGAACAGGACATTACACTGAGGAAACATTATTACATACCTGCCCCATGGCTGCATTCTTTCACATGCCTCCATTAAGGGCCACTGCTGGGCTATCACTTAATGACACTGAGCTTAGCAAGTAATGTAAGTCTTAGGTGATTCAAGGAGCTTGCAAACCATAACCTGAAACATGAAGAGTACCCACCTATCCTTTCATACCCACAGTACTTTTCTTCCCTAACGAATTCCCATCATTTAATTTCTCACCGTAACTTGCAACGGTATCATTGATATGGAGGAAATTGTGCTTTCTTTACCATCTCTTGCACCCTAAAGCCCACCCAGGAAGCCTCTGACAAGTCATCTCCAGAGACAGAAACAAAAATCAGTCACAAGGGCCAGTCTTCTTTGAACAGATGAACACATAATTAATTTCCCTGTAACATAAAACTTTGTACATTAATAAAAAACTTCTGGATTCTGGGAAGCTTCAGTAAGATTGGTCCTACTGTGAGATTGTCTTTAGCAGGTGTTTGCACTACATCTTGGGGCTGAGGAGAGCAAAGACTTGTTTTCTGGTTAAGCACTGCAAAAGAATTGCCGGTCCATTCTAAGCACACTGTGAAAAGACAAAGCTCCAGCAGGTTTTGAACACAACTGGTCTGTATGACTACTGTTAGTGGCTAGCAAGTCACCAGACTTGTCTTTTGAGGCAGGGAACTTCATAACACTCGAGACACAGGGTGCACTGAAGGGACTATGTGCTTGTATGTGCAAGCTACAAGATTCAAAATAATGTCAAATACTTCAGATGACTGGAGTAGACTGCACAATCAAGACAAGCCTTGAGCAAATTCACCTGAGACCTACTGGGGATGGACAAATCCAATTATTTAATGTATATGAGAATGAATATGAGAATGCATGTGTTTTAAGTGTTGAGAAGTCATAGCCAAAAGTCAGACAAAATTCAGTCTTCATCATACAGCTGGTTTTGCTTAATAAAGACTACCACAATTGCTTTGAAATAGTTACTGCAACTTTATACTGATCTTAGCAGAAACTTTTTATTGGCCTCTGCAGAAAAATCATGTGCTTTTTTGTTTTCTGGAACTGGAAGTCCCAAACTACTGCTGCTTAAAAGGATGATATCATCGTGCTTGACTGAAAACACTATGAAAAGAACAAGAAAAGCCACAAGTTCAGTCACAGCATGTATTTACATTAAGAGACCTTTCTAAAAGCCATTTTTCAACTGTAATGCATTTATTATCTAACACTTAGTTCATGCTAACCATTTGACAAAATACCACCCATATTACGAAGGGAGAAAAGACAATCAGATTTCCATGTGCTTCCCCCCCCTCTTACAAGGACCAACATAGTACACAAGCCACAACATATTTATGACTTTTTACAGATCCATACCACTGGAAGTGAGTGTGGCAAAGCCTGTCTTAGGCAGTCCTGCAGAGATGAAATCCCACAAGACGAATTAGAATTGTCCTTTAACTCCCCACACATCCCCCCATACACACCCCAAATCATATTATCAACTGGGGAGAAACATGAACAGTTATTTCTATGATGTTCGACAGAGGTGTCCCAGTGGACTGTGTCGTGACAAGTGGCGACTTACTGCTATTGCTGTTGCTACCATTTCCCAAACTGTGTAGTTCTTCCATGGGACTATTGCTGGCCTAGCCCTGGGAAAAAGCTGGAAAGGAAATTTTGAGTGCTTGCAATCAGAGGTACTGCTTCACTGTTGTTCTCAATGCAGCTTCTCCTACCTCAGTCTCATTCACTACACCCAGGGTAAGGCAAACCTAAAGAAGAGAAGATGTGCCCACATCTTGTATGTGTCCTACGTCCTGCAGTAATTATGGTTGGTCAAAAGGCTTTGGAGAATGAATGCAGATTAAGACATGGGTCCTGGAAAAGGGAATTTGATGTTTTGAAACACTTGTTATTTCTAGTGGAGTGAACACTCCAAGAAGGAGGAAAGCTGATCCTCTGCCTTGGTGCCCTGTGATCACTCCCAGGTATTCTGCTGGGTTTTGATCTCAACAGCCTGCCTCAAACAGGTTCTTACATAAAAAAGATTAGGGAGACACCCTTTAACCACCCTACAATGCCTCTATGTGGTTTTGCCTCTGTTTTCTCATCCTACAAAGACAGCTAAGTTGAAGTAGTCAAAAAGATCAGTAACAAAGCTAGAAATCCGCCTAGTGGGAAATTTTAATTAGAAGTTCTTCTTTTGTCTTAATTGTACCACTGCACTTTGCGCAACACTCAAGCTGTTCTGGATAGAATTGATGAGCAGGTATATAAAGTGTTTATTTTTTGCCTTTCTTTTTTAAAAAAAACTTCCTTAACAGTGCTGTGACATAGCACATGCATTTCATGATGCAAGTACTTTAATTGTTCTTTTAAAACCATAACTCATCCATAATTTGCTAATAATTATTGGAGGTTTGGGAGTCACCTAGAATACTCATAGTTTCTTCGAGCCTTCAAATGCACACACACTTCAGTCCAGCAGAAGCAAGTGTCATCAACAGGGTTGCACCCCATGCACACATCTCCTTATCACTGGGCGCTCAATATTGCACCTCATGTTCGTGTATGAGCACAAATGTTTGTGTAAGTACACAATCAGGTCAGTCACTTTTAATCCAGATCAATTCCGTGATGTAATTTACTACATTATCTTGCAGAGTGAATAACAAACAGGAATGCACAGGGATAGAAACAAGGAAGTGGAGGCCAGTCAAAGTCTTCTGGATTAAAACAGCTCAAGAAACCAGAGCCACTCTACTGTCCAGATATCTGAGTGGCATAAACTCCTGGTTCACTATTCAAGCCCCTGGTGCTGAATTTACAGTTTTTGCACACAGTTGCAAGTCCTTGTATTAATTTATTTGTACTAAGATGCTGTCTCTCCATAAATCACAAAATAGTGCAACCAGTGAAGTCCAGGTCCCATTACACAAGCTAAAAACCTGACTCCAAATTGCTGACTCGGCCCTTACTTTACTTACTGAAATGTCTTGCTGTGAAGTACATCAAAGGGATTAAGGAAAAAAAAAAAAAAAAAAAAAACAAAAAAAAAAAAAAAAAAAAAAAAAAAAAAAAAAAAACAAAAAGAAGGAAGAAAAAAAGATAAAAACTTAATCTCTGGATAAATTGTTGGCATTGGTTTACAGATTCTCTAGCAGATATGGTACGTGCTATCTTCAGTATGCATGTCCAAGATCTGACACACAGTGCCTTCAATAAGCTATGTCAAAAGCCTCCTTTGTTCATTAACAGAAAGTTCCCTCTTTGTTCAAAGATGTTACTGCAGGTCAGAGCAATTTTTAGCCCTTAAAGACACAAGTTTCAAATGTGTTGGTCGCGATCCTAGAGTTAATTTATTCTCTTTGCCTGGCCACATTGAAGCCAGTTAGTTTTTATTTCACTCACTGATGCATTACAGCAGTTTAGCTAGATGGTACGCTGTGACATTTTTCTGAGGAAAACCGTGGACCTTTACCAGACAGTAACACACAGCAGGTTTAGAACTGCTGGCTTCTGTACTTCAGCTTTTTTCCCTTTGAAGACAAGATAATGAACCAGCTTCTCAGAAATCCCCCACAATTGCACATAATGTCTTAAACCTATACTGCTGCTGCCAAGTGGCACAGAGTGGCTTATGACTGCTTTCTTTCACCAACAAACAATACAGACCTAACAACACAGACACTCAGTACCCGCTTCTGTCAGTTAACCTGCAGAAACTTCCATAAAGGAGAAAAGCAAGACGGTCTCCACAGGGCCCAGAAAACCAATCCTGAGTGGTACAAGAGCTAGATGCTTTCATCCTCCTCAGATTCCAAAATTCAAACATCTTTGAATAGACCAAAGCAAAATATGTATAGATGTGCACAGACACATATAACTGAAGACAGGGAACTGCTTATGGCCATTCCTCTCCCAACAGCACAGCTTTGTTATGGGGACAATTTTAGTGCTGTTACCTCATCTTTTGAACGCTTATGATTATCTTGCTCTTCCAGCAGGAAAAAAAAGTGCAGATAGAGAACACATGGAAAACAGAACATGAGCTGTGGAGACAAGTCACTGACCACTACATATTGCACAGGAGAGTAATATGACTCCAGTACTCGATAATGACCTTCTTTGACTGGGGACAAAGCCAGTTAAGAGGTACATGACTTTCAGTCCTGAAAGGCTCATCAAATCTGAAAACTCACACAGCCAAAGTGTTTATTTCTTCCACACTAGACAACAGAATGTTTGTTTTAGTGGGTAACAGAGTGGGCTCTGTGGTACTTTCTTCACTCTACTGTTATTTCTATCACTGAATTCCTCAAACCAGTATTTTCACATATATTGTCCACCTGTAGCAGAACATGACTATACTTTTCTAGATCAAGCCTCCTCCAGTCTCCAATCACCCTTTAAATGTATTTACTTGAAGTTCAATGAATTCTTGCTCCAAAACCCATTCAGCTGGTCAATTTTTGAAACAGGACTTTAAAACTTGACTCTACTTTGTATAAATTAAACCTGTTTAAAGGTTGTGGCTTATCAGTGGCTAGAAACTTATGCACTCAATGGCCTCACACTAAGGGCAGAGGGCGATGGTTGCAGTACTCAGCACAAGCTGGCCTAATATCTGGGCTCATTCCGGCCAAGATACAACATCTGACTAAAACACAGGGACAACCAAGAGCCTGTTTGTTACTGTGCAGCATAAACACTTCCCTCTTGACAAACTGAACTGCAGACCACACACATTTATGCTCACAAGTAGCCGACTGCAACAGCAAGGGTAAGAACGACAGGCAGAAGCAATGCTCTTCACACCCCAGTAATAAAGACCACCTTTCCTCTTTCTTACTGCCAATGAACAGTTCTCTCTGGTAAAATAGTGATGAGTTACTAGACTGAAAGCCCTGGAAAATGCTACTGTGTCAATGACAGACTCTCATGGGTAGGACCAGTGAACTCACCTGAAGAGGCTTCAAAGGATTCAGGTTAGCATGGAAGGCTTGCTCAGCTGCATGGAGTTTTTCCTTTGACAAGGTACAAATGAAGGCTTCAGAGTCCATGGCCACTGTCTCATTTTGGATTTTAAGAAATTCAGACAGTGTTGAATTATTGCAGAGATCTCGCAGTCGCATTCGATAACCAGACACAATGACCTAGAAAAGTGAGGAAGGCACGTTAAGTCTCCCTTCATCTAAGACTCCAAGCAAGAAATGGGTTGGTGCCTATACAAAACCAACCATTCATAACATTTCCAGATGGAGGTAAGAGGGCATTCTTCTCTACAGGTTGAGCAGCCCTGACTCATACACAACTCAGTTCCAAGAAAAACGTTTCCCCACTGAGAACATGGGAGAAAAGTCTGGGGGAGGTGGGTGTCTCTTCACTTCTCTGCAAACATGCACACAGCAGCAGTGATCCTGTCCTCCACAGCTGCCATTTCCTCCAGCCACGGGTACACGCATTGCCTAACCTTCAATCTTCTGGGAGCTGAGCCACAGAGACAAAAACAAGGCTTACAACTAGACACAGGTCTGTCAAATGTATGTGAAGGGCAAAAGACCTATGTCCCAAACTCCTTAGACATATCTACCAGCCACATTTTCTGTGCAGTTCTGAATTAGAACCATCTTCTCCCTTAGCTCTGAAATATCTCTTCACTAACTGCTGAGACAAACATTTTGCAGTGGTTTTGAGCAGATAACTTATCAGTGAAAAAAGTTATCTTACTGGCTGCAACAAACAAGATAAAATCCTCAACTCTTCCTTTACAGGCATATTGTACTTAAGATAATAGTTTGCTTGCCAGTGTTTCTTAATCCACAAGTAACCATCTTATTAATGAAAGAAAGAGATACATTCCCTTGGAGTTGTCACCAGACCGTTTCAGACCTGATGGCCGAGACTCTCTTAATCAGGTTAGTTACAGAATTTAGGTTTGTGAACAACAAACAGGCACATGTCAAAAAGCTGCACACTTCATACAGGGGATAAACAAGGAAAATCCAGTCCACTGTTGGCAAGAATATTTTGTTTGTGGTGGGGCTAGATAGAAGGAACAATTTTACTGTAAATGCACAGGTTAACAATAGCTTTAGACTTTATTTCTTCTTTTTGCTCTTTTATAATACCCGGTGTGTACTACCCAACTTCCAGCAACAACTCAAGATGACTGATCTACAGCCCAGAAGAGTTAACAGCTTCTGAACAGTGCTGGTAAGTCAGAAAATTTTCTCATCTTTCAAAACCAAAGGGGTATAGACACTCTGAGGGAAAAAGCATATTATGTTCAGAAAACAAGCTAATGGAATGGAACTGACAGGAGAGAGAACAGATTTTTAATGCAATACTTGTGCAAACCTTTAACTCTGGTCTGTACTGATATGCCAAAAATAGGATATTTCAATGCTGCATACTCAGCTGAATAAATCAGATATCTCTCTCATCAAAAAGGCTCGACTTCTGAAAAATTCTGTGTGGTTTTTTTTTTTTTTGGCCAGCAGAAATACTACTACCAGTGTTATAGCCGTGCTGAAAAGGAGATATTCCTGGGGTACTGAAATAACACTCCAGAAACGTGGGGTGAGTCTAAACCAGATTCCCTGCATGGACCCAGAAAACCAGCGTCTCCGACTTCCTCACTGTTCACCCACAAAACATGAAGGTGACCAACCCTTCCACCAACCTGAATATGCCCACTGTTTTTACTCAGATTTTAAACTCTCTTGGAGAGAAGCTGCCCCTTCCAAACACTGAGCTCCACAGCATAAGACCTTAAAAAAAAGGCTCTGCCTATCCATCACAAACTAAAACACGTAGTCCCATCAAGACACCCAGTCCTCTAACCACTTGCAGTCATCTGAACTCATGGAATCTTCAACAGGCAAAAATACATCCTAAGTGACAGACTGAGCCATCTAAGGACTCTCAAAATGCCAGGCTCATGCCTGAAAGTAGTCACAGGTAGTTGCTTTGTGTTCACAGGTCACATAATTTTCTTCTGAGACTGTCCCTGCTTCATGAAACAGAGAGATTTGCTCCAAGCAGAGCATGCACTGGCCATTGTTATTTACTCCTCACTGCTACTGAATGCATCAGGCTACAGTCCTGCCCCGGGACCTCACTGTGCCCCCAGCTTTTTAGAGGGATAAACCTACTCCTGCCTCCAAGCCACGTAAGAACTGTCTGGCCACATGTGGACAAGAGCAGCATACCAGACTTGGTTAGATAGCTGCCTCCCACGGCTGATCCAGGTGCCTTGCAAATCCCCCACCCTTCCGAGCACACCTGCCACTATTGGAGAAACACAGTGTTGAGCCACTCTGCCCCGGGAAAGCAACACACCCATCAAGACAAGGTTTTGGACTATTTTACCTATTCGCACTTATTTCAGTATGCTGGCTACACAGCACTGCTTGGCACACTGGAGCACAGTCATTTCAGTAACACCAGTGAACAGACCCATCTCCTTGGTGACTTCAGTTCCTTACTTGCTTGCATATCATGACTTTTGGCCTTGCTGAACAACCCCAGGACACCAACAGATCACAGAACGCAGTCGTATTTGCTGTGAGAAGTTTGCCTCTGGACAGGCCCTTCCATATGACCTTCTGAATGAAGCCGTGACTCACCCATACAGAGACCTAATAACTACTGCCTATTAACACTGAAGTCAGCTCAGCAGTGAGGTCAGACCTCCAACCCAGATTTCCAGCAAAATCAAAGGGGTCCATTTTTTGAGTCAGATAAAGTCATTCTGCAGGAAGAGAGAGCTCTGCAACTCTAGTTACCATCCGTGTTAGGAAAGTGCTCAAAGAAAATCTGGTGGGGCACTGCTCTGCTCTTTAGCTTACTGCCCTGTTGCTTAGATTAGCTCTTCCTCCCATCCCTGAGCACAAAACACTGTTATGACTTAAGAGCCTCACTCCCACTGCCCTAGCGGAAAATAGCTCAAGAATTACATAAACAAGAACACAGCTTAAAGCACTCAAGGACAAACTAGCTGACTGACCACCCCTTCACAGCCCTTCAGACATGTTACGTAGATAAGCTTTTTTTCCCCTTTCCACTGGCTTTGCCCGATACAGCTGATACAGTTTGGCAGCCACACAACATAAGGTCAGACCTAGCTTCTTCACATGTTTTAAAATCTTTCTGCCTTTCCACCAGCTCAGGAGGAATGACTAGGTTGCAGAATTTATCTTCCAGTTATCCCTCCAGAACTATTCATAGCATGATTCTGTCTTAATCTAGTTTGAATTTCAGGCAAATTAGTTTCAAATAAAACAACGTGCACTCTAAAATGTGTAAGAATTTTTTTCTACGTTACTTTTTTTTGAAGAACATATCCTTAACTTGTAGGATTAACTATCAAACTGCACTAAAACAGATGTCTTGAAGAACAAGACAACGTGTGCAAAGTGGGACAGCACCTGTAACTACATGAAAACAAAGACTAAAAGGACTACTAACCCACTTCAATGAAAAAATGTTATATGGAGCTGGGAAGCAGAATGGATTTCTTCCTCCTTTTGCATACTATCTCCTGCACTGCCTCAAGAGAAGCATGGGTCTTCCTTTGAAGTCCATTCTGACTTCTGCATTAGAAAGGATGCTGGTGGACTAATTCATCAAGCCTAGCAAAAAATGTTATGAACCTGACAATGGCAGACAGCTGTTGTAAGACAGGGGCACTGGCCCACAGTCAGCACTGGCTGTGTTTATGACTGCAGGAGTTTCATTTTATATCAGGACTCTTTGTGTTCATAATATACAATGCGTCTGTCTTGAAGAGTTGGCTACAAACCTAAAACCTCCTTGTGCTTCATCTTCTGAATACAAGACAATACAATACATAGAAACCCTTCAGTCCAAGCTGAGTGACAAAAAACAGTTAGAACAGCACAAGAAAATTAATATTTTACTTCATTAAAAAAAAAGAAAGAAGAAATGCCATTTAGCCTGAGAGCTTAGGCAGATTGAAACATTTGCACATGGGTTCCAGTGTCCTTTTACAGCTTACAATCAAGTAAGACATTACATTGTGGGCAAGAGGGAAGAGAGAAGCAGGGAATACATTTTCGTCTGTGTTTGTACAACATCTAGCACAGATGGGTCCTGCCCTGTGGATCTTGGCACTACAGCTAAACAAACAATAGACAAGAATTATGCTAATGGTTGAAAGTATTCTTTACCTGCTGGAGGTTGACCCCTGCATTCAGTAACTCCTCTACTGCAGATGATGGCATGGACACATTATGATAGAGGAAGTCTGAGAAAGTCTCGTTGTCAACCAGGAAATCACGAAGTTTCAAGTCTGGAAAATGAGAAAACAAGCAACATTCTCATCATGGCAAAGCCAAAGGAAACTCATGAGAGAGCTCTGAACAGGAAAGCAAAGCTGACAAATGGAGGATAAGGAACTACATAAACCATGGCACAAAAGGAAAACAGGACCTGCTGGCAAAGTGCTCTGAAGCTTGGCAGACTTCAGAAATGTCAATCAGTGATGTCTTGATCTTCCAAATAAAAAAAATTAAAATAATAATAAAAAAAAATTCCTGCCCTCAAAAAAACCCCCCAAAATCACACAAAAAACCCCAACAAACTTCAACAACAGAAAACCCCCTACCTTTAAAAACAGCTCCCTTTAACATCTTTACTTCAGCTCAATTTGCACATATATACACAGAAGCAAGGCACCACATCAAGCTTTCACCCCGATCTGGGCTGAAACCCAGCATTACACTTAATCCCTCTGTTGTTACTGAACATGAGACTGAGCCGGTGCATGGACCACCGTGGGATTTACTATCCTGCAGTCAATTATATTAACAGTAGATGTACTTAACCATAAATTTCAAAGTCTGACATATGCAAATACACTGGTATGATACAGAATTGCACACAGATCTAAAAAACAATCTTAACTACTTGGAATTAAAAAAAAATTTGCAGAATTTCTTCCACTTTTTCTCCCAAAATCTTTACCTTCTCAAGCCATTGGTATTTCAGCTCCGGGCTTTAAAACAAATTTGTGTCTTTATCACAGCAGAGTAGAACCATCTGGAAATTATAATCCAAGCACACTACTGAAGTCACAAACCTTGATCTTAAGAAATTGACTCTCACACTGGTTTGGGTTGTTTTCTTGAGTTTTGGGTTGGTTGTTTTTTATCCCTTGGGCAGGAGGTATTTTTGTTTGTTTGTTTTGGGATTTTTTTTCCCTTTCTTTTTTGTGTGGTGGGTTTTTTTGTGGTTGTTTGGGGGGTTTTTGTGGTGGTTTGTTTTTTTGTTTTGTTTTGTTTTGTTTTTTNACCTACCAGGGTGAAGATTTCCAGAGTGAGCTAAGGCTACCAGCAAGGAGCCATACTGTTCTTTGTGCTCTAGGAACAGGGACGCCCCAGCCCGGCGCAAATGGCGGAAAACAAGGAGCTCTAAAGAGGACGAGTGGCACGGGAGAGCCAGGATCCCGTACGCGCCCCCCGCTCCCCTTCTGCGAGGCGCAGCTGCCCCAGGGACACCGCTGCCACTCGCGCCTCCCGGCGCAGCAGCTGCGGGGGGAGGAAGGCGAGCGCTCCGCTCCGGCGGCACGAAGCACACGGGGTTACTGACGGTCATTGCTCCCTCATCTACATATCCAGTTACAAATTCCCCGTTGCCTTTTTGTTCCACACGAAAAAGTAAATCACCCGCCTCTGCTGAGGCAGCGCGGAGGTTACTCTGGGGCGAAAGTTTCTCCCTCTCTCTCCTCTCTCCCACGCAGCAGGACCGCTCACGAATGAAGCTGGGTTTGAGCACGACGTGCAAACGCCCCACTGAACCCGAAAAACAACCCTCACCCCACTTCCAGCCCAGGGAAAGGCTGGGAAAAGAGCCGGCTCCTGCAGAAACAGAAAAACATCCTTTCCAGCAGAGGCTAAAGCACTCTTTTTCACTGCAGCTGGAGGAAAAACTTCCCCCATACCGTTTCCTTGGTTAATTCCTAAATGCGCGAAACTCCCTAAACACTTCTGCAGCTTGTTTATTTTATGGTGAGATCATCAACTGTTCAGAAACTCAAATGGACAAAGGGGTGGCTGGCTGAGGGCACACTGGCATGCAGAGATCAGATGTTTGCAAGCTTTTTCATTTAATGTGTCCCCATTTCAGACATTTTTCAAGCTTCCCTTAAAGGGCCACACACTTCTTTTTTTTTTTTTTT
>VWZG01001990.1:54511-94956 GCA_013396735.1 Grallaria varia
TAATAACAAAGAGCCCACCCTCTTCCATAGCAGTAGTTGACTAGCCCAGCATTAACAAAGCATTTATCCCCTACGTTTTTTGTCATGCTTAGCACTTTCAGACTTGCCCAGCATTAGAATTTGCTGAAAATCAAAGCTGCCATCCAAGAAAGGCCTACAAACATCTGAAGGAGCTTTCATCATCATTTGGAGGAAAAGACAAAGGAAAGAGAACATAAAGTTACCAAAACTGTGGGACAATGTTTTGGCTTTCACCCAGCTAATCACAAAGCCATGCTCACTACCCAAGACCACACATGAAAGCTCTGCAAGATGAAGGAGCTAAATCCCAACACCATGGTCCTGGCTGCAGCGCCCTAAGCAAACAGCCAGCCTTACTTACCATGCATTTTCTCCCCCACATGGTCCTACTTCCAGGACCTGTGGGTCAGTGTCTTATGCAACCCCTCTCAATCATGGAGGCATGCATAATGACTGGCACGTGAAACCACAAAAAAGCACTGAACACTGCAATGTCTATATTCCTTCCCAGGATACCTCAAAAAGTCAAGAGTTAATAAAGGTTTCCTCTTGAAAACAGGCATTCCCCTCCAAGATGACATCTTGCCCACTAGGACCTAAGGAAATACAAGAGCACTGCTTAAAAGAATTCCTCCAAAACCAGAAAACAAAAGAAACGGGCATGTCTTTTGAAGGTTAATACCAAGCTTACCCAATAATGCAAACACTTTAAGTGTAGGAATACATTTTACCACCACGAGCTTACTATGAGTATTTTCCTTCCATAAAAGTTCAGACACACTATCAAGTTACCCAAAAAACGTGAAGCAAAACATGTCAGCTCAAACATGTTTTAACTCACGTGTCTCCTCTCATGCTTGAGAATGGCCAAGAGTCGGCTATTGCAAGCTGGTGGGCACAGAACAATGCAGCATCCAGGCAGTACATCAGAGAGCAGTCTCTGATGTACTTTCTGACATGGACATGCAGCCTCTCCTTCCCTCTTGTCTTCATCTTCAAGAGAAAATCAAAGGAGCTGCAGTCCTGCAGGCTTCCCTCACCACCACCACAGGGTATGGCCTCCTGGCTGAAGTGTCCCAGCAAGCAAGCCAAGCCCCAGGCACAAACATGGAGATGAACTTCAGATCAGACTACGCAAACACTCCAAGACTGTCAGATCTGATGTGAACCATCTTGCTTATTCAGTGGTGGGATAAATGTCTGCAGAAGTAATACTGAGACAGCTTTTCCTCATGGCAGACTACTTTTACAGTTTCAGTTCTGACACCAAGGGAGCAACAGCAGAGCAAGAGAACATAGAGACTTTGCTTTTAAATCATGCAAATAACCACCAATGCCAGCAGATCTGGCAAGGATGAAATGCTTTTGTTCTAACGAGTCTGGGCACAATATGGCAACACCACAGGAGACTGTCCCCACTCACACGAAACAAACAGAAGAGAAGTCCGTATCCTACGCAGGACATGGAGAAAGATCCTTCATATAGTCACATAAGGAAGCTTCCAGCAGAACTGATTGCTCTCAGACCTGAAGGTCTTGTGCCTTAACCACAAAACCTTCCTTCCTCTCTGAAGTCCCAGTCAGGATTATACAAATATACGTGGCAGCATTTCACAGCTACTGTCTTCATGAAAGGCACAGCTGTCCTTCATTTCCACATAGCTCAAACAAGCCTTGGGGCTGCATTCTGGGCATCAAAACTAGAAACTCTTGGATTTCCAGAGTGCAGGGCATCTCCTACAGGACTGTAACACTATTATAAATATTCTTAATATTCACATTTTTCTGGAAGCCTAATATTTTCCAGCACCTTCATTCCTGAGCACAGTGTTAGGCCAGTCAGTCCTTGCTTGAGAATCAAAACTTTGTGACAACAGAAAAACAACAAACAAAACCTCCTCAGGGAGCTCAAGCTATTCATATGCATTAGTGAAAAAACCAACCTTCATGCTTGCTGTATTATTGATTAGACTGAACATCAAAACAATAACATGCATTATAAAAAAATAGCAAGTCAGTGCTGTGTGAGGTCTGTGTTCCATGCAGAACTGGAGCACTGATTGTGCAGTGAACAAAGCAACTGTGGTCCAAAAGCCACTGGTTTTTAGTGCACTCATTCCAGAAACACATCCCCATAACTTTCAGAAGCTCAAAAGATGGCTCAAAGAGCAACAGAAACCATAGCTGGGAACCAGTCTTAATTTGCTGTTCTTACTACAAGTATGACCATACAGGTCACACAGTAAGCAGTGATAATTTCCAACCACACTGGGAAGATCCACAGACAAGTAAAACAAAAGAGCCTCCAGGGGCAGGTTACAGAACAGGACTTTTCTCAAACTTCTCTCCGTTCTTACCTGCTTCACTTGAAAATACAGTGGGCCCATACCTTCCTCCAGAAACTTAATGTTGCAGTGTATTTCAAAATTAAACAATAGGGTTGAAAAACAAAACCCCCCGGAAATTGTGGCTATGTTTTTCATATCCTGAACACTGCCTTCTAGAAATAAAAGGCATGCAAGTGGTATTTCAACATATCTCAATCCACTGTAGAGTACAAAGCTCACCAGGTCTGACTTTAATTTTTGGGGTTTCTGCCCAAAGGGTTTGCACCCATAATCTACAATATACCAGGTTTTCAGACAGTTTAAAGCTAACAAGCTCAGTGAAAACACTATGACAGCCAAATCTCCTTTCCAGCTTCATATATCTTGACTCCCTAAAAAGAACTGGGTGAAGGAAAAGGCAAAAGGGACTTCATGCCCTACATTAGTTCAATAGCTAGGAGGAAAGCAGGGCAGTGTGTCTGACCTACAGACACAAAAATTTAACATCAGGGGATTTCACTCTCTACTGATGGAGCAATGCAAGGCCGAAAATAATTATGTTATTTTCTTTATATTCATTGCAGTTGTATAACTTGCTAGACTTTGGCTAAGCCTGTATTCATCATGGCCAAGTAGTAAGGCAACAGAGAAGCTGCAGTTAAATTCTAACATTATTTCTCACCACAGGGATTGACCATAGGGCAACCCAATAATGTGCAAAAACTGAAACAGGCTTCAAGGAAACGAATGAAGTACATTCATTCTATTGTTTTAAGAAGCAAATCCTGAGCAGAGCTCTGAATCACATGGTATTACAAATGGCTGAAAATTCTCCTGCTTATTTTCACAAAATAAGGACAAACTGCAAATTTCTCAGCCTCTGAACTGCCTCGTCAGTCACAGAGATGACAGACACAGATATGACCAGATACAATACTTCAGTCTTCAACAAGATTATTTTCAGGTGTGGTAAACAAAACACATTTAGGGATGGTACAGGCTGCAGAGAAGGTCCTCTAAAGGTGAAATTCAGCTCAGGGCAAGACGGGTCCTGGTAAAGAGGCAGAAAGTAAAGCTTTGCTGTTAGGATTGGATTTTCATTGCACTAGGAATATTATGCCCTAAATAATAAGCAACTTTTAGATGTTTCAAAACATCAACTCAAACAGTATAATACATTTAAAAAAACCAAACCCAAAACAACAGAAGACTGAAAAACAAATACCATGGTCACATCCAGTCGCATACTGCTATTCTAATGGCAAGTGCTGGTGTGAACATACAAAGAATGGTATTATGCTACTAAAAAAGCATGGAGCTAAGCAGAAGTTGAAAGAATAAGCTGTGACCAAGGAGGACCCTGTCCAGAATTCCTTGTACTTGAGCAGGTGACCTAAAATTAAGTGGAAATTCAAGTAACAGGAAAAAGCAGGGCTGGACATTTTAATCAAATTATGATTACTAATAGCAGAAGTGTTCATGAAAGCTGGCTGTGACCATGCATCTGGGAGACTGATGGTTCAAATGTAAACATAAGACATATCAGACCCATCATGAATCCCCCCAATCCAGCAATATCCTCCTACTTGAAACTTATCACAGCACCAGCTATCCACCAGTTGGAAGAGTGTTCCCCCATGAAACTGGCATGGGTAATAATGAACCTTAAGCAAAATGGCAGGCAGAGCTTCCCCAGACCAAGGCGCCTGGAGTGTCTGGTACTTGTATTTGCTCCCCCTTACACAGAAAAGCTGACAAGAAGAGCAAAAGCCATGCCTCCTTTGGATGTGAAGACTCATCCTGCTAGATATCCCTTCCTCTCACTTGTCTCAAATTCAGGGAACCTGACTCTCACCTGACATTTCTGAAGTTTAACAAAATATCAACTCTGCAGTGAGCAGACTATAGTGGCTTTTGCTTTTCCTGTGTTCAGGAAGACCTGTCACTTCCAGGTTTAGTGCCAAGTCCTAATGCTCCTCATCTAGCACACTGCAACAGAAGCCACCTCCAGAACAGAGTCAAACCAACCCAAAAATGCTAAAGATTATCAACAATAAGCAAATCATTATAAAGCCATTATTTAATCAGAAACACTGTTTACTTCCACTGAAAATATACCAAAATTATTTCAACATCCTGTGAGTGCTTCCTACATTTCAATTTAGCTGGTCACTGCAAAGTTACCCTTACAGATAGTAATGTTTTTCTTTTAAGTCTCAACCCCAATGCAAAGATAAAAATCCTCAAACTTCAGCACTAAAAGATTATGTTTTCTCTGCCTAGTTTAGGGCAACCTTTGCAACCCATTCAAACTCTTCACTAGTATAAAACAGATTGTTGAGCAACAGCACTTCAAAATAGTTAAAGAACTTTTTGAATCTTCAGGAAAGACTGAAAAACAGGTACTTAATAGATAAGGGTTGCCCAAATTCACATAATGGCTTGGCAGGAGATCATGTCTCTTGTACCCTAAGTGTGACACTACACTGCTGTTCACATCAGGATGCTCCCAACAGACTCTGCCTTGGCAATCTCAGTTCATCCATCAGCTTGGTATTCTTCTAGACTGTCAATATACTAACCATTCCTTCGTTTTGGTATGGACATCACTTGCTAGCTGAAAATACACCTTGGAATATTTGCACCACTGTGTTTTACACAAAGGACTGGAACATTACTACTAGACACAGAGAAGAGCAGGGCCTCCTGATACTTTAGGAACCCGGTTCTGTGTACCAGAGTCACAAACTAGGGCAACTACCTGAAGAAAACTGGGTGTGGACTGCTGGAGAAGTCTTATGCAGTATTTCTATGGATACACTGGTAAAATTCTTCACACTTTCTTAAGGTAGCAGCAGAAGTCACAAGAAAAAGCAGGAAAGAGATCAAGACATTTAAAGTCTTAAAGGACTATTTCATTGTCTTGATTTGTGTTCTCTGGCTTTACAGCACACTTTTTTCCACCTGCTAGGCACTGGGCATGCGAACGGAGCAGAGTAATAACATAGGCAATGGCTGCTGACCATGTTGTCACATAGTTGTGCCTTTGCTGTAACAGGAGTTGTTAGGACAAAGTACTTTCATGTCCACATCTTGTCTCAAGTGGTAAGCATCTTTTTTTTTGCCCCACTGTTCTGAAATAGCATTTTGGTGGGTAGGCAGCGGCTGCAGCTTTCCTAAGGGTTGGTTGGCTCCAGTCAGAAAAAGCACTAAGACTTCAGATATTGCTGTCTTTGCAGCAAGCTGTCTTTGTCCCATCAGCAAATCTCCTTCTGGCACATGTGCATGCTCAGTCAGCCTCAGAAACAGTCCTGTTAGTCTCAGCTGCAGTTATTAAAATAGACTGAGAACTACAAGGAAAGGACCTCCTGAGATACAACAGTTCATGCTTATTAAATTCTGACTGTCTGTGGTCACAGCATTTAGGAAAAATACATCTAAATACTAACTCAGGTAGTATGTCCCTCAAAAAGATATGTTTAGAACAGAAAGGTTCAGGTAGGGTGTCACGTTAAAAATGAGGAAAGGGAAAGTAAAAATGAAAGAACAGAAATGCAAAGATCCTTGGTCCCGCCTCCCACTTGTATTAATATATTTTTTTATTAGCTGTAAGCATCCTCAGAATATTAAAGCCTTTTAATGCTAAACACAGTCTACCTGCATCCCACCTAAAGAGACTCCTCACTGAGACAGATACACAGGTTCAACAGGAATTTTGATACTCCAATGAGAACCGCACTTAAAGAGAAGGCCTTTCCCACCAAGTCCTCTTAATAAAAGTTGTATCACTGCCAGCACCAGAAACAAACTGAAGCAAACTCTAGCAGTTCCCGACATGATTTTTATTAATACAAGGATGTTACAATTATTGTGGGTATCGTGTTGCCGGTGATAGTGTTAGCTGCATGATTGTATTCAGTCGGTAACAAAACCCCCCCAAAAACCAGCACAAAACACTCTACAGACAGCACAACAACCTAAGCCTCAATACCGACTCTAACAACATCCTCGGACTAACATCTGAAAACTACTAACCAGAAGCGCAACAACTTAAAACAGAAATCTGAAAGCGCAACAACCTAAAACAAAAATCTAAGNAGATATATTTAAAGGGGAAAAAGTATGAGGCATGAGATATAGTAGAGTGTTTATGAAATAAAGAGGTTAGCCAGGTACATTTGTAGATAAAGGTAGCTATGAGGTAATGTGAAAAAGTATAAGGCATAGCCTAAGGTATGAGGGTGTAAAGGAAGGTACAAAGTATAGGAAAAGGAAAACAGTAAATTTCTGTTCACCCCTTCACTGTTCAAAGGGGTGGGAGGGAAGAAGGGCAGCGGTTACCCCCGCAGAGCTTGGCGGTCCTTTCCCCCTATTTTGCTCAAGTCCAATCTCTTTTTATACCTTTTTTCCTCTGGTAGTTTCAGTGATTATAGCCAATTACTATTTTTGGGGTGATAGACAGAAAACATAGGCTGAGTTTCTCTAGGATATCCGAAGAAAGGCCATGCTATCTCCATAACATTCCATTCTTCGGGAATCCTGTCATCAGCACTTTCCGCAGCCACCGGGACCCTTTGTCTCCTCTTGTGTAACCCATTATCGACTGACAATGGTGTCTGCGAGCACACCTCCACGGGCTGGAGTATTTTCTGTAGGTTATCAGTCCTATCACCCCACAGAGGGGAAGAAACGCACCACAAAACTCACAGGCAAGGATCTTTCTTAAAAGACCCTTGAAAGGTTCTTTTATTGCACCATCCTTAAAACAAAAGCTAAATTAGAAAGGGAAGGAAACTCTGGCTGGTTACAGAGGATGTGTGTCACAGAACAGCCTGAATCTCCTCCACGTATTGCGCGTAAGGGTGCTGCCAGATCAGCATAAAGAAAAAAAGCTAGGGCAAGATCTTCAGCTAATGCACAAGCTACATTCCACTACATTTTCAGAGCTACACCAATTTTTCATCAGCTGAGGATTTGACGCCACACAGGGTTAAGCAATTACTAACACCTAGTAAATACATAAAGATGTGCATTTTCTTTTAATTCTGCAGCTGTAGAAATTATTTTCAAAGGATTTTGCCACAGTTTTAGAAACAAAACATACACAAAGTATAAAAACTGTAAAGTGAACTAAAAGTGTATCTCAAATAAAATACAGTAAGTGACAAATTATTACAGTTTGTTGAAGCTGCAAAAAATTCAGCAACAGGTGGTACAGTATTTTGTTTCATTTTACCCAGGATCCTAGTAGTAACACTCATTTAATCATCAAAAATATTCAAATAGAACAGTGTCTATTTCCCAGGAAAAAACCTGCCCACAGAAACTGAACTGACAGAGATTTTCAAAAAATTCAGTTAAGTAGCAGTCCATCCTCTTGCGTGTGTAAAATGAACTTCATCAGCATCAACAATATTTCAAAGCCATCATCTTTTACTGCATTCTGACTACTTCGAAAACTGCCATAGCCCACTGCGTTTCAGAATGAGGGCTGCAGTTCCTTAGCAGCTGTTTATTTATTTAGCTCATAAGAATGCTGTAAAAATTAGGTAATAGGGGTTCGTAATGCATGCTGAAGAGAAAATGTATTAGTACTAGAGACAGCTCCAAAGCTGAATATTAACCTGAGAGAGATGGGAGGTCAGATCCAGATTATGCGCAGAAATGGACAGGACTTTTTCCAAATGGGGCATTTTCATGATCACCACTCTCATGAGAGCCCAGGCCCATCGACATTTCCCGAGAAAGCTGAACTTTTCACCAGATAAGTGTTACAAATTTCCTAGGGGACTACTAACACCAAGTTCAATGTGAAAAGTCTCTACCCTGCTATCCCCACCAACTTCAGACTGTAGCTTAGATAAACTTACAAAAATCAGGCAATTTATTGAGATTTTGAGATTAGAAGTAAATGAGAACAAGTCCAGAAATTTTGTCAGAGTGGAAAATAGGGAAAATAAATGCAAATTGAAGTTAACACAGCACAAGTTTTGGCTACATAATCCTGGTATTAGCAAACTGTACTGACAAAACTGCATACAAAAAGAGGGAGATAATAGGAAAGTGTGAAAGGTGTAATTGTTCACTTAACACTCTCAATTTTATTTGCTGACTTAAAAGAAAAGTCAGTGTTGATGGATCAGGCTAAAGACTAGAGAAAGCACCCACAACTTTTTAATACTGTCCTTCTTCTGCAGCACTTTAAAATTAATTACTGACAAGCACAGCAGGCAATTTTGTTTTCTTTATCGTTATGTCTTTATCTAGACAAGTTACTAGCAAGATAAAGACAGTGCCTTTAAGGTATAGCAATTTGGTTTCTGTTGGAATAGCTCTGTTGCTAATTGTAGTCATGGGCACTGGTGACTTTCTCACATGCAGTCAGATCATTAGCTGGCACTACCAGGTCAGCAGGTCCTACAGTAACCATATTACCAGTGCACACTTATTCTGACAATCTTGTGATTCTCCTTGTGTGTTTTTAACAGGGTGCACACAATCTTCTGTGATAGGATTCTCAGAAATGTTTTTCCTCAAGCTCCAGTCAACCAGTGTAGTGCAGACACTGCAGCAAGGCCAGACATAACACTGCATGGGTTTTTGTCAATTTCCTATCCAAAGGGATTTCAGTTTTGCCCTCTCACATCCATACACACCTACTTAGAATCCAAGATGTTGCATGTTCAGCAACTCAAAGATTTGAAGAAAAAGTTAATCAGGCAAATGTGGGAACACTGCCATGTGTACCTGAATCTCTTACTGTTATAGTTTCAGAATTTGTCATAATTTTTCTTTCCCTACCAGCAGAGTTCGGGAGCCAACACCCCTCCCCGCAGCAGCTATCTGCCAAAAGGCTCAGCTAATCACCCAAATTCCAACCTGATAGCTGGGGGAGGGGGGAGGAGGAGAGTTTGGTTTTTTTCTTTCGGTTTGGGGAGTTGTTTTCTTCTTCCTTTGGCGGCGGCTTCGGGGAAGGAACCAGCTCAGAGGGACTCCTGCAGTTTTGGCTTCTTCCCTGCCTCCCATTCCTAGCCTGGTGTGCCCTGTGCTTCAGAGGGACGGACAGTCACCATCACTTTGGAGTTACTGCAGCTTTCCTGAGGCACCGACAGCACCAACGTAGGAGCCCCCGGCCCCCCGCTCTGCCCATCCCAGGCCAGCGCCTTTCGGATGGAGGACAAAGGAGGGAGAGTCCACACTGCCTACAGGAGCGGATCCAACTCTGTGTCTTCAGAGACTCATTGATTTAGAGGTTTTGGTTACAGAGTTGTTATTTGTTCTGTTCTGGTGTTTTGGAGACATATATATATATATTTAGTAGTTAAGGACTGTTATCTTTTCTTCTGCACATTTCCCGAATTAAAATTGTGTTTTAAATTTAAAAGAGGCGTGGTCAATTTGAGAAAGGAATTCTAAATTGTTTTAGTTTACTCTAAACTAAGACACTTACCCAACCAACATGGCACACTACAAAACTCTTTGTGCAATTCAAGTACCCAGCATTGGCTGCTTGTTCCACTTGCTCATCACAACAGTCTACATCGAACCAAAGCAGAAATCACAGTGAATCCCCACACAGTCCCAGGATACCCTTCCTGGCTGGACGCTTAGGGCTGGGAGGAGGCAGCAGTGAGGAATGCCCTGGGGAGTTCTGCTCAGGACTAATGAAAAGTAACTGGTACTGAAAACACAAAGGGGTAAAGTAGCCTTCCTACATGCACCTGTGAGTCAAGATCTCTCTACTGATACTACAGGGCAGCATTTTTGGCAACGTTCCGCCCCACTCCGGCCTAAAGGAAAGGAAAGGATGTGTATGTCACTATGGAGCACAGTATCAGAGAACCCAGTTGTATATTAATGTGCAACAACAGGAAAGCCACCATGCCACAGCTGGTGTTTGCAGGTGCTTCTAGGCATGAAGGCCACCAGGACATATGGTTTGCTAGTCCTCATTCTAGCCTGGGTGGTTTTTGCTAGGATTCTTCCCGAGGGAAGTCAGGGAGGAAACCAGTTTAATTAGGGAGGTGTAGGCAGGTATAAGAATCAATCTGAACGTTTAGCTTGAAGGTGTGGGGTCAATTTTGCTGGGGAGTAGACACTGAGCAGGGAGTTAGCCGTCACCTTAATGTCACCCAGCAGATAATGTACAACATCCTGTTTCCCTCAGCACCCTGTAATCATGCAGTAGGACACAGCAACCAGAAAGCCTTCTCCCAAGGCTGCTCTTCAGCCCCAGCCCTCTATCATCCTTTACGTGTTAAATGAAAGAAGCACTAATAGCACTGACCAGACAGGCTGCAAACTCCTTCAGTCTCAATATCTGAATGTGCAGCAAGGTGTAACATCAGCAGAGAATGCCACCCACTTGATGTTTCTCCTTCACCATGAGCAATATTAATCCAGCAAACAAGAGAGACAGGCTGGGCACGTGTGGAATAACAGTCTGAGGTCTGATGCAATGTCTTAGGCGATGTTTGTTTCTCTTTGCCTATTTGCTTCATTTTTGTCTAGATGGGTCAGTTTCAAAAAAACATAGAAACATTCCCTTTGGGATCACAGAAAACTAAGAGCAATGAAGTATATACCAGCCAGACTGGCTTATATGTGCCACTGTTAGCAAAAACCAGAGAAGGTGGCTTTAATTATACATGTTATTACCCCATGGCACTGCAGGACAAAGTATTTGGGAGTCCTGTAGAGAGAATGAAGAAATAAAGAAAATGTGCCTCAGACTCAACAGTAAGCTATAGCTCTGCCTTTCAAAACAGAAGAAAAATTTATTACTTGCAAACACTTTATCTGCTAAAATGGCACTGAGGCCAGTCGCAAACTCAGTGCCTGCAAGCAGTGATCCAAACCTACTCCAGCTGGCAATCCCAACAGCCATGTCATGCTCTTGGAAGTGCCGTCACTAAGGTCTTTGACTCTCTGTTCTGATTTGCACTCTGCCTTATCACAAGCGTTAAAGACCTTGGTCATATTGCTGGACAGAGATGTAACAAGTGCTGGGACGGAGAGGGCACCTGGCACCTGCCTGCAAAATTGATTATGTCAAGGTATGTGTGTGCCTGCACGTAGATTTCACTGCTCAGGACTTGCTGAAAGTGGCCATGTAAAGGCAATGCCCACAGAGTGTGACAGCTGCCTCTGCTGAACTCTCTCACACCATCAAGAAGTACTTTATCCTGGCCAAAAGAGGTGTTACATGAACAGTAGACTGTTCCCTACTGATAACACCTTCCCCTCCCTCCACCAGAGAGCTCTTCTCTGCTGCTCCTCCGGGAACTCCTACACAAACAGCCCTGTTATGAGGGACTACCTCTGACCTCAAGAAGTGCTTGAGATACAAAACCTGTTGGCATGAGTGCATAGCATGGACTGATCAAAATATTAGTGTCCTACCTTGTTGTTAACAAAGGCATTGACTTGCACATACTTGTGCAAGCAACTTGCCATGTTAAATAATCTCCATTCCCCTGAGTTCAGCACACATCTGATTTCAGATCAGACACCTCTGAGAGTCACACCTTGAACACTAAGTTTGTGACGGTTGTTTGAAAGAAGTTTCAAGTGAAAGGACTTCAGCATATGCTCTCTAAACAGATTCAGACTTCAAAAGCCAAATACAGGCATGCATGTTCTGCATGACTACCATTAGAAAAAAAAATCTATACCACAGCTCCACTTTACATACCAGCAACAGAAGATCATCTGGAAACCTATTTCAAAATCAGGCACTACTGAGAAGTGTTTGAGGTGACAAGGGAGCTGCAGTGACTCCAACAGAGCCCACATCATACACCAGGGAGCACAGAGTCCACCTCAGAGGAGAAGCTGCAAAGCTGCCCCTGCCAGCACCACCAATTCATAGAGCTTCAGGTCCAGGCCAGAGCTAGAACACAGAGGGCATTACATTTTCAGTTTGGTTCATCAGCTAACTAGCCCTCCTGCTAACTCGGGAAACAACTGTATAAAGATGGTGCTTTGAGATTTCAGGGTGTGCTTATATCTGACATCCACTCCAACTACTTTTTAAGGTTCCCAGATTCACTGGAGTGGAGAGGATTTGCATCTCTTACAGCACATTGTCAATGGGAACCTTCCTCGCACATGAATCTAAGCACTGCTAAGTACAAATACATGAGTGCTTCTAAGATTAGAGGATGCAGTTTCATGCATTCTGTCAGAGACCACAGCAGGAGTGGGTAGCAGGGACCTCCGAACTGGTGGGTTTGTAAATGAGCATAACGAGGACAAACAGGCTTTGTTCTTCAAGAGCCTTACCAACAACAGGTATTCAGTCATTCTAATGACAAAGAGGTTTGAGTTTTTGATTACATATTTGAAATATTTTATTATAGAAATATGATCTGTGATTTTTCAGTCTGAGGCTTGTTTTTGCAGTCAGTACTCTAGTCTGTACAGTGTAGAAAAACATGACCCTTCTGACTTTTAACGTGTACAATACTCTGTATGTAAAATGCTTCTTGGAATCACTCCTCCCCCCCAAACCTTGCCAGCAATAAGAGTTCAGATTAGGCTTTTATAGTTTTCCTGTAAATGTCCATGTCTGATGTTCACTGTATGTTTCAATACAAACCACCAGGAGCTACTGTCTTTGGAAGAGCTAATTTGCAGACGCTACTACAAGAACCAAGTGTAAAATCCACTAACAACAGCATCTGCCAATCTGATGGAGAGAGCTTGCTCCCACAAATGACCAAATCAAACCAAGTGTTTGAAGACACCCATGAAAACAGTATTAAACTTCTCCCTGGCAAATAGTCATCTTAGCTCATTTTGATTGTGTTCATTATGTGACCACCTCTGCACAAAGGGTTCACTTTGCATCCCCTCCCCCCTAAAACTGCTGCAGATTTAGGTAAAAGCATGAGGATGTCACTTACCAGTTCTCTGAGTAAGAAGAGAGAAGGCCTGGTGACATGGGTATTGAGCTCAGCAAGTAAGTGAGTCCCTTACAAAGTATCAACTAGAGCTCAGTCAGTAAACTACAGTATTATCTGCAGATCTGATCAGACCAGGAGAGAGGAAGGTTAAATATCCAAGACAAGTAACTTGCACAGTTCCTGTCTGTGAATACATCCAATGCATATCTGCCAACTAGTAATTATACAGATTATTTCAAAGTGACCTGCAATGTACTGAGCAACACGGGAAAGGATATAAGAACACCATCTCTGCTTTAAGTGGGCTCTGCACTTAAATAGTGTCACTATGTAACACTACTCACATCACATCAGGTCAGATTTTTCTTCCTGCAGCCTGTCTAAGACATGCTCAAATGAAAAGTGCTAGGAAGAACTACAGCTGTAAAACCAAGGGCAATTTTCACAATGCACTAAAACACCTACTACATTTAAAGAGTTCCATGTGTCTAGATAAAGGCTGTAGAGGAAGACAGTCAGTGGCTGTACTCTCTGATCTATTTTCCTGCTGCATGTCCTTCTAAAGCACTACTTTCCATCATTTCCAAGAGATATGTACAGCACTAACACAGCAGCTGAGAAAAATAATCCCAAAAATATCCAAAAAACCTTTTAAAAATTGTCATGTCAGAGTCCTGGCAATAACAAGCAACTTGCCACATTTCCTGAGACTGGGCAGAGTTCTTTCATGTCCCACCTCTGTTGCAAGCTTTCCATGCGATCTCACACTGGTCACTCATTTGTCTGCACAGGAGAGGAACACTAGATCTTCTCACACAATCTAAAATGAGAGGATTCTAATTTTTCATGGTAAATAGGGCTGTGCAAGCTCCCAAGACAAATAATTTTCTTCTGCATCCTGCCATTCAAGATCTTGCCAGATAATAGCGGAGAATGAACTATACTACATGAAGATTCATATAGAAACAAAAAAAAAACCCCTTCAAAACAAAACACAAGAACAGAAGTGGAAACTTCGTTGTCAGATAATAACCAGCTTTGAGTTTGTAAACTGGAGGCCAACATCAGCTTTTCCTCATCTGTGTTCCTCCCTCTGGAGCTTGGGGGTTAGAACACTAAACTGTAGCCACTGTGTTCACTGTTTGACAAATACCAAAACAACCAGTGCTTTCCAAAAAAGACACACTACTTGGACTTCTTTGAGAAAGCCAGCATTTTGACTAACTTTAGTGGGGCGAGGAGTTTAATTTCACATCCAAGACAGCTGTTATTCTTGGCATTGCACACCATCCCCTTTCTCTTTCACCAAATATGTGAAGGAACGTACAAGGCTCTGACACACAAGAAGCTTAAGGTATTTCTACAGGATTGAAAGGAGTTTGATGAGCTGTGAGTTATAATCACACACATTCCCATTATGGTACATTTCTGAAATTTACATACATGCAGAATTAACCGGACCAGAAAAGCCAGATGTAGGCGATTCTTTCTACCATGCTCTTACCTAAGCCAGAGGAGTTTCCCAATTTGCGTAGTTTTCCCAGGACCTTCTGGACATCCTTTACACTTGTGTCCTGTTGGCTGTACAACAGTAACCTCTTGGCATCTGAGAACAGGCGGGAAACACTGCAGATTGGAAAACAGAAAAACACCCAGCAGTCATCAGCTCTGTGAGCCAGCATCCAGAGATACAGTTTTAGATACCCATTGCAAATCTTGGTCTTTTTCAGTTATCCACTCCAGAACAAAAAACCCTTTCTTCAGCAGGACAATTCAAGAAGCCTAATAAAAGATGTCTGCTAATGCAAGGTCAAACTAAGTTACATTGGGAACATCCATGCATTTGAAACCATTTTTAAGACTGGGACAGAGAGGGATTCCTGCTACCTGTAAACTGCGTCTTCTTAGAAGCACAATAATTTCAGTACGTCCTTGCTCCTTTCAAATGCTGCTCCAGGTTGCAGACACATTATACTGTGCATTAAACCTAACTCACCTGACAGTATGAATGCAGCAAATAAGGCAAGGTATAGAGAAGCTGGCCATAAACTGTGCTTCACATTACCCAGTAATAAATGACAAATACCAGGGAGTGTCCCCCAGACCTCTTCTTGCACTGCCTTTCACTCTACATTGTTCAGAGGCTCATTAACCAGGGAAAGTGATGCTCTGAAAAAAGAGCATCTTAAAAGCCATACCTTTTCATGGGCCAAATTCTGAGCTCAGATAAGAGAATGGACTCAAGTCCTCACCCAGGTAGAGCTTTTCATTACCAAAGAGCTTCAACTGCTTGGACTTGAGGATACTGCACAAATACTAGCTGTCTGCTAGCCCCTCTGAACTTGATAGCTGAAGAATTCGGCACTTCAGTGGTGGTAGAAACTGCAAAATCCTCGATAGTGTAAGGGTTTGCAGTTAGTTGGTGACTTCCAAATATCCCTTTTCCCCATGTTCCCCCAAGAACAGAATAAGGAAGAAGCAGAGAGACTCACATGGAGGCATTGAAGTTTCCAACAACACCAGGGGATTCCCCAGGAGTTGGGTAGCGGAAACAAGGGTTGTTGGCATTGCAGATGATACCCTGTATCCATGGCAAGGTTCCTGCTGAAGGCATAGCTTTATTTGGAAAATGACCTAAAATGGAAACACAGGGGTTAGGAAAGAGAAACACATGATACAAGCTTGTACTACATAGCACTGAATATGAAGGGCAGTCCTAACCCTGCGCTGGTTATTGTGCCAAAGTGCTTATGAGAGAACAGGACAGCCAACACTATGAGGGGCTGAGCTCACGTTAGGTTCTCCACGCTGCTCTAGCCTCCTCAACTGAAAAACTAAACCTTGTTAAACCTGCAGATGAAGCTCTTTGCTGCTCTCAGCTGTGCATCACTGTATTTGTCCATGCTGATGGGAATATAGTACTTCTTGCTGATTAAAGCCCAACAACAGGCAACTCCAAAGCTTGGCACTGGTGAGCACATGCACATACACATACTTTCAAAGCAGCCATGCTGCTCTGGATTTGTAGCCTAACTACAACAAAAACTAACTAACACAAGGATTTGAATTGAGGTCACAGGGACAGCACTGATCAGAGTTTGCGTTCTGAAGATCCAGAATATTCTACACAGTTGTTTCAGTTTTCAGAAGCTGCTCACTCCAATTACACACACTGTGAAGACCAAACAAAGGGCCAGCAATTGTGAGTGGGTGCCTACACTGCTTTCCTGAGGTAAGTATATCCTATATTGGCTTGATTTTGAAACAGTCTTAAAACTTTAGACTTTAAATCATTTAGCCAGCAGCCTGCCATATTTCAAATATTTTTGCTGAAGTCTGAATCTTTCTACTAAACAACTACTGAAGTTGTAGGCCAGAGTTTACAATCTGTTCAAGCACAAAGCAGTAATACACTACACACGGCAGATCTCCACCAGTACACCGCTCAGGTACCTGTGAATCCCTTTCCCTCCAGGGAACAGAAAGAAAGGCTTCCCTTGTATAATCCTGCACCCTAGATGAGCTGCCCGGCTACTTTCTGCAACAGCCTCACTTCCTCTTCACACACTATGGAGGGGAGCCTGAAGGAAGGTTATGCCCCTTCCTCAGTATCTCAGAGGTAAGGCTTTGATGATGAGATGCACATTCTCCCCTCTGGTGCCCAGCTTGTCTTCCCAGAGTGTCTCGATCACTCAGGGTGCTGATTCCCTGCCTCCACAGCCTCCATGGAGGTACCAAAGCCCCCAGAGGAAGAAACAGCAAAGCTGTTGAATTGCAGCAAGGCTGATTAATGTGCATGGCTGAAGGAAGACGGGAATACTACCAGCCTTCCCTGAAGAAAGCCAAGGACTCTGGTCCTTTCATCTTGCTCCTGGACAAAGGTGTTTTTTTTTTTTTCCCCCCAGTACCTAGAGAGCTCTTGTTCATAGTTCTCTGTTGAAAGTAGAAGAGCGCTTTACCTGAGCTCTCTGGCTTTTGTTTCATTTTGCTTTTTTGTTCTTCTTAGCTGAGGGGCTTCCAGGGTGGGAGGGAGTAGAAAAATGCTAAGACTCTCAGATTCTTCCTGGAAAATTTCCCAGAGAATCACCCTCTCTCTCCTCCATGTCTTTCATTTTACATTGTTAGGAACCCAAAGAAACTATCAAGAGCAATATGGAAAGAGAAACGATGCACAAGAGTTTAGGGTAACTTTTTACACACAGTAATGCATGTGACAGCAGTTTCTTCAAGGGTAAAGCAGGAATCTGCTGGTTTTAAATCTCATGTGGTACACAGAAAACACAGTGAAACAGCACACCATTTTCAATTACATTGCTGCAAACATCTAGCTTTTCACTAGAGATGAAACTCACTTGCTGTCAGCTTCCCTCCCCCCTGCCCTCAATAAGATGCATTTTGCATACCTTAAGGGGTCATAGCAACGGGAAAGAAAAGCTCTGCAAGACCCAAGTCAGCAATTTGGCTCAACAGCAATTTAAGTGGTCTTCTCTGACTAGTCTGATGAAAGCCACGTAACTATCACTTCAAAGTTAGCAAAGTTTTCCCCAGTGTTTTCAGGGGAAAGTTCCTCACACTAAGCCAAGCTGCTAGAAATAAGAAATCCTGACAACAGAAACAGTCCAATCCTTGGTTCTTCTCCAACAAGAAAAGAAAAATTTTAATTGTTTGTTGAAACAGACTACCATTAAAACACTGAGGCTATCTGGAGGCTACAAAGCACTTGCATGCAGCTTTGTGCTGTCAGCAGGCATTACCTGCAAGTGATTTCATAACAGCATACAGCACTGCCTCTACAGATAACAATCCTACTTCCCTTAAGGCACCCACAGAGTTGACAAAGAGTTTGCCATAAACCCAAGACTTCTTTCTTTCTATTTCAGCTCATAGTTCAGCAAAAACTGTTTCACTTTACAACATATCCACATTTGTCAGCGTGACTGAACGTTCAGTGAAACCAATCCAGACTCCAAAGACATAATTTAGAAACCTATTCACAGAAGCTTTTCAAAAAATGGAGAGGAGTTAATAATAAAAGTTAATTAAAAATTACTCTACAATATACTCTACAATTCCTGAGGACACCGTAAGAAGGCAGACAAAGCAGTAACACTCAACATAAATGGGAAGGAAAAAGGAGTGCAGGCGGAAGACTCAAAACTCTGCTTGTGACACCAGGGTGCCAGAGCAAATGATTTTCAAGGAGGCTACTGACTAACAAGATCAAGCTAAACAGATCTATGAAATTGCAGCTCTTGATAGGTTTGAGTTTATATACAGCACTGCCACAGTTGAACTACCATTGTAGCTGCTAGCTATTTATACCAGCTGAGTAGACTACTTATTGCTTCTCTTCAGCTTCATGTCTATATTACAGATATTTCTCCTAGTGTCACTGTAACATTCAGTCAGAAGAGGCAATTCAAATGCCATGTAAAGTATGAGATTTAAATTAGGGAAGGTTCAACTATCCTGCTGAGCGCAGAAGAAAGTGAGTTAGGCAGTACATAGAACCAGCAGAGTCCAAAGCATAATGGGAAACTGCAAACACTTAACACCTCAGCTTTAAAAGGACCCTTATTAGCTTGAACACCAAGCAAACAGCACATAATGCCCCATTTTAAGAATGAAATGCTTCAGAGTGCCCTTCAGAAACATGTTTTCCTGACCCTTAAACCTTACCTTGAAGCAATCAGGCAAAGGAAAGATAAACAAAGAGCTCTTCCATAGTCAGCTAATTGCAGTATGAAGCTGTCACCAAACAGTACAACAAAGCATGTTGCTAATAAACAAGTCATGCTTCCTAAATCAAATGGCAACCAAATAAGCCTACAGGCGGTCATTTATAAAGAAGCGTTCTTTGAAAGAAAAGCAGAAATGTGCCTATTTAGGGTGTAAAGAGAAAAGTAGCATAGTTTTTCCTCAGCAATGTATGACTGCTGAATCTGCTAAATGCAGAGCTGACACTCTAATGACTGGAAGGAATGGAATTGCTCTTGTGCTCTTTATAATACATTAATGCACATTACTGCCTGGAAATGAGATTGCTTTCTTAGAGATCAGAACACTGCATTCTTTTATGCTAAGTCACATACAGAACAACAATGAAAAATAAGATTTGGGTTCCGTGTGGGTTTTACAGATTTGTCACAGCTCTACAGCAAATCCTCAATTATTTGCAATATATATGCAAAAAATGAGAAATGGCAAGAAAGAGCACCAATGTACTGTCCTGGAGCAACATTAACATGTCAGAAGACACTGTAGCCTCCAAGGTGGAAGCAAAGGAGTCATTAAGACCTCTCTACAGATTTCCAACTGAAGTACAGAGCCACTGCTCTTTGCATGTTGCCGACTGCATTATTACCTTCTAGACATGAAACACTAGCCATCCTGGGTGCAGCGGCTGTATTTGGTACTTACATTCATGCTGCTCGTAGGGCGGGTATGAAAGTCTTACAGAGATTAGGATGAAGAAGATAAACAGAGGCCAGGCAACTTCGATCAGCAACTGGAACTGTAAACAACAAAGACAAAATATTAAGACATCATATTCAAAATACAGGCCAGAACAGAGGTTCTCACAGTAAACCATCAAGCTTCTACCCTAACGCATCAGGCACGGAAACTGTGCTGGTGCACAGTTACGCCAAATCTTTTGGTACTGCAGAAGTATATTGGTATCAGGAAAACAGAGCTATTAAGTTTACGTTCATACCTAGTTATTGTTTTGTTCTAATGTACACTTGCTCCTGAAAGTAAGCACCCACTGGTCTAGGTTATGTACAGATAGGCAGTGAGTGTCAGGTAAATAAAGAAAGAACTCAGTAACTTGGAGAGACTAGACAAGAAAAAGAAAGGCCTACTATTAAGTGCATTGCATTTTTTAGTTGGAGATTCGAAGCGCAGAAAAACTCACTCAGATATAACACATCCCACAGAAGCATGTGGGCAAAGGAACTCTTCAGTTCCAGAGGTGCTGAGACACAAGCTGAGGTTTCCCAGACTTGAGCTTCACCAGCCCCACCCCCTCTTTCCCACTCCAGAAAGATTGCTCAAACATGGATTTTCAGAAAGCCATGAGACAAGGAATAATTGAAAGCTTTTTATGCTGCTACTTATGCTTTTCATCAACTGGAAGTAGAAAAACAGCATCTTCTTGGTCAAGTAAAGAAAAATATTTTCCTTTTCCTTCCTGGAAAACTCAGTCCTTTCTAATAAGATGTCTACATCACTATCCTTAAAAGCCAGACCTACACCCCAGTAGGAGACAGAATCCTCCCACATGAACATATTTTCCCATGTTCCATCATTAACAGCTAAAACCGGACTCCTGACATGCGGCATCAGGCACTCCATGCAAACTTTGAGGTCAGAGTTCTGAGTGACTACTGTACCTCAAAATAAGCTCACATTGTAAAAAAAAGGGGCATAAAAACAAAGGCCTCTTGATCCAGCAGAGGAAACTACGTAGGACGGCTTTACAGAGATACCCTTAATGGCTGACATCAAACCAAACAGCAACTCCACCTGAAAGGCAAAAATTGAGCATCAGAGTCTCCCAGGCACTCCTGCTAACAGTGCAGTCTCTGCAAGGTAATTTTGGGATACTATTAGCCATTGGGTCCTGAGATTAGCTCAGCTGGTTAGAGCAATGTGCTAGGAACACCAGTGTTGCAGATTCAATCCCTATATGGGCCATTCACTTAAGAGTTGGACTCGATGATCCTTGTGGGTCCCTTCCAACTCAGAATATTCTGTGATCTGTTATTTTCATTCACGCACTGTATGACTACTGGGTAAGAAAGAGACCACAGTAACAAAGTTTCCAGGAAGTTGTTTCAATATCTTTGGTCTCTCTTATTATAATAAACAATGTAGTGGCAGCACACACACAGCCATTAACAATGACAGCCTGCTTCCTTCTGCATTAAACAGTGCTCTGGCTACCAGAGATCAAAGATGCTCAGAGCTAGGACACTGACAACCTGTCTACTCCTTTTCTTTTCAGGATCCCCTTACAACTGCTGCCTGGATGGTATAGCAGGAGTTTTTCCTCCTCTTGACAGAAAGGTGGCTGTGGAATCAGGACAAGTCCATTTCCTCCACCAGCATCAATAGTCATGCTCTGGCATACATCACAACCCTCTGCCATCCTGGCTGTAGGTGAGCAGCATGCACCCTAAGCAGCGTCCACTACACTGTTTGAGGAAGAACAGTGTCAGCTGGGTTTGTGGAGGTTTCTTGGGGGTGACCAATGTAGCCAGAGAGCCTCTCACAGCCCTGCAGCTGCTACAGAACCAGTGAGAAAATGCTGCCCTTGAGTTCAAGCCCTGGTTTACTGAGAAAAATACCAGCCACAGCACATTGGGGTGGACAGTAGTGCTCAAATGGCCCTGTTGCTGAGGGCGGAACTGGCCATCTGCATACACAGCTCCTCTTCTGCATGCCTGGTTATGGGTAACTACAGAGTCACAGGGCTGCATGCCCAACTTGGCAGAATGACAGGCTTGGAGAGGACAGAGAAAGGAGGGATACAGCTTCAACTGACCAAATTGCACCTCTACAGCTGAAGGCCACTGCATCATGGCAGTCACTGAAATGCTACTTAATGAGAGACAGCTGGCAACTGCTGCACCAGAGGCTTGCATAGAGCCAAGCTCAGTGTCAGTGGCATCTCAGTAGAGGCTCCTTTTCCAGTCTTTTGTGCTGTTGAACAAAAACTGAATTACCTTCATCATAGCTAGGCTTCGTGAACGCAGATTTGGGAAGGGCCCTACCCACGCTTGCTGCAAGCGCGCTGATGGCTAAAGAGGCCGATGCGAGATGGGCAAGTCCGGTTGCAAAAGGCACAAGAAAGTCTCCATAGGCGGTGTTGGTGAGGCACGGTTCTTCCTGCGTTGTCTTTTCTCCTCGACCTTACTTTGCTCCTTAAGGTCAGCAGGTTCCTTCCCCTACTGCTTCCTTATCTTGCTGTAACAGCACTTTTTATCCACTGTGGCCTTTGCAGATGAGGACACAGAAACACGAACAGGACATATCTCACTGAGGTTTGCACTAAATAGATACTGAAAAACCAAGTCTCCTCAGCCACTTCTGTGCTGCAACTACTAGACCAGTCCAGTTAATACTGAAATGAATCTTCAAGCACCCAACCCTTCTGCTATCCCTGCTCCATTTGGAGTTGAAGGAGCAATACCCCAGTTGCACAGAGCAGGTGAATTCAGCAGCAACACTTAGCAAAGAACAAACTACACTTTATTTTATGGAAGCTAATCCCTGTAGCATGTCCAATTTATACCAGCTGCCTGATGATGCCATTAAATACTGAGCTCTACACTGTGTCAACAGGAAATCTGTTGATCAAGAACTGAGCTATCACCCCTTCTCACTGACAGTCCTCGTCACCACCTTTATGGTCCCGTTCCACTGCAGGGAGCTACCAGCAGCTGACCAGTCTTTCCATGCAAGTTTGAGGTGTCTCCTCATTTGCAAAAAGAGCAGGGAAAGAAATGTTTTCACACCACGACCCCTGAACATGATTTTTCTTTCCTGTCTCTCCCTGTAAACTCCTTCCCCCCACTCCGGTGGTGTTGGAAGTTATCCAGTACAAAGTAATACTTGAACTGCACACGTCAGGCTGAGCTTTGAACCCAGCTTTCGCAATGCAGCCCAAACTCACAGCAGCCAACAAGGGGGCTCAGTGGGAAGCCAAGGCTAGCTTGTGGGAAGCAGGGCAAGGATCAAACTACTTCTGGACTGCATCTTCACTAAGTACAAATGGGAGAGAGCCTTCATCAGCACACCGAGCTCAAGGACAAGTCTCCTAACAGGAAAACAAACACAAACAACTATGCAGACACAATAATAGGATAGTGAACTGTTCTGCTACGTTTCTGCAATTTCCTGTTAAGTGGCGTTCCCCTCCTGACATCTTCAGGTAAAACTCAAATGGGAACCATTAATGAGAAAGCCCCCACAAATATGAGGAACCCCACAAAAACCAGCCATGTCCTAGGCCTTCATCATGAATTGACTAATATCAGTGTGGAATAGAGACTATGAGCAGTTTCAGGCCCTCTGGGGTACGTCATGGGAAGCTGGTACTGAAGCTGCCAGAAGGTACCAAGAAATAGTTGAACAGATCCAAAATGGTTAGCCTCCTGTGCTTTTGTGGCATCACCACAGGATACAAATGCACCTCTGCTGCCCAATAAGCTAGCCTACACCAGCTTGACACAACAACCATGCTAACCTCAGACCTCTTTGAGTAACCTTCAAACCTGATGCAGTACTGGTGTTGTTTAGCCTGGAGAAAAGGAGGCTCAGAGGAGACCTTATCCACTTCCTACAGCTCCATGAAAGGAAGGTGTAGCAAGATGGACGTTGTTCTCTTCTCCCAGGAAACTAGCTAGAGAACAAGAGGACACAGACTCAAGCTGTGCCAGGAGTCAAGCTGGACATCAGGAACAATTTTTTCACGGAAAGGGTGGTCAGGCATTGGAATGAGCTGCCAAGGGAGGGAGTGAAGTCACTGTCCCTGGAAGTGTTCAAGAAATAACTGGACATGGCACTTAGTGCTCTGGTTTAGTTGGCATGGTGGTGATTGCTTGAAGGCTGGACTTGCTGATCTTGGAGGTACTTTCCAAACTTAATGATTCAATAATTCTATTATCTCCAGAAGTTTCTGACAAATAAAAAACCAATCGACCTTAGCGTAAAATTCAGCTTGTCTGAAATATCCTCCTGGTTTNGTTCAAGAAATAACTGGACATGGCACTTAGTGCTCTGGTTTAGTTGGCATGGTGGTGATTGCTTGAAGGCTGGACTTGCTGATCTTGGAGGTACTTTCCAAACTTAATGATTCAATAATTCTATTATCTCCAGAAGTTTCTGACAAATAAAAAACCAATCGACCTTAGCGTAAAATTCAGCTTGTCTGAAATATCCTCCTGGTTTAACCAGTGTAAGCATTGCTCCTGACAATTTCACAATATCCTAGAGTTCCCCTAATGGTAAAGACAGCTTTGGAATAGTCAAGTGTAAGACCCCCAAGCAGCAAGGGAGAAAGGGTGTATTTAGCTCTAAGAGCCTAGGTTTCATGGACAATAGCTGAGAAGAGCTAATCTTAAGGGGCTATAGCCAGTTTTAAGACTACTTTCCCCAGCTCATTTGTAACTTTTTTTATAAACTATGAGGCTGTTCAAAAGTTCAGGACACTGGCCCATGCATAAAGCAGACCACCTCACTCCTTGCAGATGACACTGTCCATGGCCTCTCCGGTGGGCAGTCCTGTCCTGGGAGATCAAGACTCATGAAGTAAGGGCAAAAACATGCAAAATAAAAACTTTGTCATCACCAGCAGCTCTGTAACTACAGAAGTATACAGGAAAAGTCAAAGATGCCATGAGGCCACTTTGTTTTATTTACAAATAGACTAATTCCAGCTCTGAAATAACACCACAAGTCCTGTAAAAACAAGCCTCAGACACCGGAGTGAAGATTTCAGGGGTTGTTGCCATCTCCAGTGGTGAATATGATAGCCTCCCCTCCCTTGTGACACTGAGTTTCTAAAACAACCCAACCCAACCAGCTGGCAAGCACCCTGACATTTGCAGGGTTCAGAAAGCTTATCAGAGAGACCACTTTCCACTCACCACCTCAGTAACTCATGTTCCTTTCACATTCCCTACTCATACCTCCTCAAGGTCAGACCTAACAGGCTGGATCCTCTGAACAAGCCTGTTGCACAGGACAAGCCCTTGTCCAACACAGCTATTACTTAAATGTCTAGAGGGCCAATAGCACATTTTCTCTTGCTTTTAGCTATCTGCAAGAGTTATAGCATCCTGTGAGGTCTCACTAATCTAAAGGCAAAAGAACTGTAAGAACACCATACTGTATTCACACCCCTGTGCCCTTGTTATCACAAATGGAAACTCCTCTTGCACACTGTCTATGTGAACGGGTATATTTTCACACTGTTAACAGAGGGTTAGGCTAGCACTTAAGACTACTCAGAACATACCTTAAAAGAAAAACATCAGTTGCCTGGGTTTATCCCATGCCAATATAAGAACATGCTTCATGCCACAATCTGTATCTCCTGTTGTAAAGTTATGTAACAGGTTTGAGATTCTCTCCCTGATTAAGGTGACTGGAGTTGCCTGCTATTGTCCTCACCACTTCTGCCATTAGGAAATGGCAGAATTTTTTTGCTCTTGTTGCAGCTTGCAGTATTCAAAAGCTTTTAGACTCATGGACACATCCCCACAGCCTGACAATGCCTCATCCACAGAGTGGAGCAGATCACAGAATAGGTTTTCATTTCACATCTTCCTTGCTGCAC
Source organism: Grallaria varia (assembly GCA_013396735.1). NCBI lineage: Eukaryota > Metazoa > Chordata > Aves > Passeriformes > Formicariidae > Grallaria > Grallaria varia. The sequence goes on from VWZG01001990.1 coordinate 80,113, forward strand.
TCTCTCCTGATCTGATACTCCAACACTCCCTCACACTGGAATTCAGGAGAGAAGTTCTGAGCTACTTCAAGCCCTCTGGTTTTTGCACACCCATTACTCTTTTCAGTTTGAACTGGGTCTTTCCAAAGTCAGACCAGTTGCTCAGCCAGGGACCACTAGAGAAAAACCAGTAAGCAAATACAGGACGTTTCTCTGTTTTGCCTGAAAAGTAAGCTAAAAGGCTACAACTTCAGACCTTAAAACACCCTTCGGATAATACTTACAGTCTGGCGTCTTCTGTAGGTGAAGTTCTTCCATAGCAGCAATCCCAGCTGTGTCCAGAAAGCCATCTTCTTTCAGCAAAGCTTAGAAGCTCCCCAGCAGCAGCAGTACACAGCACAGATGTTGTGGCTGGGCATTAACTAAAGAAAGAAAACAAAACCAGGAAAAAGGTTGAAAGGTAGTCAGAACAGAAAAGACAACAAGATAGGGAAAGACAAGAGGCTGCACTCTGTCACCTTCCATGATCTTGCAGCACCCACATGGCAGCCCCCACTGCCTTCTTACCCCATGTACTCCAGTCAGGTTCGGACATCCACAGGCTCAGATCTAGACACACTGTCCCCCATCTCAGAGCCTCAAAGCACCAAAGGAGCTCCACAAGACAATTTTCTTCTTTTCTGCCCCCAAAACTCCAAAAGCAAGAATAGCCCAGAAAGAGAAAAAATTCTAGGCTTTGAATGCTGATGCACCTCTGAAAGAGAATGAATCATACATTTCAAACCTTTTTCTTAATGCTTCTTTCCATATTTACTGCTATAACAGCAAAAAGCCTGCTGCCAAATTAGCAAAGCTTTGTTTTGACGTCCAGTAAACACCACCACGGGTAGGAGAAAGTGCTTTGCATTTAACAGGCAAGGAAGAAATGTCCATTTCCTTGAAGGTAAGTGACTAAGAATGACTGTAGAGTAGTCAATATTTTGATGAAGTGAATGGAAAATTGCTGTTTAGTGAGTGTTCAGGTTTTGCAAACACCTGGCCTCCAACATTGTTGTGAATGAGGTGCACTATGCATCTGCTACAGTATAAAAGTATAAAGGGTTAAAAACACATTAATCTTTTTGACGGCTATTAATAATAGCATAATAAAGTCTTGGGTATACATACCCTTCTAGGAAGGTTCAATCATATGGGAAGGTGAGCTTATGGCACAGTAGTTAAATGTAATTAAACCTTTTTTCCAGAATTAATTTGGCATAGTTTAATTTACTTCTGGGTTTAAGGCTATTTCAAATTAAGAGTAGTTCAATTCTGAGTAAGTGTCCACACAGGAATTCAGTTAATCCACATTAAATTAATTCTGATTTATGTACCTGAATATATACTCTGTTGACACAGGGTCAACAGGACAACTAGTGGCCCATCCAAACACACAGCAAGAGAACCATAATTTCAAACACCCGTTAAACTGGGATCACACATGCTTTTGACTTTAATGTCACACATACCAGTACCCTAGTCCTGATTGTAAGCTGCATTGAAAAAGTTCCCAAAATCCATAAATGTGCTAGGAACATAAGACTTCCTTAGCAAATGCTCTGACCAGTCCTGGCAATTCTAGATTTGAGGTTTGAGTCTATGAACAACTGTGATCTTTAAGTTTCATCCAAAAGTAAATTTTATTACAATGACTTGCAGATTAAAAACTTCCCTTAATAACACAGGCCTGTGTTACAAAACAATTTTCTTAACATGACTAACAAAATAAATTAAACCCATTACATTTACAGACAATTACACTCTAGTGTCAGAACAAAACAACAGCACTTCTTAATGGCAGTAGAGAGAACCAAAGAACAGTAACAGATGCCTAGAAAACCCTACAAATCAAACCCCATGTCACCATACAGGCAGCTGGGTATACACTCAGCATGGGCTCATTGACTTCTGCTATACGCTGCTGTAACTCGCTGGCATGACCTCTACAGATGCTTCTTCACAGAGCGATGCTCAACTAATCTGACAGCAGAGCCATCCTCCCCTGTCCAGCGCTTCCTGCTGGCTGGAGCACCCTGACACTAACACATTCCAGATCCATGCACATCTCGCTGGTAGAATCCCCACACGTGATTAAAGCAAGGTTAATCCACAGCAGGGGAAAAAAACCATGTCCTTTGTGGGGAATCTCAGAGGTCAAACCCTGGCTGACAAAGACTGCACCCATGTTCATAGACTCAAAGCACACCTTTGCTTACAGGATTTGATACGGGGGGGCTTTGCAGCACCTCCTCTGCATGTCACTATTAGATATCTAAAGCTGCAATTAACATGTAACCTAGCAACAAAAAAATGTAGGGAAAATCACCACCTCTTCTTTGTACCTCTTCCACTGTCCCATTTCTGCTTAGGATTTGGGGAATTCAGCAACACTTTTACTCATGCTACTGAGAAGCATGGATTGCTACTCATAGCACACAGGCACACTGCGACCACTCACTTGGTGCAAAAACCTTTCACAAAGCTCTAGGAGAATCGCTCTTTTTAAGCATTTTTTCCAGAAGGATACTGGTACTGGCCTGTGGGTCGCAGACCTCCATTTGCTTTGCTGTGCTGCCCAAACATGCCACGGAACATAATCCTTTCCGTTTGAGTCTAATCCTGCAACCACTGCACAAATTTGGCATAGAGGAGCAGAGGACAGGAAGTGACTGTACCGCCTTCTACAATCACTGGTAGTTATGCAACAGGTTTGGTTTTTTTATCTTCAGAGAAGTGTTCAGAGTACCCACTCCATACTTCACCCCCAGCCCCCAATACTGTTAACTATTTGCAATAAACTGATTTCCAATCCTTTCCAGCAATTAAAGCAAAACACGAAATTCTGAGTATAAACTACCATAGAACAAGTACAAAAAGGATCCCACTGAAAGTCAAAGAGGCCTTTGGCATTCTCATCCATAGAACTAGACCCAACTCCTGCTCCTTAATACCCTGCACAGAGACAAAATAAAAGTTGAAGCAGCCTGTGGGATGCTTGAGAAAATTTCAGGTAGATGGTTTAATGCTCATGAGTGAAAATCCAAACACTGGACGCTGGTCCCTCACAATTGCAGTCAGCCCACGGGATTCAGAACACAGAAACACTGCTTTATAGACCTTGCAGCATTCATATCACACTCACAGGCTGTAGTGAGAGAGGGCACACATTTGATTATTTAACTCATCTGAGTTCATCAGCAGAAGCCGGCACAGCCAGGAAGAGCAGCTGTGCTGCCTGCTTAAACTTCGGCCCACTGGAGTTTAGCTAAACTGTACTGGAAACAAACCAAATGTTCTGGCCTTCAAGTAAGACCAGTTTGCCCGGATATAGGCTTCAAATGATGTAAAAATACTGCCTTTTAAGAACTGCACAGACACAGGCATACCAGCTAAGTCCCTGCATTAAACCAGGGAATGGAGCCTACTGCTAGACTAATCACCACAAGCACAACACCTGAACCTGACGAGTATCTAGTTCTTCTTCCAGCCATGCTGGGTGAAGTTCCAATGACATTGTATTCCCCAGTATCTGTTATAAACTGGGTAACACAGGTTTGCTAATGCCTAGAGCTGCCTGTGATTTTCATCCATGAAGGCTGACATATTTGGTTCACTGCTGACACAAGTTAACTAGGTCCACTTGAATTACTGATCCATCAGAAAGTGCTCTGCAAACTAAGAATATCAGAGGAAAATGGGTTACCACCCTTTCAGATGTTCTTCCAGCTCACAGTAGGCAAGAACTGTATGCCAGAGAAGCAGAAAACTGATAGACCCACCACTTCTGTCTCCATTAGAGCTGTATCTCCACTTCAGACCAGTTTGGTAAGTTCAACATAGCCGGGAAATCCAACTTGCCATGTGGCACTCCACTGCCAAAATGCCACCAGTTCCCAATGCAGGGTTTTGTGCCCAACCTATGTAAAATTTTGAGCCAACAGTAGCTATCAGTGATCACTCCTGACACCCAGAGTGAAGTCTGCAGACTGAAGACTGCTCTGGAGCAGAAATAATTTTTCTGTCTAGAGTAAGAAAAGCTGAAAGAAATCATTGTCATAGCATTAGTTTTCTGGGGTGTGTAGTACCACAGCACAGCATCAACTGGCACAATTAAAGCGCAGAGTCCACACACTTGTCCCATGGTCTGCCTTTGCAGAAGACTCTCAGCACACAATATTTTGCCCTGTGGCAGAAATCCTGAACAGCCTCCAGACCAATAGGTCTGCAATTTCATCTCAGTATGCAATTTAGAAAATTGCTCTCAAGAGAAAGTTAGGCTACAGGGCAACCTCTGAAAACAATGACAGAGAAGAACACACTTTGGCTAGCACTTTCTGCCTATAGCAGTGCTACCCACCATTTAGAAACAGAATTGCTGTGGAAAAGCCCATTAGCTGGTATACCAACAGTCTCCAGACCTAATCCACCTTAAATACAAAGAAATGTATTTTCACAGCTGTAGATTTAGAGAGGAAAACGGCTCAAGTGGAAGAGAACCAGTTCACCACCCCCATGCCTGGTGTTTGTACTAAGTAAACATAAAATGGCCTTCAAAAGCAGCTTTCTGCAAACAATGCAGCTGTTTGCTTTCTTGGGGGGGGGAGGGGGAGGAGGGCAAAGAAACCCTTCCCCTAGAGAAACAAAAATTTTAAAAAAATCACTGTTTTAAGAGGGAACAAAGTGAACTTATCAAACTTTGAGACTGGAACATTTCAGGATTCTGGCAAAAGACTACAGACAACTTAAACTAAGTCCTTGTCACCAGGGCTAAAAAGCTTTTATTAGTTCATGAAGGTTCAATGGCCTCCATGAAATCAGTTAGCAGCCTCTGTCCTCTCAGATTTTCCACATCACAGAAGCTACCACCACTCCCAATCCTTTACAGATAAAGCAGCCATGGAGAGCAGCAATCTGATAGTTACATATGATGCCCTTAGGAAGTCAAAATAGGCACCAGCACAGGTTTGAGCTGTTAGAGCCAGCACTTTCCCCTTCCACAAGCAGACATGACCTAGCACTGCAGGCTTTCCGTCAAATGAGACACACATTGAAAGAAAAGAAGCAACCAAAGTACAAACATTGTATTTCAGCAGAAATACAGTCCTCTTTGTGAATGCTGATAGATGTCCTGGCATTTAATTTCTTTTAGGTAGTGTCAGGCTGCATTGTGTGAAGAAAGCAACATCATGAGCCACGTGAACTCTGTAAAGCCCAGATCCAAAGTCCCCCAGTGATCCATATGCCATCAGCTGAGAGCAGGCCTCCACGAGGACTGTGCACACGAAGGCAGGACGGAAGCGCCTGCCTTACGAACTGACATTCTGACTCTCACAAGACAAACCACCAGAGAACTAGCAGTCTGGATGGGGATTAGTGTAACAAAGGCACAGATTAAGCAAAGAGTCCAGAATTAAAATCCCGTCTCCAAAATCAAGGTGTAGTGTCTTGTTCACTTCTCTGCCAAACACCTGTATTTCCCTTCTTCCAACACAGTATCTGTAACCAAGAGATTTACTGCATCCGCTTTGTACAACTTATGACTGTGCAATGCCATAAAAACCTCTCAACACACAAATATTGGGATGACATTTCCACTGTAACTTGCACAATTCCCAGAGAGCATAAAGCACTTTGCATCCATGCAGCTTCAAATGAGACTAAAGGAGGAGGAAAAAATGATATTCATCCAGATTCTGTTAAGATTAGGCTAGATAAAGAGCAGCTGTGGGCAAATGCAAATGATTTTTTTATCCTGCCACTAATCACCTAGTTGGAGCAAATACCCACAGCAGAAACAGGAAGTGCATAAAGGACCAGAAGTAATGTCCATTGCAATCAAAACTCACACAAAGCTTGCAAAATCCAAATGAACAAGTCTGACATTCCCACCTCTAGAATTTTCAAGTAGTAAAAAAACTGACGACATCTACTGGGGTACCAGCAAAGAGGGGAAACTGCCACCTAAACAATGATATTTTTATATAAATAACAGTATTGGTCTTTTAAAGTAATGTTTTAAGTCAAAGAGCCTGAACTAGGTTACAAAAGGGTGCCATAAAAAGCATTAGCAGCACAGAGTTCAAGCAACTCACCTGGGGCCACAAGCACGCAAAAGCAGAGATTAGAATAAAACCACCAGACCTCACACGTCCGTGTTCTGGGTTAAGCACTGCTGGGCTCTGTAGCAATCACAACCAATGCAGGATCAGCAGTGGAGGTGTGAGCTTTGAACCTACAGCCTTCTGCCTGGGACACAGGATCGTTATCAGTGAAGCCACACAGACACTAAAAGCACGTCTTTCATAACCTCCCCACAGAGGACATTTCTCTCCCATTTGCCAAAGGAATACAGGACATAAAGTTCCCTATTCCATTTAAAGAGTCATTCAGAGACAAGTGCTTTCCTCTTCAGAATCACTCAGGTCACATCACAGAGTTTACACCAACTCTTGTTCCTAGCAGTGTGATTGAAGAGCTTCTGGGTCAGCAGGCAAGAATTGAATTAGGACAATAAACAACCGCATTTCAGTGGCAATTCTTGGCAAGATCCTCTACTAGTTGATATCAGTTCACACACTGACTTAGGTTAGGTAGTAAACTGGTTCTGGCCTTGTTCTCCAGTGCTTATTAATACTGAAGGAAACTAGTATATTGCTTTCAATATGGCCATCCATATCTGCTCTCTAAATAATGATTTGTATGACAGGCACATTTTTAAGATCCATCTCTGTCATAATCCACAACCAGGCCAACCATAAAATACTTATTCACAACCTGCTTGAACTGCTCTTACTAAAACAACTAGTGATAGAACCCAAGCCCAGTGTTAGGTTTTGCTTGCTGCACTAGGTACTACACATTGAATTGAGCCTGGATCTTGCTCTGAAAAAACCTGACTTTAACATAATGTCATGTCAGGAACACAAATCTAGCTTCCCAACTCTTTATGCAAAATGGCAAGGGGTTTCTAAAGGTATTAAGCCTTGGCATGAGAACTGAGAAAAAGGATTTTTCACAAGTCAGTATTTTACGTACTGAGCCCTTTTGAATGCTCCAGTAGGAACTGATGAGCAGATGATAATTTTGAAAGACCTCGCCCAGATTTAACACAATGAGGACTGACACTCCTGGCCCTAAACTCTTCAGAACACCTAACTTGCCTCTCCTGTCAAAGCCAAACTCCCAAGAATTATTTCTGGGACACTGGTGGACCTACCCTTGAAAATCAGAAATAAGCCATATGCAACAGTTCCCATAGAGTCAGCACTAGCTCACAAAGTACTCCATAATACAAGCCTGACTACATTTTCCAGGGTTCTTAGTGCCTCCTTACACATTTCCACAGATTCGCATTTTCAAAAATGGCTGCTGCTTTATAACCTTCCCTTTTGACATAACATGCCAAGTCTTTTCGAAAAACCTGACACAGGTCAGCAACAGCTGTCCACCAGAATGACCAAAGCAACCGGTTCTCATTACATCTAGCATGCTTAAAAGGCTCATTGATGAAAACAAGTACAACTCCAACGCAATGGAAGATGTATAGTTTGCATGTTCCACAGCAGGACCAACCTAAAGGAATGCACATGCAAGAGAACATGGCATGCACTTACGCAAGAGGAATTGCTTAAGTGTCAAGTATAAGACGCAAGATGAAATGCAGTCATCTATTTTACAAAAAAAATAGCTTCAAATAGCTACAAAAAAATGGAAGGTTGTGAAATATGTGAAGCATTTCAACTTTAAACATTACACTGAATGTCCCCTACTTTCCCCATGGGGGAAAAAAAAACAAAACCGGCACAAATCTAGTCCATTCTTTGGCAAAAACAAACACAAAATGTGATTTGCTTTATCACGGCCAATGTCCAAAAATCCATAGTCCATATTAGCCGATTTTTTTTTTTTTTTGGCTCTCAAAGAATGGCTCTTTTCTAGCGGACTGTAGAAATAATAGAACATCCTGCTAAAACAATAATTGTGACATTTGAGCTCAATTCATGCCATTAAGCTTTGATCACTGAGCAAGTACAGTATCATCAATACACACTCTACAAAAAGCTGTGTTACACAGTCTCAGTCACTTTGTCCAGCTGTTGGCACATTCTGTTTTAAGGACATTATATCTGCAACTAGGAAAAAGGGTAAAGAATTTCACATTGCAAAAGGTACTTTACTGCTTGGCAATAACCTCAAGGGAGAAGGAAGACATGATTTCCCCAAGAAAGCACCTTTTCCCAGAAGAAACCTACAAGATCAGACAGTGTTAGTGCAGACACACTTTTGACCACCACCCCTTCCACAGCACATCCTGGTCACTGAGTCATTTACACTAATCAGCCATAGATCTGGTTTAACAAAGTACAATGCTGCCAGTTGCTTCATGATCCTACTGCAGAGTTGCTGGAGCATCACTGTCATATTTCTATCTTCTGCTGATCAGAGTTATCAAGCCTTGCAGCTGTCCCATCACATTCGTAAGAATTTCTTTGGAAAGGAGTGTCCTCTCCTTAATCTTGCTTTTGTAACTTGCCCTTCATCTCAGGAGAAGAAATGGACACAAACTGTGTCCAGTACAAGATTAACCTGCAGTTTGAGATCTATGCCTGCCCTGTAGCATCAAAAGAAATTGTACTGTTATTATCCTTTCCATCTTTGCTATTTGGGAACGTCATGCCATAAACCAGTGCATGAGTTCAGTAATAGAGCAGAACACAACATGTCTTATATTGTAGAAAACATCCCTGTGGTGTCTTTGAGATTCAGAAGCATAAAGAGTAAGCTGTCTGTAAGCTTGCTATGTACACAATTGCACTGATATCTGTGGCACAGCTATAAGTAACAGCAAATGAAACAAAAAAACCCCTGCACTATGCAGAAAAACATCAGCCAAGAAAAAGCCTCCAGCACAATGAAAGGAAATTACATTGACGAAAGAAAGCAATAAACTGGCAAAGTCAGTATTTAGCAGCCATTGTCAGCTTGAGCAGAGTTTGACTCTGCAAAGCCTACACCAGATAGGGCCACAACAGGATCTCAGCTCCCACATGGCTACCATCCAACAGTGTTGATATGGAAGCTGGTAATTCATTCATGTGATAGAGATGAACCAGTACTTCTGAAAGCAGTGAATGTCAGCTATGACAAGTAATGAATTTCTGATCAATCTGGGCAACCCATATGAACTTCAATAACCACTTATCTCTAAAGGTATTCATAGAAGAATATGAAAATAGCCGGCACACATGATAAGGCAGTCTGCCTACCTGCGGTGCCAGGTGTGGCACAGTGCAGTTAGCTAGGCACGCTGCCAAAAAGTGTGTGCCCATCTTCCCGTTTTCCCTGATCCACAGAGCAAACAGCTGCTCCATACGCTTTCTATTCTTCACCTCCAGCCATACAACCCATACTCCACTGATGAAGCTTCAAGCTTTAGGGTCAGCATAGCACTAAACAGGCATGCAAAGCAGGCACCAAGCACAGAGGTGAAGAGCTGTGTTTGACTAAATTTCAACCAAGTTACTTGGAACAGAAAACACTTCAGGCAAGTGCAGACATAGCATGAAATCCTGAAGGCAAAAGCAATAACCTTGCAAGAGAGCAAGGTGGGCAAAAAGAAGTTTGTCAAGTTTTTAATGGATATAGGATTCAAAACATTTTTTATGTTGAGTTTAGGATATCCTTAATGGTGCTGAGAAAGTTCCACTGGAACCAAAGCATACTCCAACAGACAACCTAGTTTTGCAATTGTGTCTGGGTTTATATATAAACACAATTGGGAGGATAGATATAGTGATGTGGCATATTAAGAGTATGTCACAAGAATGGGGAGACTTGGCAATCAGTGAAATAAAAAGCTCCCAGGAAAAATAACAACTGAAAAAGTATGAAAACAGATGCTGTACAAGTGATGGTAACAGTTCGTTAGAAGAAGGAAGTATCCAAAGACAGCAGAAAAACTCCTTTAGCTTACTTCACAACAAGTATTTAAATATAGGTTTGAGAGCTGAAACAAAACAGTAAGAATTGCTACTCTGATTTAATAGGGTAAAGAATAATGAAAATACTTAAAATACTTTAAAACATAAAATTAGATTAAAAGCACCTTTGGTAGAACAAAAATACAAATGCAGGATCAATTTAGTTTGTTAAATAGGAACACTGCATTCAGAGGAGGAGCAGATTTTGAACTATAGCTCCTGTACTGCTGCCAGAATGAAATGTACATGGCATCTGTACTCAGAAAAGGTTGGTGTTGCTTTATGGTTTGGATGAGGAGAGTTTAAGGCTTTTTTATCCATTCAAGTTTGGTCCTACCTCTGCTTTTACCAGCAGTCATAGCCAAACTCCTGTTACGGGGGCATAATTCAAGTAAGGGGAAGAGAAAAAAAAGCCACCAATATGCCCTCGGAGTATCAATGTATTCCTCATGAATACAGCTCTCAGAGAAAAAGAACACTTACGATAACTTGCTTGTTTCTTTTCAAGGCACAAAAATCTACCTGTGGACATACCTCTGAAAACCTTGGACTTAAACCCAGGTTGCTCATATTAGCAACATGGCCCATAGTCTTTAAAAAGAAGTGTTAACTGCTGCGGGCAAAAGCAAACCAAACAAACAACCCACTTCTACCATGAAGAGTATAAACTTTGGTCATATCGTTACTATAACAACGGTGAAAGCAGGTAAGAAGAAATGGCCACAGGTGCTGGGAACCATGTTCTCCTGATCCCTAGCCCTAGTCACCTACACCACCAAAACTGCTGCTCTGAGACCTTCCACATGGCTTAATTTTGACTTGAACTAAGCTAATAACAAAGTACTGCACTAATAAATATTCATTGCAAGGTTTGCTTGATTGCTTCCAGTAACAACCATGCACTTGGAAATGGGCTAGGAAAATGGCAAACTGTTTCAGAGAGTCAAGCAAGTAGAGTGGTAACAGCTTTTGGCCAGCTCTATCTTCCACAAAGCCCTGACTGCTAAATTTGCTAAAAAGGAAAACAGGTCCCCAGAATGATCTCTGAACTGCGTGGTCAAAGGTTCTGACTTTGTTCTTTCACAGAGAACTGACCTTGCTATCTAGCCCAAACCAGAACAACCTTGCAAAGGCTCTTTAGCTCTCTTTTTTCTTCCTAACTCCAATTGTTCTCTAACAAAGTCAGCGTAAAGCAAAGCAACTTCATTGCATCAGACAGATCTCTGCTAAGCAACACTCCTCCAGAAAATAACAGAAGAGGAAAAAGATCATCTTGTATGTGGATATTTATGCTATTCAAACTGACATGCATTTTTATTATCTATGATTTAAGCTTTTTCTCTAATAACCCAACAAATAAAGACCTCAATGCTCCCATTTTTCCTACAGTGTTAGCCTGTTGTGTCAGGAAAGCTGCATCAACAGTTTTCCATCCTACTCTGTCTTGCCCTCAGTCTTTGAGGCAAGCTCACATGCTTTTTCTCCCAATTACAAATGCTAAGAAAGACAGGACAAGCTTTGCTGCCACCAATTTTAAAGAAAGAAAACAGGGTATGCCAGATACTCTATTCAGTATTTTCGTTATCATAGTTCTTCTGAGTTGTTCTGTATGACTTTTGCACCATCAGTAGAAACAAGACATGTATCTTCAGAATATGAAGCATTTTAACTTTTTTTTTGTGGTGATCATCTTTTGAATACTACAAGCAGAGTCTTACCATGGTATTTTTTACCTATACTCTTAATATCAGAAACTGCAGATGTGCATGCTTTTCAACTCCATTAAAAAAATTCAAGTATTTAAGGATTAAAATTCTCAATTGGCATAAATGTGACATAATCTCAGAGAGACTGAATTTCTACTACATCACGTGGAGAAAGTGGGCAGGGTCCCTAATAGCCTCAGATGATCAAGGAAAATATATTTTATGTATAAAATGTGTTTTACAGAACAGTAAGTCCCAACTCTAGCTCCTCTCACAGGAGTCATCAAGAATAACCAGACTAATCAAAACATGCCGGTGTTTGGTCAGCCATGGCCTCTGGACTCATTTCAGGATTTGGTATGTTGCCCAGCCTGGAAGATCTATATAAACACCAAGGGTGCTTGCTTCAAGGTTACTTAAACAAAGTGGTAATCTGGTTCCCTTTCTGCTCCATTTCTGTCACCGTCTTTGTGCTGGCACCAGTGCCCACAAAGCCATGAGAAGATGCTGTACAGAGGATGCTGGGGTGAAAATTTTTTTTAAAAAAAAAAAAATCACCGAACAAAAAAAAGAGAGTTTGTTCTCAATTATTCACCCTGCGTTGGTGAACTCCAGTGCCAGCACAAAGGATGAAATAGACGGGGAGAGAAAAGAGAACAAGCAGACCAGCGAAAATGAAGCAGGTTCATTACTAGTTCACTAGCAACCTTCAATTACTCTGGATTAAAGTTCTGAAGAAACCACACCCTAAGAAATATTGTGCCTGCATGGTGCAATGCACATAATAAACACTAGCAGAGCTGATCATATTTGGCCACAGATGGGTGAGTTCAATACTGATCCTTACCCTGCTCTGTCTTTGTGGGTCTAACTCTGTCAGGTGAGCTCACCAGTAAGACAACAGGCTTGTGGAGATGCAGGCAAGGGAAGACTTGCCTTCTGAAAGGTATGTATTACACTCGATTGACAGGCGAGAATGTTCCAACCCAGAAGCTGCATAGAAGGCCAGCCATCGCTTTCCTGAAGTCACCAAGGCTTGCTTCTGCATCTCAGAAGACTAATTCACCTGCATACAGCCAGGGAAAAGTTCAGCCCACAGAATGCCAGAGAAAAAGCCACTCCAAGAACAAAGGCCAAAATAAGTTCACTGACCCTTTTTTAAGCTCATGGTTTTCCATTTTTCATAGTTCAGCATTTGATCAGGAGCTACTCTTTATATACACTATGATAGTATATGTCGAATTAGGCGCCAGATCAAGTTTCTGATCACACCAATACAGCACTGAATAAGATGTGGGTTTGAAAAAAATTTAGCAGTGCAAAAAAGATTTGCCAGCTGTTGCCTACAGCAAACTGATTTACAAATGCACCTCAATCTCTCTGTGTGAAGAGACTATTAAGAAATTTTCAATGTGCTGGCACCAATACGCAGCTCTGTTTAGAGGAAATTTGGAATTAATATCCAAAAGACTACAGTGACTCCTGGAAGTGCCAAAACCTTATGTATAGCTTATACACCCAAGGGGCTTATTTCATGTAATTATGGTACAGCTAAGTGTCCTTCAGCATCAACTTATGAGGGAAAAGCTATTTTGAACAGTTTGGGTGAGCTGCTGGATTATTACACTCTAAGCCCAAAATACAGCAAATTGTCATTCTTGCAGTCTGGAGGCCAGCTGGTAACCCCTCAGAACACCTACAGAGAGCAAAACCAACAAAAATTAAAAATCCAACTTTACTATTTTATGCTAAGAATCCTCAGCTTCACAGGTTGAACTTAAAATTCTACAGTCCAACACTTGTGTTCCATGAGACCCACACTTTTTTTGTAAAGAGGTGACTTCTAATTTTTACCATAATCAGCCCTAGTAAATAATAATTAGATGGGGAAACAAGGTGCTCCGTGTCATGAGTAAAGGCATCAAACTCCTGCCCATATCAGATACAGACCATATCGCACAATTCTTACATAAATTAAAATTTAAATTTGCACAGTGAACTGTGAAGACCCACCAACATTATTTTTATTTGCTACATCAGTAAGACACTGCAGAGCCCCAGGCACTACCCATCTGGTTTACCTTACAGCCTACAGGGGCATCACGGAATGACGCACTGATTTGTGTTCCAGGAAAGTCTCAGCATACATTGTCATTCCCACTTATTAAAGAGGCAAGTTTGTGCCACAAGGGCCAAGCACAAAAAACATTTGCACAGAATATATACTACCATGACCCCCTTTCAAAACAGAGCAAGACTGCTCCATTACAATAGCCTTTCAACAGCAGGCTTGACCATCTGTTGTTAATGGAACATCCCCAAGATACGGCTGCTCCCTGCAGTACAAGCACTAACCCGTTTTCAAAAGAACTTCCAAAATTAATTTTAACATGTTAAGCCATATCAGTAATTTTCAAGGAAGTTCAATTCATTTTTAGGCTTCAATTTAGACGATGCATACATCCCTCTGGCTTCAGTGAAATCTATTTCAACATACAGAGGATCAACATTGATCCTTGAAATATATTATTTGTACAGCTTTTAAAATATGCAAGGTCAACAGACGGGGAAAAGGGGGGCACTCTTGGTTAAAAACAGGCAAAAATATGGTTTAATATCAACTTCTAATTTAGAATCAGAGTATGTTTCTAGGTATGTTCTAGGCATCTGGGCTGCCGTGCAGCTCCAGCCTTTTGTAACAGCAGCCTGATGATAGGTTGCAGTGTAGCAGTCCAGACTTCACAACAGTCTGGCACGCAGCAGCACGATGTGTTGCATGCAACTGAGCCTCCTGCCCATCGCGAAAGCGGCCAGATACATTTTTTATTTTTGCACTCCTCTTCATCCCAGCGCCGTTCCCTTATCCCACCCCCGCAACTTTATAGGATTCACGTAGGTGGGACTGAAGAGGATGAAAACCCTCCCGTTATCTTCTAGCGCCCACCGGCGCTGGGACAGGCGGCGGTGAGCCACCCGACGCGAGCGCTGCCAAGTCAGGGTCGCCTCGCTCACGATAAGCTAAAATTATATATATATATGTATGTATGTATAAAAAAAGCCCCAAACAAAAAACCCAACACTAAGCAAACAAAAAACCACACAACACCTTCCCCCCCCACATACTAGCAGCCCCTCTCCGA
>VWZG01001991.1:0-10321 GCA_013396735.1 Grallaria varia
TCAATAAAACCTCAAAGTACTGTAAACATGTAACCAGATCAGGTCCTAAGCACTGACTCAGGTTTCAAAGGTTTCTGAAGGGGTAGAGATATTTAGTATAAATAAAAGACCCGGTAGCATTTGACAACTGTATTATTAAAATATAGGCTGAGAAGTGAGAAGGTGAATTTTTGAAATGAGAGTAAGCCATTTAAACATAAAATTATGCAATACTGAAAATTACAAAGCCCAAATTTAGAACAATCGATGTTCAAAAGGTATAGGACAATGTAGTAAAGGTCATTTTTTTCATTTCCTCATCCTTAACCTATGAATTTAATTCTCTGCCAGTAATCCAGTTAAAAAAATATTTTAAAATAACTTAAAAATGGATGGCAAAGAATACCTTATGAGGAAATGACAGTTGATGCATTGCCCTATACGATTAAAGTGTAATTTTATTTAATCTGGGTACTTCGGTATCCTCTTACAACTAATGGAAAAAAAACACAGAAAAATATCAAACATCATAATAGACTTTAAAAAATATGATAAGTAATACAAATTAAGACAAAGATTCTGAAAGAAATTAATCAGTAGAGACTGCAAGACAACCTCACCTTCTAGTATGTGTTTTCCAGAAAATAAAGGGACTGGCTCTTTGAAACATTAGAACGGGAATGCGCTCTGCTCTGTAGAAAAGGTTTTAACTAGAGTTTATGTGATCTTCTGAGTTTATTCTGTAATTAAATCAAAGCATGGAAGGGAAAAAAAATTGTCTCTGCCACTACTGGTGGTCTAGACTATATTGGAGAATATCTGAGTGTTCTTAATTCACTTATTTCACTTCTGAGCAAAAGATAACTTAACATCATTATTTTATCTTTAAAAAAAAAGACCTTTTAACATCACAGAAACAACACCAATCCTTTAAAATATTAAGAAATTAAGTAGTCTACTTATATGAATAGAAAATTCATATTAAGCTTTTGCTTTTTCAAAGGGGATAGAAAGGGAATGTACCTTATAGCCTTAACACAAATCATAGCAACTACCACCAATTCTTATCCACTTCAATGAAAATGCATTTCTGGAGTAGCAGGTGTACAGAACAACCCATAATCAGTCTACAGAAACCCAAAAATGGTTGGTCAGAACCAAAACTGAATGACTATGATCCATCAGTCAATAAATACAAGAACCCACCTGTGCTCTATTCAAAAACCAGTAACCTGTCTGTGTGTCAGCAGACTCAATAGGTCTGGCTACACTTACATGTTCATAATGCCCAACTGGATCATACGGAGGTATTTCAGCATGCAAACTGAAAACAGGACAATGAAATTCTCTGAAATTCTTCATATTCATAAATATGTAATTAAGTTCTCCAAAGGCCTTACCAAATTATACCAGGATTCAATGTTTCCAATGCCATACATCACTAAGGGCTGGAGGGAAAGGGGCCAGAAAGTGAAACAGCGGAAAAGGACTTGGGGGTGCTGGTCAACAGCCAGCTGAACACGAACCAGCCATGTGCCCAGGTGGCCAAGGTGGCCAGTGGTATCCTGGATTGTATCAGAAATAGTGTGGCCAGCAAAACTAGGGCAGTGACCATTTCCCCTGTACTCAGCACTGGTGAGGCCACACCTCAAGTACTGCGTCCAGTTCTGGGCCCCTCAATTTAGGGCCACAGAGGTGCGGGAGCAAGTCCAGAGAAGGGTAATGAAGCTGGTGAAGGGTCTAGAGAGTAAGTCATATGAGGAACAGCTGAAGGATCTGAGGCTGTTTAGACTGGAGAACAGAAGGCCCAAGGGTAACCTTATCGTTCTTTACAAGTAGTGGAAAGGAGGTTGTAGCCAGGTGAGGGTTGGACTCTTCCCACAGGCAGGATGAGAGGAAATGGCCTCAAGGTGCACCAGGGAAGGTTCTAGTTGGACATCAGGAAGAATTTCTTCACTGAAAGGGTGATTGAGCATTCGAATGGGATGCACAGGAAAGTGGTGTAGTCACCATCCCCAGAAGAGTTCAAGAAACAACTGGACATGGCACTTAGTGCTGTGGTTTTAGTTGGCATGGTGGTGTTTGGTCAAGGCTGGGACTTGATCTGGGAAGTAATTTCTAACCTTTATCATTCTATGACTCTATCACAAAAAAATATTGTTCAATTCTTCACTAGCAAACTTTTAGCTAAAATGATTTATTCCCACATCTGCTTCCAAAAATCATATTCAATGATCAATTGCAATCTTTCTACAAAGACAGCTTCACTTTTTCCTAAGATCTGAATTGCATACAAGGCCGTGATCTAATCTTACACTAATCTTCTCAGCAGTGGAATGTAATCTTCACAGCACAAAACTGTAAAGAAAAAGACCAGAAGCTGGATGTTTAAATCAGCAGTAACCTTCTTTCACCCTTCTTGGTGTTTTTTCTGGAGCTGAGCTTATATCAGCAGACTTGGCTACACAGAACAGCTGACAGTCAGCAAGCACCAAGCAGTTACCTCGAGTCATGGTCTTTCCCTAAAGGGTCCAATGCCAGAAGACTTGGGCAGCATCAAACAGACTGAAACCACTCACTTGGGTAATTTCATAGCAGTCTTATTTTCAGAGTATTTTGGGGGTGGGAGAAGGAATGACTGGAAGTCAGAGAAGAAATGGTAAATAGAACTATTCATAAAGGCAAGTTTGGCAAGTATTCAATGCTTTACAGAATCAGGACCACTAGTTAGTGCGGTTTCCTGGAATGAACCAGTCTGTTATGGCTGCAAATTCATTGCAACATCATATAGACGAGAAGTCTACTCTGATTCTACCTCAGTGACAAAAGAGCCATACAAAGATTTTAGCCCTGGAGTAAAATACAGGAAAAGACATACTGAGGGACATATGTAAGCATAAAAGACCTGTTGATATTTTGAGGCTTAGAGTGACAATTCTACAGCAAAAAATAAATAATGAATTACTGATATTGAAATTTAAAGTGAAGAAAAGAGCATTTAGCTTTCATTTATTTATTTTATTTTTTTTTTTTGCCATAATTTTTGTTTGGCTTTCTTCTTGATAAAAATAAATAGGCAAGTTCCAGCAGGGAAATGAGCCTGATGACATGAACTCTGAAGAACTGAATAATCATTCTGTGCATATTTTTGACACACGGGTTAGGACATCCACTTTAACCTATTAAAAAAGTAATGTTTCTTTTCTGAGCAACTTTACCTTAAAATTTATCTGAATGAGAAAGATAATGATATTAATGAGTTTGAAAATTATTTCTAAAAGTATATTAAATTGACCAGAATATTAGGTCAATTAAGTGATCAAAACAAATATTACCATTTTATTTTCTTAGTCTCCCACCACCTATTTGTAGAAAAGATGTGAGACGCTGGAATGGTTTATAGCTTAAACTTTGTTAAAATCACAGAAGGACTTTTGTCCACTTTAGCAAACTGCAAAGAAGCAACTGCTTACCAAAGTCCACCTCTCCCCGAATATGCCTACTATGTTAGAGGAACTTGAGATAAGATAAAGGTGGTACTATTGCCTAATTATGGCAGGAGAAGAAAGTGTCCACAACTATGAACAACTGGAATGCTAATGGCTCACACAATCAACGTGCAAGCTGATTATATGCAAAGTTACCTCCCAGGTGCTGAGGGCTTCCACACCCAACACCTCAGGGTACAAGTCGGGTAAGATAAAGAAAAGGGCAAACCCTGCAAGGCAGAATTTCTTTGTCCTTACACAAATAATTCAGCTGTGATACCTCCCCTCCAGGAAGCTTCTGGACAACTCACACATACAGCAGAAGACATTCATATCTGCTGAGGGCCATAATGGACAGTATATGCAGCTGTAATGTCTTAGAAGGTGCCAAAGACTCATGAAATATCCCATGATCCAGTATTACATCACAGAGTGTAAAACTCCCTGCCCCAGAGAAAGTACTGAGGGTATTCCCACCTAGCCGAAGCACAAGAAAAGACACACAGGGGTTTCTTCCCTCACTGTGTGGGCTTCCCACAGCAGATGCAGACTGTAACCATTACTTTGATAACAGTGGGACTCTCAGCACCAAAAAAGCCTCAAGAAGAGTATCAATGGGATGACATCAGAATACACAGAGTGGTGATATTTTTCTACTTACTGTCTCTCTGTCACGCTCTTTCTCTTTTTCCTATTTCCTTCTACGTCTCTCCACCTCACATTTACTGTTAAATAAAATCCATACTGTTGATTTTGGCATATGGTCTCTTTGCACTTTAATTCAGGCAGAGGTATCTCTAATAATTTTACACAACCTGATCATAACACAAGAAAGCCTTTATCATCAGAAGAAAATTAATATGTATGTCAAAATAAGTTATTAAAAGAAAACAAACAAGCAGAACAAAATCAAACAAAACTCCACAGAAGTTCCTTAAATAGTAAAGAACACAGACATGTTTCAGCACAACTTTTGACTCCATGATTGCTTCCCATAAGGGTGGCTTCTGATTACATATACTGTAATAGATCATCTAACTTTTTGTCTCCAAGCATAAAGGTCTTCTGTTACAAGATCACAAGAGAATACAATTCTGTTCAGCCATGTAAAACAGTGTTAGAAATTAATTTTATACATAACTGCTAAACATAAATTTATTCTAATAAATACAAGTTATCATAAAGATCACAGTATTTTTAAATTGCAGATGTTGAATGATAAAATAAACTATTTTCCTTCTGGAGAAGGAAATAACCAAAATTGTATCTTCAGTGTAGACTTCCATAATCCAGTCACAAATGGAGCTGCAGGCAAGTAACTTCTATTTATCACCTCCAGCCTATATACTGAGGACACTAGAAAGGAATCAAAGTACTTATGGAAATACTCAAACATTGTTCCCTACAAAAAAGGCAATTTTCCACACATGCTTCTTAGACTTGAATGTTTATTATATGGCCTGATTGTTGTATAGAAATATAATTACTGTCGTTTTTTTCAGTTGTCTATAGAACAATCTCAATTGTAAAACAGAATGAAATTACGTTTTAACACACTGTTAATGGTATTCGTTTTCAGTACTCTTCCTTTTTAGAAAGCAAATCAGTCTTAAGCAAAGCAGATTTATTCATGAAAGGTGCTCCCTTAAAAAGGAGTAGGGCTTTTATTTGAGGGCAAATATACTGGTAAAATTTTTGTAGTTCCAGTAATTATAATCACACAGGTACAGATCTCTTAAACTGCTCAGTTCTGTGTCCAGCTGAATTGCAACAGAGCAATATGAAAAGCTCACCTTGAACACCTATTATACCAAAATTTAATGGAATGTAAAAAATGTTTCAACCTTTTTTGAACTATGTGTCAAAGACAATTTGACTCAACTCAGGCAATTAAATGAATCTTGCCATTTTAGAAAGAACTAGAAAAGCACTTCTCAGTGTCAAAATGTAACTCTTATTGAACCTTTCCTTTTTAGGCGTTTTCTGCTGATGGTGCTATATCCTGTATATGGTAATCTTTAAATTCTTCCGGGTTTTGCCACGATGTATTTTTCCCATTACCAATTTTCCATCATATTCAGCCTTCCAAAATGAGAACCTTACACAGGATTACTCAAATGTAGTTCCAGTAGGAGCAACTTTGTCAACTCCCAATAAAAGTGCTTTCCCAAGTAAAGATGTATTTCTAAGGTAAAGCCAAGGTGTAAATGAAGAAATAATTCAGGATTTTTGGATGTGATAAAAAATTGAAGTGTAATTAGTTGCAGAAAGTCTAGCTGGAGGTCAGTCCTTGCTGCTGAGGACAATACCATTCAACATTTTCATTAATGATCTGGATAATCGGCAAAGTGCACTCTCAGTATGTTTTGTGATAACAGAAAACAGACAGGAATGATTGATAGACCTAATGGCTGTACCACACTTCAATGGGAAGATGAAATGGGTCATGACATTAACAGTGGGAAGTGCAAAGACCTGTACCTGGGGAAGAATAATGTCAAGCAACAGCTTATATAGCTGTCTGGGAAGCAGGTCTGCGGAGAAGGATCTGGGGCCCCTGATGGGCCACAAGGTGAACATTAGCCAACAGCGTGTCCTTTGAGTAAAGAAGGCCTACAGCCTCCTGTGCTGCATTAGAAGTGCTGTCAGCAGGCGGAAGGGTGTGATCCTGCCCCTCTAATGAGGCAACCCTGGAGTGCTGGATCTAGTCCTGGAGAGACTTGGACATACCAAAATGAGTGCAGTGAAAAATCACAAAGACAATAAACAGACCAAGGAAGAGAGACAAAGATAGCTGGGACTGTTCAGCCTGGAGAAGTCAAAGGCAGGGAACTCAGCCTCACAGAAAAATACTTGATGGGAAGGAGTAACAAAGACAAGTCTAAAATCCCAGATAACCAGCCTATCCAGTGACAAAACAGAAGGCAACAGGCAGAAACTGAAATGCAAAAATTCCATGCAAATAAAAGGAAAATACTTCTTCAATATGAGAGTGGTTGAACACTGAACGGGTTGCTCAGAGTCTGTGGACTCTCCATCCTTGGAGGCAGTCAATATTGAACTTAGCACAGCCCTGGACAATTTGCAATAGCTTATTCTGCTGTGATTCAGGAACTTGAAATAGCTGACCTCTAGAGGAGTCTACAGCATCAGCCATTCTGGGATTCCATACTACTACTGTGCAAGTGTTGACAAAGACTGTATTCAGCACTAATAAATTAGAAAGGGGAATTACATACAATCAAATATATTAAATGCAAATATACCCTTTCTGTCTTAAACTAAATAAATGTCTAAAGGTCATCTCTATCATCAAAAGCATTCTATCTTCTCTTTAAAAGGTATTGTGAGAGTTTCATGTAAAATAGTTTTGTAAAACATTAAATATATTCATATAATTAGTTGATTAGCTGCTACCTATGTCTACAGGACTCCAGAAAAATTCTCCTGACTGACAAAAGGTATTTTAACAAATACTAGTGGAAATAATGTCTTGTATTAATCATAATGGACAGAAAGGCACACAACAAGCAGGTCCAGTGCTGCCACTTGACAAGGAAATCACTGTACTATTCCAGGATGTATTGAACACACATGCACTTGAGAGCAGACTCTCTCAGATATATATATATATACATTTCTATGGGAGACCTTAACCATAAACAGTAAACTTTGACCTGTTGGATAAGAGGAGACTGTATTAAAGAAGTTTAAACCTCATAATTTGAGAAGAGGACGCCTGAATACATATATCAAAAGTGTAAATGTTTTTTCCGTTACTAAGCTCATGCTGCTTCACAAGAATATGGGGAAACTATAAAGATGGAAAATTATTGTTCTTCTTTTAACAGACAAGCATCTTATGCCACAGAGTTTTAGTCTACAGGTAGATTAGGCTGGCACTATCACAAAATAATTTACAAAATCTTTTACCATTACCTTCTGTGTGCTGGATATTGAAGCTATTTTGAAGCTATATGGCCATAGAAGCTATATTGAAGGTATGCAATTTAAAGAAAATGCTAAAAGAACAGTACAGTTGTGAAAATTTAAAGAAACTGTACAAAGAAGATAAACACAGTCTTCTCATATCTTCACAAAATAAATACTTCAGAACTTTTATTTTACCTAATAAATTTATTCAGCATTGTATTTGGGATGGATTAATGTTGTTTCTTGGTCTGTGTTTGGCCCAGCCACCTGTGAGAAGTTTATTCTTTCCTGCCAGGTCATGGGAAAACAAGTGCTGATAAGCAAGAACTTTGTCCTTAAAAGTAGTATTATGTATAAACTAAAATTAATTGGGGTCTCACCATTGGCTGATGGCCCTTAGAGGGCATTTGAAGGAGAAAGTGAAGAGGAGGGTGATGAAGTAAGCCCCCAGGCCCATTTTACAGGGACCACCTGGGATATACCACACAGGCGCAGGGAAATTCCAATGTACTCACACAAGCACAGAAGGGGGAGGGACTGAAGACCTCTCACTGGGCGGTACTGGCCACACTTGCCCAGGTAAGACGTCACCCAAAAAGTAGTTAAAAGGCAGATGGCTCATGCTCTTGGTTGGCTCGCTTCACATGAAGGACAACGTTGCCTTGGCGGGGACACCCGCTATCCTCTGAGGCTGCCGACACTGGAGGATGCAGCCCCTGCTCTGGGAAGTCTGGACACTTCAGGGTCAGTGAGACAACCTTGTAACACCTCGGGCAAGTTAGGTGTTTATACGTAGGGTTTATTTTCCCTCCTTCTCTCTTTCTCCTTCCCTCAGGTTTTCCTGTTCACTTGGCCATCTCTTGTAATAAAATACTGTTGCTTTAAGCTTACAACGGTGTCTTGGTTTCAATTTCAGAATCTCCCCGAACCTTCCTTGGAATAAACATGGATAAAATAATTTGAGAAACAGAAATTAAATGTCATCGAAAAGAGAAGTCCACCAATAGACAGTTCCTTTTGTGCATACACAGAAGCAGACCACAAATTTTAGTTGTTCAGAGCTCTGAAGTTGCAATACTCATAGAGTTATTAAGAAAATCATTATACAGCTATGAATATCTAAATTCTAATAGCAAAGTAAAACTACATATTGCAAAATTATTAGTAGTATATCATCAGCGTTTAGTATACAAGAAACTGTTGGGCCTACCCTTTCTTAGGCATCTGCTTCAAATTCTGTGCACCATTTTTGAGAGTATTCTCATTGCTGTGAGATTATGAACAAAGTGTGCTACAAAATTATTTTATTTCTGTGCTTCTCTTCCATAAGTGGACCAATTTTAAAAAAAAGAAGCTTACTGCTAAGTTCAAACTTCAGAGTATGCATTGCTAATTTTAGGGCTAGGGAACTGGACATATAACACAATCAATAGCCAAGGTAGTAAAAACTACTTTATGTGTCTCCAAATTCCCTTTCACTCACAAAGACGTCGCAGAAAACACTTCTATGGAAGGGCTAGTATGACTCTCCCAGTCATATCCTACATACCACTGCATTTTTTTTTCTTGGTTCTGTATTTTGCATTCCACGCTGTGAAATTCTGTCTAGTAAAGACAGAATACTAAAGTACTTTTGCAACAGACACAAAATACACTGTGTCCTTGCACTACTAAGAACAAATTACTCATTACACAGAAAGCCATCCTTGATCTTTCACAGTCAATGAATTTTCTTTGTGTAATCATCTGAGTTACTCACTGAGTAAAAGGTGTCCAAATCACAATAGCAAATCCTAACAACAAGAAGATTTTCTGGACTATGTCCTGGATACAACTCTGAAAAGACAACATATAACATTAAATTGGTAGTGCTAAATATGCATTTGAACATATTTGCCATGATTCGCATTTGAACATTAGTAATTTGACTCTAATTGAAGACAATAATGTTCATTTGATATATGATTCAGCTGCAAAGTGTGGAGAAAAGGGTGATGCAGCACTTGTGTTCTGCCCGTTCCTGGCTGCTCTGCTCTGCACACAAAAATACTCAGCTGTTGGGAGGCGGCATCCTATGCTCTTTCAACAGTTCTCAGAGACTCTCTTAAATTAGTACTTTCTTGTTTTCCTTTAGTTACAGCTTTGATTTAGAGCAACATCTTAGGCAGAATTTTTAACTTGGGAAGTAATTGTTTAAAATCATTGGAAAGTTCTGTTTTGCATTTTAATCACTGTAGTGAGTTAGAAAAAACAGCACATATAATTCTAATAGTACAGCTTNAAAAAAATTAAAAAAAAAACTATAAAAAAAAAAAAAAAAAAACAAAAAAAAAAAAACAAAAAAAAAAAAAAAAAAAAAGGCAAGCAAGGAAGCAAAAAACAAAAAGCCCAAAAACCCAAAAACATAAGCCAAGATTCTGCTTCTTCTGCCTTGGAAAAGAAAGGGAAGTGTTGGCATAATCAATGTTATTGAAAGAGAGATATGCCACATTTGCTGTTTCACAGTATAATAATTCAGGTACTTTGTTCTCCCTATTTGCCCCCACACCCTGTCTATTTTTGTTGTTTTCATTTTAATTTTCAAATACCTCATGAACATACTATAACCACAGAAGCTTGGAAAGGACCTCAGCAAGACACCTCACCTTCTTCTCAACCTCACTGCAAAATCAGCTATTTATGTAATAGAGGAGCAGAAAGACACGAGTTCAGCTGATTTTAAAAACTGCAACAACGGACAGCCACAACCTCTGTAAGCCATATTCAGTCATCCTCAGCAGATGAAGACATTTTCTAATGCCTAACATTATTGGCTAGGCTTCGCAAACGAAGATTTGGGAAGGGCTCTACCCCCACATGCTGCAAGCGCGCTGATGGCTAGAAAGACCAATTCAAGAAAGGCAAGTCCAGTTCCAAAAGGC
>VWZG01001992.1:0-22500 GCA_013396735.1 Grallaria varia
AGTAGGAGATCCCACTATCAGTTTTTATCATCATTTTTGAAAAATCAGGGTTTTTTTTCTTCTTCCTTCTCTATACTAATAAAAATAGCTACTGACTCTGTTTTTTCTTCCTTAATTACCTTTTTGTTCTTTTACTTATTATTTTTAATTCACATTTCCTTTTGTTTCTTTGTTCATCTCAGAGATATTGAAACTTTTGTCATTAATGTATCTTCCACAAGAACAGAAGTTTTACTGTTTTCCATTTGACTTACTGCTTTGCGTTTATAGGGTTGGTTGCAGGTATTTTTTCATGCCTCCCATTCTATAACCCAGCAGAAAGTTTGTGGATAGTTATCATTAAGTACATATTAGTCTGAAGAAACTCAGCAAAGTCAGTAGGAAGTATGGAACATTTTAATGTTTTAGTTTGGATCATTTTAGCTGTACAGGAAGGCAATGAGCATTATTATGAAGGTTAAACAAGAATAAAGCCTTAAAAAGAAACCCTCTCTTAATCAGTATTTTTCCAGATGATGAAAAGAAAGCCAAAGAGAGGAAATTGACAAATGAAGCATATAATGGTCCTTCTTGGAGCAGTACTACAGGGGCCTCATTAGTAGACATTTTAGTACAATCATTTTTACCCCTGTGGCTGTCACTTCAGACTACTCAGAAAAGGTGGCTGTAGGAGCTAATCACAGTGATGCCTTTCTCAATTGTATTTTCCTTGTAAAAATGAGGCACAGGAGAGTTAGTAAGTTCTAATTGAAATCAGAATTATCATTGCCATGGATAACATGCTGTGTCTGTAGGGTATGTTTTTGCCAGTGGAAAATTTCCTTTTTCCCCATAATAAGTTTGGAATCTTTAGACTTAAATGCAAAGTTGTGCTGAAGTCAGTATTAGCACACATTTCAGTCTGCTATTTTCAATACCATTTCCATCTTACTGAACAGAAGTACAGTTGTTAATTCATGTTTAATATTGCTAACTGTTGTTGATAAGGGAAGGGGCAGACTTCAAGATGTGTCACGTACATTGCAATTTAAAGTTTAAATGGGCTCTCTCTTGCATATAATTCCTTTCCCTTCAATATACCTCTATTTATCTTACAAAAATAATTATGAGTACCATTTTCTGCTTGCAGTTTAATTGCCACCTTGAGAGGCGTAGCAAGATCTCCATTGCTCAAAAAAAAAATTGTTCAAGACCAAAGCAAAATTTTGTAAGAGCATTCTAAGGTCAGGAAAAATCTCAGGTTTATTCAGCTTCAGGGAAGTATCCTCTTGTATTGGTCCACTGTGCAGATACCAGGAAAAAAAAAAAAAAAAAACAAAAACTACAACTGAAATTTCATTCTTCCCACCACTGAGGTTTTGTGGTAGTGATGGAGTGATAATCACTTGCTGTAGCAGGTATTAAAGAGATATTACATCTTCTTCTCTTGGAAAATAATTTTCTAGCAAAACAGAGGAAGAAAAATATTATTTAGAAACTTTTGAGCTCCATTGTTGATGTCTTTGAATCTCTGTTCATGTTCTAGAGCTTTCTAGTTTTGGAGAACTTTCTAGTTTTGAAGAACTGACATATCTGACTTCTGAAAGGAAGGTAAAAGGAAGGATGCCATCTTACTGTATGAGTACTTGGTGAAGCCTAATTAAACTTTAAAGAATTTATCTCTGAAAGAGGATGGTACCACAGTGAAAAAGAGATGAGTCTCTGTGATCACACAGGTTAGGTACATTGAAACAGGCTTTGGTTTTCATCTAGCCTTTTGATAGCTGAGAAAATGAAGGCTAGACCTCAAATATCTTTCCACCCATTTGCGTGTGTTGAATCCACATTTACTTGTCTTCTAATGTCTCAAAATAAGATTTAGAAGTTAAAAAGCTTTTAGACCATGTTGTGCTTCCTTGAATTGTTAAATACTGCCATAACTAAACATCTGAAAGAGAGCAGAAAACACATCATTGTTCTTAAGACCTAGAATCCAGAAAAACCTTACAGTAAGTTAATGAACTGTGATTTTTTGATATAAGGGTAAAGGACCCACTATGGCACAGCAGATATGTGTCATCATTATCAAGAAAAGGCATGCTTAGAAAATGAGAAAACTCAAGAACAGAAATTTTGTCAGTATGCCATCAGCAAAACAGATACTCATTTCATGTGATTCTTGCTAAAGCTGACAGTTGAAAAGGTGAAGCTGTTCATTGATGAACAAAATGTAGACCTTTTAGACACCACCTGTAATGTGTTGTCCCCATCTTTGGTCAAGGAAACAAAATTTTGTTATGGAGTAAAAATGAATAGCGCAGAGGTTTTTTGAGTGCTTCTAGTTATACAGAATGCTATTGAGGCTACAATAAGCAAGGAGTATGAAAATAGGTAGCTGTAATGGAAACTATTTTTCAGCGTTAACTGAAGCAGATGCTATCATATACATTTTGTGATACTGACTTCTGAGGGAATGAGCATAAGGAGTGATTAACCCAAGATGTTGTACTGACTGAGGTGAAATTAAGGTCAACAGAAGTACAATAAATCTTTAAGTTTCTTGAATGTCAAAGTCCAAGCACAGATATTCTAAATGGTTTTACTTGTGACTGCCAGAACTGTTTGGGTTTTTTTGTTTTGTTTGTTTGTTTGTTTGTTTTGTTTTGTTTGTTTTGTGGGGCTTTTTTGGTTGTTTTTTTGTTTGTTTGTTTTGTGTTTTTTGTTTGGTTGGGTTTTTGTGTGTGTGTGTGTGAAAACAGTATTGTTGTAATGATTTCCTAATGTTTTACAAGTGTTAGGGACCTAACTGAGAGAAGTAATTCTAAAACTGAATCCTATAGGGATTAACAAATCTTCCAGAATAACTGTTGTAACTGAGTCTGCAAAAGGAATGCTTTTATTCCTATTAAAAACTTTGGTGATTTTAATATTTTCAAGCAAGATTTAGATCAGAGATTAACACAGGATAAAATACTTTAAGCAAGAGATAAGTTAGTACTTCAGGAGTCAGAAATGAGAGACAGAAATAATTCTTGGTCTCTTTTCATGTCAGTATGAGGCAAGTATCAGAAAATGATCCAAAAGATGTAGGAAGGAGCTGGAGTGAAGAAATCAACACAGAAGCCTATCAAAACTGTTTTCGCTTTTATTGGCATTATGGGTGATAATGCCCGAGCTGAACTGTCTGAAAAACTAGCTTTTGTATTTTCTTTTTTTTTTTTATCCTTTTTTATTATCCTATATCTGTTCTTCTATGAAGACAGACATGGCAAGAGAGATATTTGATGCAATTTTGTTATGGATAATAAATTCCCTTTCCCACTGCCTTCCCCCAAATCCACATGTCCATGTGCTATCCTGAGAGCATGAATAATTAAGAAGGCAAATAATAAAATACTGGTAAGAACTGACTACAAAATTAGTTTAGATGAAAAAATCTACACCATTTACAGATGTAAATCTTCAAAACCAAAATATTTTTCTCTTTACTTTCTGTATTGATTTTTTTTTTAAGAAAATTTCATGTTGTCATAACAGTGTCAGGTTAAACATGTAGGGCACAGATGCCATGAGCATTGCACTGAACGAGCCAGACTCTTGCCACATTCTTGTTCCCAAGTTACATTCAGTGCCTCTTTGTGTGCTCGATTTTTGCATGCTTAAACACTTTTTAAAGTAGGACAGTCCTCAATGTGGGTTTATATACAAGATTTTAATGATTTTTTTTCCCCTCATAATAATTTCTCATTGGAAGGCTGTTCACTGAGCGGTTGGGAATATTCTTTATCCAGAAGAGTAGATAGTTCCTTCCTTTCTCTATTTCTAGTTTTAAGGCAAACAATGTTTATAAATTATGCTTGTATCATAAACCCATGAATATCAGGAAGGGCTCTCTAATTCATAGCAATTTTCAATTTCTTTCAGAGACTAAGTAAGTTTCAAGAGACATTCCCCAAGCTTTGGATAAACAACCATTTATTATAAACCACAGTGTGTAATGTGTATTATTAATGATGTTCTCATACGGCTATCTCTCTCCAAAAAAAAAAGGAAATTGTTAATTGTCAGGATCACATTCAAAGTGAAGGAAGGGAGGACAGCAAAGGACAAAGAGCCAGGCTCCACACTACAGCTTTATATTCTGTTAACGCAGATGTTGTAATTCATCTTTCAAGTCAATTACCCTGCTGGAGGCTTATGGGGAGAGCACAGACATTAATATTCCCAATAAACCTGATTGTAGTCAGATGAAATTTCAAACAGATTTCAAGCGGGAAAGGAAAGTAGGTCAAGAGAAATGGCCACCACAAATTAATGAGTCCGCTGATAACCTCTCCATTAGCATCACTACTTCCATAAACTAATCCAATGATGTAGAATTAAATCAGATACTATTTCACTGAATAAGGAAAAATATAGTAATTATATAATTTTCCCCCCTTTGTTCTTTTTAATACACTGAAAAATTTGCTGCTGGAGCAAGTGGAGTATAAGCTTTTAATATTCTTAAATACAAAGAGTTTGGTGTTGTCCCTTTGTTCTTCTTCTATGCTTTTCTATATGTTAAAGCATTTCTTCTGTAGAGAATTAATTGCAAGTCTGTCTCATAGAAGTGTATAATATCAGAAGTAGCCGGAAACAGGAGACGACCGAGGCTGAGAGGAGCTTGTAACTATGTATATATGAATCAATATATTCTGCAAAATGATCACTTAATAACAATTTAATCTTAGGAGAGAGATGTGATAACCATATTCTCTCACTCTCTTTCTCTACTGTTAAAAATCATCAGTGTATGTACAAATAGATAATGTGTGTGTGTGTGTACACACATACAGTGACTTCAAGGTGCCACGGTAGTTGTTTGTATACTGAGAAGTCATCTCAGGCCTAGATAAAAAAATTAATCCTAATACTCCCTATATCTGATGTGTATAGGTACACATGTGTTCATATGTGTCATGTGCACATATAGACCAGGACAACAGACACTGTTACTTTTACTTGTTTTTACTATTTTTACTATTTTACTATTACCCTTTTCCAGTCTTTCCAAGGTGATTACTTTGGAATCACTTTGTAGAAAAAGGAGAAGAAAACCACTACAACACCGTGGAACTTTCTAAAGGGTGTTAGCCTGTAAGAAGTCAGGTGGAAAAACTGTATATGTTTCATGGTGCTTCTTGCTTTAGTGTGATGAATCTTTAAACATTTAGAAAATTTTGGTTTAGTCTCTTGAAATTTATGATATAAACATAATACTGCAACTGAATATAGATAGATCTCTGTATACTGGGAATGTAAAAGTGGTATTGCAATGTGATGGGAGAAGACCCCAAAACCAGCCAGCTTCAAGCCTCAAAATGATTCTTGACTGTGTTGACTGGATTTGTTAACAGCACACATTGCTGGCAGTTAGCACTTAATCACTATCAATCATCCCTGACAAGCTTATTTTAAATTAGTTGCGAGTGTACAATGCCACTGAAGTGATGCCATTTTAGTTCATACTGATAGCTATAATCCATCAGTCCAGGGAACAATTTGAGAGGGAAAGTCAGAACAGAGTCTGTCACCTTCTTTCCATCTCATCCTTCCCCATAAAACACCATTGATGTTCTGCGCTCCTCTGCCTATTTCCCCAAGAGAAAATTGGGTGATCTCAGCTTCTCTTGTCATTTATTTTTGGGATGAGGGCTTGTTCTGGTTTTGCAAATTCTGCAGGATTATTCTGGTTCCATTAGACACCCTGGTTGCCTGCTCTGCAGGATTATTTTGGTTTTACCAGACATCATTCTTGCCTACTCTGCATCCTTAGTTCTTATCTTGTAGAGTTTAATAGTTGCGCTTTTTTTAAGTGTCCCATTTGTGCCACTGTATCACTACTCCATCTGCATCTTTGCCAATCAAGGCTATTATTTATATATTAAAGCTGAGCTGCCTTGCAAGATGTTATTAATGTTTTCAAATATACGCTTGTACACTGTACCTGGTTATGCTATTTTAGTGTGTTTATGTCTATGTTGCAACACTAATTCTCTTGCTTAGTAGGTATCTAATTACTGCATGCAGCAAGCGTAATTTTTGGCTACAGTATAACCAAATCATGGTTTGCAAGCGAGGATATTTTAACATAGATTGAAACTCAGTCCCATACATGCCTCAAAAAGAAGCTAAATCTCTGGTCAAATTCTAGTTAGATTCAATTTATGTTTAAAAGGAGTCTCTCATTATAAATTACTTGTGTTTTAATAGAATCTATGCAGTGTATTTAGCAGACAGGGACTGAACTGCTTCTGCAGGAGAAACTTTATTCACCATGTTGTAGCACAAGCCTAAATGGCAAACTGAGTTTAACACAAGTCTCTCGTTCTATGAGAAACAATTTAAAATTATAAGAGTCTACCTTGACCACAAAGCCGTAGGAATCCTGACAATCACAAAGCTATTGTGAATATGTCTGTGAAAACTGTCGACATGCTTTTTTTTCCTGTATATTTTCTTAATACCTATTCATCTAAATGAGTTAATTTCAATTTTCCACAGATAAGTTACTTGAAAGATTGAGGAAGATGCTAGGGAAAGTCTTGTCATTGGATGTTGAACATGCTGAATTTCCCGCAGTATTTTCTAAAATCTTTCAGAAATTGTGTGCATAAGTTAGCTCGGTATGCTTAGGAGTCAACTTTACTTAAAATCACTTGAGGCAGCTAAGCAGGAGATCACCTTTGGCTGTTACTGTGTTTAGCTATAATAGCATGTTGTAGTTTTTGGGGGTTTTTTTCCACTTTTACAATTCAGCATTGGGCATATGCAGACTTTCTTGCTCATTTCTCTTCTCCTTCCCTCCCTTCCACCTTTCCTCTTTCTCTTTTTTTTTTTCTTTGAATATGGCAGATATGTAGAGTTTTATCTTTTTGCTTTTTATATTAAGATAGTGTGGATAACTTGTAAGGGCTCTCACAGGAACCTAGGTCAAAGTGAGCAGCTAATGGTGGTGTACTTCCTGGTTCCAAATAGAAAATTAAATTGTTGGTTTCAATTTATGCAAACTGAAATTTGGAAGTCAGCTGCAAATCAGGTTAAAACATTAGAAATATTTTAGAAAAACATTTAAGGTTTTTCTGCATGTTTTGTGTCCAAAGTGGAGCCTGCTCACTTGTTCACATGCAATGAATGCTTGAATGGCCAACCTCCCACTAATTTGTGATACTCTGCTACCCATTGTGAAAGAACATCCTTATGACATTATTTTTTGGAGACAGCCCAATCCAAGGTACTCACATTCTTAGAGGCAGCTTTTGCACTCCTAAGTGACAGAAGCACTTGGAAGACTTTCTTGATGTTCTTCTTTACCATTTCAGACCACAACATCTTTGAACCTCTGTTTGCAGATAAGTAAAATAAAAGCTTTGAATCGTAATTAACTTCACTGTAGCACTGAGGTGCCCATACAGAAGAGTATTGGAAAATTTTGAAAAATAACTGTGTCAGTCAGGGTTTGGAATCATATGTGGGTTTTTATTTCATAATACTCTCAAGGACAGTTGGGAAGGAAAGGGATATTGGCCACCTTCATTAGACCAAGTTGCATGGGAAACACAATGTCTTGACCATCAAACTACATAAGTCTTAGAGTTTCATAGCTGAGTAAACTAAAAAATACTTATAATTGTTCTTGTAGCATATCTATATCACAGGAAAATATAAATATCCTTGTATTATAGAGAACTGTCTCATTTTGAAGAAGTGGTTTCATGGAATAAAGGTCGAATATTTTATCAACACCCAAGAATTTATGAAATACCATCAGCCCCACGTTGCATGTGAAATTTAATGGAATGAGAAATTCTGTCACCAAATGCTTTGTTCTTTTCTTAGATTAACCTGATGGGATCCTACCTGCTTTGGGCAAATCTTCATGCTTTGCAAGGTATAATGTGGAAAATGGAAAGATACAAGAAACAATATTAACAAAATAAGAAACATCTAACCTGGGGCATTTGTCTAGGCTTAGTGAGATACAGGTTTAGAGAAGATATATTATTATTCTTCAGAAGAAATTTCAGTTTTGAAGACAATAAAGTCCATTATTTTTATTGTGTCAGGAATCTACTGAGCAATCTTATTTTGCCTTGTTATCTAAAAAGTGGCTTCATGAATGAAAAATACAGAGGAGGTGAGGTCAATAACATTTTGAACATAGGTGTTAGGAGATGTTTTACTAATTTCAAGAATGTGTATAATTACTAGTGTGAGACGTGACTTTTTGTTGTAGGTTCTCCTAGAAAAGTAGAGTTGCATCAGGTATAAAGGACAAGTCAAATTACTGGAAAATCTTTCCAGTTCAGATTTAAGAGCTCACACTTGAGGAATCACACTTTGTATCCTCTGTTTTAGTAAAACACTTTGATACCTGCATTGAAATGCATTTTCAGTTAATCTTTGTCTTGAGGCCAGTGGAGTGCTGTGAATGTTCAACATTCTTTGGCTAAAACACTGAGCACACACCGCAGCCATTCCTGCTGTGTTGAAGACCAGATGGGAAAAAGATATGTACTCTGAAGTTAAAATAGTCAGAACAGGTCCCCTACTTGATAACAGTGGAGTGCTGTAGTCAAATACAGCTGTTGCAGCGGGATTCTATTGATTTATACTGGGCAAAACTGGTGCTTATTATCAAACAGTTTTGTGGCTACTCAGCAGTCTGTGTCAAGCCATAGGCAAAGATTTTCAGGAAGTTCCTGGCATCCAGAGAGACAGAGAAAAACTGGTTATTGTACCAGGCAAATCTCTCGAATCACTTAACAGCATGCCTGCCTCAGTCAGATGGAAAGCACATTCACATTATTCGGATTATACTGCAAGCTAGCACAGCAGAAAGATTAGGCCTTACAATTTTCCAGGTAGTGTTTAAAATCTTTTCCCTAGCTAAAGGATATAGCTGACAGTTCACAATCCAAAGTCAAGGTAATCTGTAACATTATCCGCCCATTTTGCACCGAGCAGTCCCCAAAGCAGTTTGTAATATGCATATGAAGTGAACCATTGTTGTGATCAAATTTTAAATACCCTTGTGAAATGGGGAAAAAAAAAAAGATAAAATAAAACCTGCTGCTCTGGTGCTGAAGATTGACAGCAAAAGGAAAAGTATTGCTTCATTGAGTGCATGGCTCTGGCTACAGTGGCTGCATTAAGTTGCTGGTGGGACTTCCAGTCCCTCCGCTAATGCATGGCTAATAGCTCAGCATTAACTCTGTAGAGCTAGGAGATGAAGCTTCCCTATTTCAGAATATTATGAAGTTGCAGTGGTGTGAAATTAGTGATAGTTATCCTAAATTTGCTTTGGACAAGGATACTTGGTTAATACAGCTCATGGATGCTTTTTTGTGTGGTAGGTGTTTCACAGTAGCTCACTGCTGCATCAGCAGCAGTGCAAAGTGATAGCAATATATATGTTACATTTTCTGGGGCTGGTGGCTTTTACAATTATTTCTTCAGATTTCAAACGGATCACACATCTGTTTGAAAGTAAGCATAAGGAAACATTTCCATTATGAGAGAAGGTAGAAAACAACATGTCCTTGTTCGGCCTTCTGCTGGCATGATGTCCTCTTCTAGAGTGGTGGACTTTATTTGTTTCACAGCAGTGAAATTCCCTCCTGGCTTTACTGTGAACTCAGAATTGATCCCATTTTTAAAACTATATAATTCACTTAAATGACCTCAGCATGTCATGAGATTAGTATAAAACAAGAGGACACAGCCTTAAGATGCAACAGGAGAGGGTTAGGTTGGACATTAGGAAGAAGTTCTTCACAGAAAGATTTGGAATGGGCAGCCCAGGGAGGTGGTGGAGTCTCCGTCCCTGGAGGAGTTTAAGAAAAGAGTGGATGTCTTTTGCATTGCCATGGTCTAGTTGACAAGACAGTGTTTGGTCATAATTTGGACTCGATGATCTCACAGGGCTCTTCCAACCTAGTTGATTCTGTGACTTTATACTTAATGACTATCTTGTTAAATTAAAGAGCAATCTGCTATTATAGGCTGAATTATAGGATGAATAAATAAATAATAAAAAACCTGCAATTTTTATTATTGGTGGTAATATTCTTTCTTTATCTTCTTAGTTATTTACTTTTTCATATCATTGCCTCTACTATGGCTTACTCTTGCAAAAATAAAGTTAGAAGAAAATTATTTTTCTCTCTTTGCCTTACATGGGCTTGGCAAAGAAGTATTTAATCCAGGTTTATTCACAGAACAACAGAAAAGTCTGAGATATATTTCCTCCCTCCCTACCCCATTCAAAAACTGTATTTAAAGTATTACTCTGTTATTTCAGTTATTTGACAGACTGTATTTTAGGAACATATTGAAATGATACTGCAATTCAAGCAATGGGAACTGATATCTGTTCTATATGACACTTATGGAACCAATACTGCTTATTAAGTATTGATATGATTTTATAGCAGCTTCTTTTCTCCCAAGGCTGCAGTTTCTCAACCTGCAAGTTACTTCAGCAAACATCACATGAACAATTGAAAAAAGCTCATCAGTGTGGGAAAAAGGAGGAAAGCTATGGGGAAGCTTCCACCTACTATTACACAAGCTTAGGCTTGGTGATATAAAATGTGTGAACTCAAAAAGAATCTTCCATATCAGTCTGCTTTTAACTGATAAATTAGAATGATGAATGATGTATGATGTAACTAATAGGAATTGTGTTGATTCCAAACCAAATCCAAATGCAGTCTCTAGAGGTAAAATTCTAGGATACTAGAGAGTTTTAATGATCATTAGAAAGAAGTGTGAAAAAATAGTGTTAGCTAGTTGTGCAAAATCAGATATTAAACCATTAGTTTAGTAATACTGTGACGTGTCTTAATTGATTTACTCACTTTATTGTGAAAGTCTCTTTTAATCTTAATATTAATGTATTTTTCTTGGATTAAATGTAATTATAAATTCTGACACAAGTATTGTTTGCATAGCAATTGGTCACAAAGAGTAATTCATTAATATTCGATGAGGTGCTAATATGTGCAGAGCCTTGAGCGGTTATAAACTTCATTTTGACTTTAGATGGAAATTTGTTACAGTGCAAATATAACTGTGTATAATTGTATTAATCAGTCCCAAAGAGTATTTGAGGCTGAAACTTATATTGTTGTTTTATGTTTGACCTGCAGTAGTGCAATATGAAATTATTATCATGACAGAGAATGAGTTTTCTAATATTCTTAACATTCTACCCTACAGTTAGAAGCGGCTGGGTCATATTATGAAGCCTTTATTTTCTTTGTTATTTATTGCCTGAGTTAGAAATTCAGAAGGATTTTCCCCTCTAATTTCTATTAGAAAGCTGGGAAATGAAAGAGAAAGGACATGAAGTTATTTTTGAGAGAGATGTTCTTTGAGAAATATCTGTCACTAATTTTTTGGGGTCCTTATTATACTGTGAATATAAAACCTGTTTATTTTGGTTTTAGGCAAGTAGGCTAATTCTTCATATGCATCTATACATCTGAAAATGAATGGACTTGCATATTGGTAGCTGGGAAGATCTACTTATATTAGGCTTAAATTAGTACACTTTGTAAGTGGAAGTAGGCAAGTGAATCCATGAGCCTTGTGACAATATGAATTTCTTGACTTTCCATAGATAGTTCAGTGGAAAATACACAATAAGCTAACATAAATCAAATATTAAGCTCAAAAGGGTCCTTTTATCAAGCTACTAATTACTTGTATTTTATGATTATAAAATTAAAAAAAAGTGCTGAACTTGTTGCATATTGAAAGTGCATAGAACCTTGCCACTCCATCTGCTGACCTTTCTTTCAGACCTTACAATCATAGAATCACAGAATCATTTAGATTGGAAAGGACCTGTAGGATCATCAAGTCTGACCATTAACCCAGCACTGCCAAGTCCACCACTAAACCATGTCCCCAGGTGCCATGTCTACACATCTTTTAAATGCCTTCAGGCTTGATGACTCAACCTGTCCTATTGTATGTAACTCCTCCCACATCTCTGACAGCCCGTTCCAATGCTTGATAACCCTTTCACTAAGAGAATTTTTTCCTGATATCCAATCTAAACTTCCCCTGGCACAGCTTGAAGCTTTTTCTTCTTGTACTATATTGTTTCTGGATTGTCAGGAGAAAATGGAAAATTAAGAGAGAGCAAAAGGTACATACACTGCAGAAATGCCCATATTACCAAAAACAGTTTGGGAGATCAGCAAGTAGTGATACCTGCAGTTCTCAGCAGTTCTTTCTGGAAGATTACTACCTGCTGAGAAGAAGAAAAGCTTGCATCACTGTAGGAGGACATCACAGAAATAGGTCAAATGCCCACAGGTGACTGACCAATGGATATGTTAATACAGGGATCTTGCGCATATATTTTCTTTCTGTTCATTAGGGGTTTGTTTTATGGTTTGGGGGTTTTTTGTGGATTTTTTTTTTTTTTTCAATTAAATAAGTGTCTTAGTAGTGTGCTCCTTACAACTTGCCAGCCATCTGTCATTTAGCAGAAGTCTTTTGACAGCAGACTACTTCCAGTGTGTTGATTCCTGCTTGTTAGTAAATTCAACTACTCTATTACCTGACCTTTAGTAGTAAAAACTGCGTATAGTATTTTCACATGAAAGGATAACATAAAGAAGTCTTGTTTGGAATTTGGCAAACTAGGATTGTTTTTTTTGGGGGTTTTTTTGGGTTTTTTGTGGGTTTTTTTTTTTTTTTTTCTTTTTTGGATTGGAAAGAAATGTAATTATACATTCAAAGTTTATTTTTATTGTGTAAGGGTATCTTGCAGACGTAGTTTAACTCATTGAACTGCTACAGAATGTAGATGTTAATAACTTGTATAAATTTCGGCACTCCAGTTATAATTAACAGAATTAGATTATTTAGAGAGAACTGATCAAAAGGATGTAGGATTTTTTGACAGAATGAACAATGGAAGTAGTGATGGAGTTTATGCAACTCTCATGTTTTAGCAACTATGAGTTTTTAGTTTCACATGGGAAAAAAAAAAACAAAACCTCCAAAATGATTACAGCTCAAATATATATTAAAATCATGTTGTAAGAGCCGAAGTATATAGATTACATTAAGCTTTTACTGTTATCTGGCTTCAAGCTTTTTGATTCTGTATTCAAGATGCTAGAAATGCAGTTCTAAACTATTATTGTGAACATTCTATAGGGTTTTTTAAAAATCTAAAATCTCATGCCTATTTAACTCATAGGAAAACTTCGATCTTGTCTGATTGTATCTCAGCACCAGCTGCCTAGGGGATCTCTTGTACAGATATAGCACCGAAATCTCTCTCTATCAATAAAATGAGATTCCATTTAATAAAAGTTAGGCCATGCCTATTTATTTTTGTAGGCTATTCGCCCCACAGGATTTATCAGCAGAACTTCAGTCTTGCATTTCCTTTATCACTCAAGCTAGAGAATAAGAATACTCTTTTTGTCCTATTTGAATTGGTTTTCTCCTGCAGAAAACAGAACTGCTTTTTTTAGCCGACCTTTTAAATCTGTTCTGATATGTCCAGATGAAAAAAAAGCAGCTCTCATAAGAATATTCCTTAATTCAAACCTGTCCTATTGTATGTAACTCCTCCCACATCTCTGAAAACAAACTAACCAAAGAATGAAATAAAGGCAAACAAGAGAAACTCTGTGAAGCGGCATTCCAGAAGTTGTATCATATTAACATTGTGTCATCCGTATCTCATGAAGATCTTCTCCTTAATTTTTCCTAAGTGCCCTTAGCTAACCTTTAATTTAATTATATGATATTTTCAAAGAAGTCTATGTTCCTGTCCTCCTTCCCTTTTCACATCCAAAGAGTGTGGCTGATGAACAGTAGGTTTCCCCAGTTTACTTTTCAAGTGGGAGACAAGTTTGACTTGGCAGTGCTGCCAACAGCTAAAGCGGACTGGGGGCACAGCTCCACTGACTGTCACTAATTGAAGGGAGAAGACTAATGGCTACATGTATATTTCCACAGTAATGAGAGCACTGCGCTGACACTGCTGTGTTGCTCTGTGAGAGACCAAAATGTTTTACAGGGATGGCAAGGCAGTACCACTCCCAAACCTCTCCACCCACTCAGCCTAAATGTCATAATGTAGCGAACAAGCTGGCTTGGCTGAGGACTTTCAGGCTGCTTCTTTTCTAATTCAGAAATGGGAGGAAAATTGGGCCTAGTGGAAAAGCATTGGCCAGCTACAACTCAGTGCCAGGAGAACCACTTAACCAACATCAAATGACAACCAACAAAGTGTCCACATGCAGACGATGGTAATTACAGAGTCCTAGCGGTGCCACGTTAATGTGATTGCTTACATTACTTTTTAAGGTATGCTATTTTGGTTACAGAGACATGGTTTCACCAATAAATGACTAACACAGCAAATTTAGTATGAAAAGGAATAGAAGAAGAACCTGACCCAATGAGTTCAGCGCAGAAGGGAAAGACTGGACAGCATCCAGCATTTCCCAACAGAAAAAAATGAACAGGTTTCATTCAAGAAGCTGAAACAAATCATTGAAATATAGCAAGGAAGAAAGCAGTATTATCTCTGCCTTCCAAAACGTGGTGTTTAACAGCTCCAGTCTGCAGTCAGATTTAGTATAAAATATTTTTTCTCAGTCATACAGTATACTCTGACTTAGAAATTCATTTTGTCAACATGAGCATGTTTACCATTGCTTTCAAACTCTCTAACTAGCTGGCTTGGCAGACAGGCAGCTTTGCTACGGAAAAATGTGGGACAGCAGCTGCATCTGTCTGCCTGCTTTATAAAAGGGAAGGAGGAGAATTCATCTGAAACTTTATAGTCGCTCAGGGTAGTCTCACTGATCATTGTCCACCCTTACACATGTCCTCCTCTAAGGAAAGTAATGAATATGGTAATAAGGTGTGAATGGTATATTATGATGCATGAGTTAGAAAAAAAAAAGAGGAGATTGTGTTATTCCAGGTAATTTGGACACAGGTTATACATTCAGATAACTATCAGGCAGCTATTCAGTTAATTCAGAAAATTTACCTCTGTAATCTGTTCTCATTGTGTTT
Source organism: Grallaria varia (assembly GCA_013396735.1). Taxonomy (NCBI): domain Eukaryota; kingdom Metazoa; phylum Chordata; class Aves; order Passeriformes; family Formicariidae; genus Grallaria; species Grallaria varia. The sequence goes on from VWZG01001992.1 coordinate 15,088, forward strand.
CTTCAGACCTGAAGACATTAGGCTTTTAACAACCAAAATATTACAGTTAGACAGCCTTTGCCAGGATTTTAACATAGAAATGTTTTTGTAGTGTTCATTTGGCCGTCCCTTGTTATTGAACTCGTAAAGTGCTACTTCCAGGCCAAGGACAAGTCCTAGGTGATATAAATGCTTCTTAATTAATATATTAACATCAGAGGAAGTATATAACAATGTTCATGTACCAAAGAATCATCAAGGTCATATAGTTTCTGGAAGAATATAGATACCAGATCACACAAGGGTCCTTGCTTGGTCTTATCTCATCTGTTTGGTCCAACTGCAAGACTTGAACCTGTCTTGTATTTTAGGATTATGTAGGTCCCCAGCTGAAGCAAACATTCGAATATGCTTTAAATTCTAAGGGAAAACCTTTTGCTTTCTACTACTCCAGCTTGCTGGTCATGATACATTTTCTCATAGCAATATTGAGATGTCACCCCTGCATCAGTATCTTTCTCACTTCAGACTTTGGTCCTGTATGTCTGTAAAAAAATCTTAACTGCAGTGGTAATGACACTGTTTATTTGACACTGTTATCTGTGCCACTATTTATTTGTAAATTTATTTATTTCAATAAGAAGTAGGTACTAACAAATTGTACTTTTTGGGAAAGAAAATTTAACCCCCTAAAATTTTAAAGTAAATCCCTTTATGTTCACTAGTAGATTAAACTAAGCCCATATTTTCATAATATACATATTTATTATTAATCCATTAGCCAAATTATCTGATTAACAACTTTATAAATGAAATGGAATTTAGTAATAATGGTGATGTTACTCCTGTCTCTTGAGATTAGAAGTAAGCTGCTTGTGGAGTAGGTTTGGACATGGTACAAGGGCCGATGTTTATACACAGACAGTTTTCTCTTAGGGTGCAGAGATTGCACACATTTGTTTGACAGTTATTTGCTGTAACACTTAAAAAGTGGTAGGATGACACTGACAAAAAATTCTTCATGAGGGGCAGTTACTGAATCTGTATAGGATGAAGTATTCACAGGATACAGGCTAAAGGACACACAGAAATAGCTGGAAATGGTGGGATACCCCTAGCTGTTCTTCACTGTAAATCTCAACCTTAATCCACAAAGATTGTTAGAGCCTCTGAAGGGGCTGGCTGATAGTGGTGACTGTTATCCTAAAAAACAGATGACAAAGTGAGTGACACCTATAAATGTGCAGGCTGTGTTACTTCACTGACAAGATGCTAAGCCCTTCTGGCACTAAAATAAAAAGACAGGTGTTTTTGACACAAAAAAGGAGTATTGAAACTATGCCTCAAGCCATGTGGAGAGTCGGAGCCAATTTTTCAAGTAAAAGTAACTAAGAATCTAAATTGGGGTATACATGAGCACAAGAGCTTCAGACCTTTCCCATCAATATGTTTTTGATGAATTCTAGTGCCTCTCTTATGCCTGTAGAATTAGCCAATCACCTTTCTAATTAAACTTTAATTTTTACAGCTTGAATAGATGGCAGCTTTGCTCTGGAAATCTTGTGCAGCTCATTTCCACGTGAATGAAATAGCAAGCAGTATTTTGGGGCTTCCCTCTAAGTTTGGTGATAGTATTCTTCAATTGCTTCTATGTCTGCCTTAAATATAGCATGAAGTTAGTCAAGTGTCCACATACCACGTATTATAACTGTAATTAACAATGTCAGGTTTAGATATTCGTGTGGCCAACAGGGAAGCCACAATGGTGTAAAAATATGATGTAATGAGTATACTTTAAAATTCATTTTCACTTCAGCACATTAATTTGTTTAAAAAAGGTATTAAAGTTAATAGCATTTAATCTACTTGCTTGAATGTAGTGGTATTTTTTAAAAAACTGATGAAAATAAAGCTTCAATAATCGAGCACTACCAGATGGTAAAATCTCCAGTACAATTCTTTCTCAGAGAAATTACGTTTCTATTATTTTTTCTGCTTTCAAATTTAAAACAGCAATTTATGTTTATGGATGAAAGTAAGCTGCTAAGTAATACAAATTGCCTCAGGTATTCACCAAAATAAAATAGAACCCACTTTTTAAAAAGAGAGAAAAAAAATGCATAAAAATACAGCAAAATGTGCCTTCTTTTTGTTCCCAAAGTGAAATTAATTACCACCACTAGTTTAAAACTTTATTTGAATGTGTATGACAAGACTTTTTTTTTATCTACTAGTCTGCTTCTCATTTTTAACAAGTACAGTGTCCATTAGAGTATATTAAAAGAATCAGTGCCAGATTATCCTATTCTATTTCTCTCTTTTCCTTCATTTAGTCAGCATAGTTGTCTTCTTGGCAAATAGTCTCCTTGCACATATAGATTTGTTTCAGCTGGATAATTTATTATCAGAGTCCTGATGAAAACCAGTCTCCAGCCACTATGCATTACTGATTGTAGGGACACATTAGCAATGTATTGTATTATGCTAAGGGAATTGAACAAAATTGTAATTAGAGGGTATAGCTATTTCAGTGAAGGTGCAGAACAACACATGCAGTGAATAATATGCTGGTGACCTTTTGCACATTAAAATAAATCATAAGACCACTTTATTTTATTGTTTCTCTTGTTCTCATCTAGTGTCCATGATAGGAAGGTGACATTTGACACAAAAAAAAGCATTTTTGGTTCCTAAAGAAGCCAGCACCAGAGAAAGCATGGCTTCTTTGTCTTCTGTTGGGATAATCACCTAGAAGGGGGAAATCCATTCAAGACTAATTTTTCTTTCTTCCTTTTCCATTTGAAAAACATCAGATAGAATCCTTCTGTGTAGGGACTGGAGCTAGAGGCTTCTCTCACCTCAGTCTGTGCTTGTACTGTTAGGCTGCCTCATCTGCTTTACTTTCATGACTAAGAATTCTGCATTCTTGATTTTACAAGAGTTTCCTATAGGAAGAGTAGAGAATACGTATATTCTATCCTGGTGATGAGGGCTTCAGTACAGACTGGGAGGACTAGGTTTTCTATTTCTTGAGTAACTGTCATAACAACATAATTACTGTGCTAAAGCTAGCCACTATAACCACCTACTTTTCTGATAGCCATGTTAAAAAAAAAAAAAAAAAAATCAGTTTTTATAGGGATGACTGCAGTTTACTGCATCTCACCTACTGAAATTTAAGTGAATTTTTATTCAAGAAACAGGTTAATTTTCACAGCCAAAAGTTTAGATATGGTGAAACTTGTATGCTTTTACTGCCATTGCTAATACCAATAAGTCTCTTTCCTAATTGTTTTTCCCACCTTTTCCTTGCTATTTATGCACTTCTGTTATGCACAAGACTGTTTGAGTTTTGTATTTGAAGCACTGGATACTACCCAAGCTCATCTCAGAATATTTCTTTTAGTTTGGGCTTGCTTGTTTGCTTCCTCAAGAAGTGCGTAAGATATTGATGTGTTTCATATATCACTCTCCTTCTTCTAACTCTCAGGCAGTTTATTTATTTTTAATAGTTCCCTAGCCAATAAGTTTCAAAATGTATTATTACTCATGAAAAAATAATATCCATTTTATGTCTTATAATTTTTGCTAACAACATGGAACAAGAGAATTGTTTCTCAGCCATCATCTCTTGTAAGACTGTGTTGTATGTATGGGTGTCTTTTGGATTAATGTCACATTTGAAGTATTCTGTGATGCTAGCTCTTTTTCAGTAGTTGCAGGCTTTCATCCATATTATCATGGTATTTCAAGACTACCTAGAGCGAAATTCAGCATTCCAAAATGTGAGTCTTTAATTTGACCAGAAAGAGCACCGGACTGCCTCATCATCTGTCTTCTGTACTTCATCCAGTCTGGTTTGGTAGATCCAGCTGTCAGTGAATGTACTTTGTTCCCTGTCTATCAAGACTTCGGGTGAAATAAAGTCCTTCACTGTGCGGAAGGTCATATTGTCTATAGGACTACAAGTTTCTAGGAGTTCAACCAAGCATGTAAGCTTTAAAGTATAAAATTCTCTCTGACATGTATCCATAATGATCCCCCTTTATCACTAGGGCAGCCATCTCACGTCATAGAAGGCATTCAGGTTGGCCAAGCATGTTTTGCCCTTGGTAAGTGCATGTAGGATCTCCTCCTCCCCTGTGTGGCTGGTTGCGGCTTCCAGAAGTTTTTTTTGAGTAGTGAGACTAGGCTGACTGGCCTGAAGTTGTCCTGATGATCCTTCTCCTTTTCCTTGAAAATGAGTAGGAGGAACTCTGTCATACGTCTCAAATTCAACCTTGAAGTATCTTTTGGTGAAATTGGAGAGCAGTCTTGGGTTCATATCATATACAGTCATTTAAGCTTCCTCTGTAGTCTGAGTAGTGATGCAAGAGGAACTGACTGTTAATTCTAAAAGGGTAAGTGGAGGTTTACATCTGGAACTGTGTGAATTTTTTTCGAAGGCTAGCAGCTAAGGGGATTATCTAAATAGTTTACATTAGGTGACATAAGTAATGACATCTAAATTTATATTAAATAATGATTAGGTTTGAAGTGTCTTTAATTTTATTGACTTTTGTCCTTCTATATTCTAAAGACATTGAACTACCCTTTGCAATGTTTCTGTAGGAAGCATCAATGCTTCATTAAGGGTAGGAAATTTCTAGAAATTATTATTACTATTTTTATTATTATTTAAATTAATTTCCAGATTCTGTGGCATTGGGTAGACTACAGAACAATTGGTGGTCCTGTCACATAAATATAAGTTTGGAGATGTCTGAGTAGGGTAAAATTTCATTACTCAAAATGAAGTTTGCAAAGGTCACAAAGTGTAACAAATAGTATTTTTTACATGGGGAAATATTTCATGAGATTATAAGCAATCCCCAGGGATCTGTATCTTGATATTCTTTCTTGTTTGTCTGATGGCAGGTTATCATCACACTGTCTATCCCTATTCCTTACTAAGCACATCATCACCTTGCAATTTGCGTTTAAATACAGAGGTAGATACTGATGAAAGATAACATAACCTCCTGGGTTGTTGATATTGCCACTGACAGTCTTCCATCTTAGTATTTACTGGTTTCCATGGTGTGTAATTCTGCATCTGATTCCCCATGCAGATAAAATATATTCTGTTGGAATGCTGTATCTTGTATCTGTTGGTGATAAGACTGTCGATCCACCATTTTTTGCCCTTAATGAAGTCATGCATTTCTCTAAATTTTTTTAATAATTTCACATTCTTTACACACTATAAATTATTTACAAGTGTTTATGCTGAAATCAACCTCAGAAACAAAAACTCTAATTACATTTCATTAGATTACTCTGTAGAATACTATTAAGCCATTACATATATTGACTAAAATGTTAACTTCAATTTGTTTGAACAATGGAATGACACCTGTGAGTCAATATTACTTCTTAAGAAATGGGAATTCTGCCAAGTGCACAGAAATTAAGTATGCTTCATCTAGTTCAATATTTCACCAAATAAAATTGCTAACATATCGGTGATATTATTTCATGTTTTTTCTTGTAGATAGGCGAGGCCATGTGGTAGTCTTGTCATGCATTTCTCTATTACCAAGACTGGAGGGTTTCCTCTTATTGATTGTTTCTTTAATTTAAATCTCTCTTTTAGAATAAAATATTTTTATTTTAAGAATAATCAATTACAATGACTCTCGCAGAACTTTTTTATTTTATTTTAATAATTAAACTTGTTATTAAAATTATTTTTATGACTTTTATTTTGGTATGTTGAACTTCACTTTGTACTCACTGAATCTTCCTGTACTTGTGTCTGCCAAACCAAAGCATCTCATACCAGCAAATTCTTAATACAATCAAAGGTTTTATTTGGGGTTTTTTGGGTTTTTTTGAGATTCTCGCAGGGGCAGTTCTTGAGCCTTGAAACTGTTTTCTATAGTTCTCTCAACTCCTTCACTCATAGACAGAGTTTTCTTCTTTTGTAAAGACAAACACCCTATTCCAGTAATTGTCAAGCCTGCATGCAATAAAAAAACCCCTAATGCATGGTCATATTTTAATATAGAAATCTGTAATAATTATGTAAGCCTTTGAATATAATGTAAGTAAGAGCCACATTATCCTCCTTGTTTGCTGTCTGTCATGGTTTAACCTCAGCCAGTAACTCAATGCCACTCAGATGCTTGCTCACTCCTGCCTGTGAGGATGAGGGAGAGAAATAGAAGGGTGAAAATGAGAAAACTTGTGGATTGAGATAAACACAGTCTAATAGGTAAAGCAAACACAACACATGCAAGCAAAGCAAAACAAGGAATTAACTCTTTATCCTGCCCTGAGTTGTCAGCAGTTTCTCCATAGGCCCATACTGGCTACTATGGAGAAAATGAGCTCTACCCCAGCCAAAACCAACACACTATCTTGTGTTTGCAGCTCATGTTCAGCTAATTTTCTGTAACAATCCTCAAATCCTCCTGGCTGTTATTTCCCCAGCTGTGTAAACATGCTCTATAAGGGTTTCTGTTTGTTCATTGTTCAACCCCACTCCCATCCCACATTTATTTGCTTTTTACATCTGGTCATGTTAAAATGCATGATTTGATTGATCCCAGATTCCAACATGATTCGGAATTCCTTCTAATCAGTCCCTTCTTTTGTTTTTTCATTTTCCACTAACCCTCATGTAATTCATGAACTTCATCCCTACTTTCTTTGTTTCACCCATTTACTAAAATCTTAAATCACAGTGCCAAGGTTTGGGCCCTGATGGATAGCAGTAGAAGTAAACCTGCTTGATAATGATTCTTTGTTTACCTTTACATTTTAACAATTACTAATTAGCCATTTTTAATACTTTATTTAATATCAATAACTACTGTTAATATTGTTGTATACAAATAAATCTTGTCAAAAAGAATTGTATTAGTTTAGGAGAATTTGTTTTCCATGAATTTATGTTGCATTATTCTCTTCCTACTCATGTCTGCCTTGTTTTTTGTATCTAAATTCCTACAGATGTGTATTATTTTGCTTACAAGTAGAAAGAAGTTGGCTTCTACAGCCTTCTATGTCTTCATCAATTTTTCCAAGAAAAATCTCCAAACTATGGAATATTTTTTTCCTTTGTGTCACCTATGAGTATTCCACTATGTCAGTCATGCCACAATTCTTTTGAATTTAATGTCCACTTCTGAAAGCTGTTTTCCCTTCTCTTCCAATACACATATTAAAATGAGCACTGCTGTCTTTCTTGATCACTGTACATTTTGAGATCTGGTAAAACATTTTTTTCCCCTTATCTGATTCTGATCAATTTAAAGATATCTACTGTCTGTATGGTATCACATTTGCATGTTTATATTCTCTGCTCATCGCTGAACTGAGTCTTTAACATGGAAGACAAACTAGAATTTGGGACAATAAGCATTTCTTATTCATAGTACTGAAAGATCA
>VWZG01001992.1:37736-66590 GCA_013396735.1 Grallaria varia
TTTTTTTTTTTTTGGATGGGGGAAGGGAAGATTCTTTCTGGCAATTTCTAATAGCTATATAGTGACTCCAAAATTACGTGTATGCTGGAAGTCAACACAACCATTTCTCATTCTCAGTTACAGGTTCTTAAACTTACAGTTTATGTTAAATAGCTGAAACTTGGGATATTATGAAAACATTCCTCCAGCACCTATTACTCTATTTATCTTATTATTCTACAAATATTATCTCTTGAGATCTCGAAGTTTGTCAATAACTCTTTGCATGCTGGAATGTGCAACATGCTTAAGAACTGCAACTATCTAATGATGCTTCATTAATTTCAGTGGAATGCTAGGAGGCATATTTTCCAAATGACATACTGATATCACTGTTCTGGGAATACATCGTGTTTTGCAACAATTACAACATCCATAGGGCAATAAATCAGTTAGCTGTATTCCTCTAGGCTCAGAAAATGAGCTAAATTGCTGTTTCAGAAACAACTTTTCCCAAGCTCATTTAAAAGGAGGAGGTTTAGGAAAGGAAACGTGAGTATATTGAGGGGCCAAGTGACGTGTATATCTAGGCACACTAGAAGGACATCATGGGGGCTGTGAGCAGGATTCTTTCTGTCACAATATACAGCTAGAGATAATAACCAAAAAAATGCTCTAAATAACCTATTGCTATGGAGGCAACAGAAACAAGAAAATAAAATAGGTACTTATATTCTCTGCATTTTGATCATGATGATGGCTCCACTTTTTCCAGCTGTGGGGGTAAGAAAAAGAAAAAAAGAACAAAATCCCCTTTTTTTGAACTCCTAATGACCCTCTGTCCATTATGACTTTCTAAGTTTGGAGGCATTTGCATGTTTTAATCTCTGTGAAATACTGTGATGTTCTGGAAAAAGTAATGAATTATTGAGTACCAAGGAATATCAAGAATTATTGCTTGATTATGCAAACAAACACACATATATATGTATTTATTATGCACAAGCATGCTTGTGTATATATAATTCTCTAGGATTTTTTTTACTTTTTTCCAAACCGTAATGTCACTGCCAAATGTAAAATAACACAGCAGAATTGCCAGGTAGTAAAAAAACCCCCAAAAACTGAAAAATAACCCACTTAAATAGGAGGCATTGTAACCATATAACAACAATCTTTTGTGTGAGATATGCTATAAGGTATTGTAATACTGTGTAGCTTTGACTTGTTGGGCTTTTACTGTGCCGTATATGGGAGTGAGTGCATACATATACATCTGTATATATGCGTATCTATAGATGTGAATAGATATATGCACGCATATATAGATATCTATATATATCTTGCTCAGGTTCACTAAGGCTGACATCTTCAGAAAATCATTCTTTAAACACACTTGTGCACCCACATATAGACACAGAAAATTTCTAACATTTTTTAGTGATCGGGAGACTCATTAAGGAATTCACTATCTCGCAGGCAAGAGAGCTACATGTAACTTGCAGAAAATGTGTTCAGGTCTTGCTTCACTTGATATTGTTATGTAAGCAAAGAACTTTGAAACTAAAGAAGTTTCATAGGTGTAAAATTGAGTTATATGTAGAAATGTCTGGTATAATTAAAATACAGGAAAATATTCAAGCATCAACAACGGGAAATCATATAAATGAAGTGCATATTTCCAGTCCTGTGGGCTAACTGTGGAGATTGGGAAATGTATCTGCAAAAATATTGACAGTTTGATACAGTTCTGGAGACTAGGTAAACTGCAAAGATTTCTTCTAAAATAAGACACAGAAACAAATCTGGGATGAGATCAACATCAACATTCCATTGCTTAGTTGGACTGAAAGAAACTGTGAATTATTAGAATCTCCAAAGTACCACTGCTTCCAAATTTAGTATATTTACAGATACAATGAGAAATGCATTTTATCTGTATTTTGCTACTTTAATTCTTGGGGAGGACTGATTGATATATTTAAATGCGTCCTTTTCATATGTGAAGCTGCACCTCGCAGAGCTATTGCTAATCCCAAGAATTATTCATCCCTTTATGGGTATGCCAGAACCCCAGTCAAACAGATGACTGCTGTTGACATACTCTAATGAACTTTCAATTAATTTTCTCAGCAGTGGGTGTGATAAGACCTATGTATTCTTGCAAAATACTTGTTTATGTTTGATTCCCTCTTACCACAATATGTGAATCTGCCAGATATAATTAGCACAGTACACCTGCAATGTGTATGCAGTCCCAGGCATATCACACATGCAAACTGCAATGACACCTTTGGCTGAAGAGTATGCATACATATCTCCCCCAAATTGCGTGCATGTAACACATGAAAACATGTACACCTTAAAAAGTTGCCATAAAGCATCACAGGTTTTTTATTTTTTCCAATAAATGCTGCCCTTTTTTTTTGTGTGAAATCAAATCATAATTTTAAATTAGCCTGTCTAGAAAACATTAAAATTAAATGTGCATGTACATATATATGTATGTATATATATGTATGTATGTATGTATGTGTGTATATATCTATATCATCTATACCTATATCTATATTAGTACATGTGTGCCAGGGTTCTTTATCACTTAATTTTGAAAAACTTATTTTCTTGTTTGTGAAAAAATGCCTGTCTTGCTGCTATACCATACTTAATATGATCAAGACTTGGGGCCTCGTGAATGAGTTGTCCTTTGTGTCAATCTCCAATAGTAACCCAGACTGTGGTATACATAAAATTACATTTTCTTTTTCTAATCTAACCTTTCAGGGAAGTGCTGGCTATTGTAGGTTTTCTGTACAAAGATTGGGTTGACAGAACACACGTTTGATTTCTGTTACTAGATAATTGAAAGGATGAGGCTCAATTTGTGACAATCCAGAGCAGAAAGACGTAGACCAGCTGAAAAGAGTTCACTACAGGTGAGCTATGAGGATGGTCAGTTGTCTAAAGAAAATATAATCCCGGAGGAAAGTTGTAAAGAACCGTGGGTGTTCAAACTAGACAATATCAAACTTGTGTGGGCATAACAAATAAAGACTAAGATCAGCAAGGGAGATTTAGATTAGACATTAGGAAATATCTTGTAACAGTAAGGATGTCTAAGGACTGGGTTAGGGGTTGGAGGAAGGTTTTGAAAGCTTCACTGATAAGAGTTTTTGAAATTAGACGAATATCAACTAGGATAGAAACACATGTAGTTCTTTCTATGGGGGAAAAAGGGATAGAAAATGTCATCTATTGATCTTTGTAATAGCCCTTTTATTCAATGATTATATCTTCCATGTCGCCTCAGAACTGGTTTCAGTTCTCTGAATTAACTAAAATATATAGGGAGAGAAAAGTTTTCTTCAGTGTTTTTACAAAGAAATACATTTTCTGCATGTGTGTGTCTATTGTCACCTCATGTCAAATGCAAACAGCATAATGGTCAAAATAATTACTCTTAAAAATTATTTTGGCCAAGTGTATAAACATAGTTGTTATTTACTGTTGTAATGAAATTTGCATGTTAAAAAAAAAATCCCACAGTCACTGTATTCTACCTTCTGTTATCCTTTAAATGCTTCTTTTTCTTAGAGGTGTGAGAGACTTATTTAGATCTAGTTTCTTGTATTCTTATTTTTTTTCCCCCGGGCACATGTTAATTATATGTTCATGAAAATAGATGTTTGGGCTTCTGAAGTGAGTAGCTATGAAAACAATTTGATCATACAATTTAAATTTTATCCAAACTTTGAAAAATAAAGCATGAAAATAGTGATGTCTTGGAGCAGAATTCCCAGAAAATTCCTCACAGAGAGAGCTAACTGAACAGTGTGGGCCGTTCAGTTGGACTTGATCTGTTAAACTATATAGTACAAGTAGGGAGAGAAACGTGAATAGCAGAATACCTGCTATTCTCTTTTACATCCTTAAAATGATTCCCAGTCAAAATAGTGTGTGAAAAAATACGGTTTATATATAGAACCAGGTATTAGAACCAGCCTTCGGCTGAATCACAAAGAATTAAACAGGGAGGTTAGGAGGGCATTCTTAGGGCCTGACTTGGATACGGGGAGGTTAAAGGGCTGGAAATGGAAGAAAAGACTGCAAATAGTGGTTTGGCAGTGGGTTGACAGTCATCTACAGGTTACAAATGTTGGAACTGATAACTTACTGATTTTTTAATGGAATTTTATGTTATGCAGACGTTCTTTTACCGATGTTTGTATTTTTCTCAGTCAAATAATATTTTACATTAATGTGGCATGTCTGTTTTGATTTGGTTTTGAGGGAGCTATTCTAGAGTTTTAAATCAAGCAGCGAAATTGCTCCTGTGCTGTATACAAATTTGTAAGTGATTAGCAAATAATATAAATACCTATTCCATTCAGTTTTTTGAGAGATGTATAAAGTTGTACAATTGCAGAGACAGAAAAAAAATCTTAAATAATCCAAATGTAGCAGATAATTATTTTTTTCAGAGATGTAGATTATGTCTGAACAGCAAGAAAGTAGATAGAGGAGATTTTTCAAGCCAGGGAGGGCAAACTGTCCCAGATGTCTAGGGGATCAAGGAGAACAAACTCTACAAAAGTAATGAGATTGTATGAAAGGGTGGAGATGCATCACAGTTGGTGGAAAGATGAGAGATAGTCAGAAAATATAATTTGGACCAAGTCACGGAGTTTTTATTTGTTGACTGGTTTTAAGGAATTATGTTTCAGTTTAAGACTTTCTTCCTTACAAATATTCCAGTCCATTTCCTATAATGCTTTTACAGTGTGCAAAGTTTTAACCTCTGAATTTAATAACTTTGTACTTTATGTAAGTTAGGCTGTATTTCTCCTTCTCACAAGAAAGATTGGCCTATTAATAGCGTCCCTTTCAACATATGGTATTATATTCTGTCAGTACTTAAACAGGACATGGTTCTTTTTTTATCCTGAATCCCACTTGTACTTGTAAACTGATGATGCAGAGTTATCAGCGTTAATTTTGTTACAGAAATCTTGCCAGATCTTTCTCATTGCCTAATGATTATCTGTGCTCTAGCTTGTATTCTATCAGTTTCCCAGAATTCACTGTTCTTTTAACCTTATTGAGTGATTTATTTTTGCACTCAGCAGGCTCTGAATATTCATTTTTTTTATATCACAGAATTGGATTTTTACATGCATCTGTTTTTGCAATTTTTAAAGGAAAAGAAAGATGTGCAGCCTCTATTAGACTGTTTGTGGTGTTTTTGCAGAAATATCCACATCCTCTCTGATTCCATCATAGGAAGGATGGAAAATGTCTCTAAACAACTTGCAATCCAAGATTTTTACTTTTGTTTTAAATAAAGGTATGAAATTAAGAATTTGTAAAATAAAAATACAAATACAAATAAATCTTTCTTCTCTCTTGAAGTCATGGTTTCTTTTAAACATTAAGGAATTATGCTTCCTCAAAAATATTCATCCTCTTTCTACATCATCCCCACCTTGCTAGTATTGACAGTCAAGTTAAAGGCCTGTGGCTAATTGTTGTATAATACCTTTAAGGGTTTATATAAGATGTGTGAGCATGCTGATGGAAAAAAGTCATGTAGCTTTCACAAGCAAATGCTGATAAATTAATATTGAGCTACTTATGTGATATATGGTAATGTCTGTCCAATATGTGATGGATAAAGACTGAATACAAATTAATTCACTTAGTAGTACATGAGGAAATAGAAAGGTCTAGAGATGACTTTTTTTTTTGTTTTCCTTTCTGTAAATGTAATTCAAAAACTAAGGCACTAAGGTGGAGGCTAATAGCAGTAAGGAGGTTCCATTTTCTGAGCTCAAATAAAAGTTCAGTATTGGAAGAACTGAGTACTTCATAATAGAATGTTGAATGTTCATGGGAAAGAAAATCCATTAAAAAAGCCTGAAATTGTAATGAAAGTTATGGTAATGCTGACTCAATTTGCCAGACATGTTTTTCTGTCAAGTGGAGGTGCTGTCCAGAGTTGGAAGAGTAACTGAAGCAGACTTTTAACATTCTCATTCTATTACAGATATTTAATGGAGTTTAACTTGAGTTATGAATAGCTAAAATCAATCAACCTAGGGTGCCTTGGTAAAGCTTAGGAAATCAGAACAAAAGTCATGCCTTTGAGATGGTATTGCTGTGACAAGTGTCCCAATACAAGGTTAGCAGTAGTTTCACTGCGTTTAGTGTTCACCTTTCTACTGACTAATCCTTATGTAAGGTTAGAAGCACTGTGGTTTCTGATATGTGTGAGACTCTGAAGTGTAAATAGTGTTGGTTTTAGGAGATGAGTTAGACAGTCCTGACCTATGCTTTTGGATAGTAAAAAACATAGAAAAACTCAAAGGTGTGATTTTCGCAATTTTTACAGATACTGTCCCTGTGAATAAAATCTATGTGATCTCCGTGGAACTTCTTCTAATTTCTTCCTGAAGATGAGAAGTAATCTTGCTCCATCAAAATACTTTAACTTATTACTCACAGTGGAGATAGGATATGAATTCATGATTATAGGAATCAACAATCACTTACAATAAATGCATCATTAGTAACTGGCACTTCCACATACTAAAATTTCCTTCAAAACCTTTAATCCCAAATCAGATGAGGGCAAATGAAAAACTAGAGATATTTTAGTGAGCTTCTCTTGCCCTACTAATACACCACATTAAAAATTGGAACCCTGTTCTGTTGTGTTTTAAAGCAGTTCAGTATCTGCTATGACATGCTGGAAAACGTTTTTTTGTTCTTTAGAAGCTAAAGATATTTACTAAGTCCTTTTGTCCTTTCCTGCAATCAAAACTTGCAAGTGTAATTTCTTATCTGATCAAAAATACTTGAGAGATTTTTTCTTATATACCTGCTGGGCTCTTGGGTTTTATCAGGATTATAAGAATCTACTAAACAACACAGACAAAAAACAAAATAGAAAAGGAAAAAATAGTAGTACATCTGAATGCCATGATCTTTGGGGATTCAGGCTGCAAAGGATTCTTGAAATAAAATCAGCTTTTACTTCTTTAAGATTCCAGTGCACCTAAACAATTTCAGTATCTTACTCCTTTCAGTGTCTGAGAGGAGCAAATTATAATGTTGGCAATATGGTGATTCAAATTATGATTTTGGTGATTCATATCAGTCAACAAAGTGCTTTCATTAAGGGTTCTCTGTGGTAGGGGTTTTGTATTTTTGCGTAGAAAACAAGCAGCAAGTAGGTTTTTTAACTTTTACGTAGAAGCCATTTGTCCTAACTTTACCTTTGCTCTGCTTTCAGCATTTCTTTTCTTTTACAACTTGCAGAACATTCCAGATAAATGCTCATGGAAGCATGAGGAAACATAGTAACAGAGATGTTTTATCACTCAAGGTTTGGAATGTTAATCTTACTTTTTTTCTGGAATGAACCCACAGACATTATTTGTTCCTCTCAGCCTCCAACTGTCAGAGCAACTATGAGATTTGAGGCTTTTCTGTCCTAAAGTATCCCTCAAAGTGGCTTGACTGCTTGATGTAGAACATGGCAAAATAAACAAAATTGAGTCCTGGAAATGCAGGAAGGTTGGCATGAATCCATCAGCTTTTGACAGATCAGGATTAGGCGGCTGACTTTAAAAAGGGATTTGTTTTTCTCATCACACCTATTTCCACTTTTCAGGTTATAGTCCTGGTAGATTACATTTCTGAGTTGTTCTGATGTTTCAAAAGTATGGAAAATAAAATCTCGACTACATACTTCATATATTTTATTTTTGAATTTTAACCACTTGTAATTCAGAAAACTTTCTGTTTACAGAAAAGAGCTATCTGCTTCTATTTCATTTTATTTTATTGCCTGGTTTCTTTTTTGTTTGCCTGGATATTTAGCTGAATTTTGTCAGTTGGCTGGCATTGGCTCCTTTGTGTAATCTAAAAAGCTCAAAAATATGTTTAGAACTGTTATTTATGCAAAGGAATTGTAGAAATACAAATAGACACAAATAATTATCCTAAGCCTGGGGAATACTAGAAAGTTTTCCTCTCTTGTATTTGATAAAAGTGAATTGTGTAATGCTCTTGTATGCAATTTAAATAGATACTCAATTTTAAACATGGTGATTTCCTTTAGAGGACAAGCGAGCTTCCACGTCCTATAATGATCCAATAGGTATAGAAAAGAGAAATATGTAATTTTAAAAGCTGAGAAGAAATACATTAGTGAGGGCATGTAAAGACATAGAAAATCACTACCCTGAACTGAAAATATTTTAAAAGAAAGTAGTTGGTTTGAGATAGAGTGACAAACAACCAGTTTGATTTTTAAAAGCTAAACTTAAATGATGATAAAATCTTCCTTATTAAGAATTGCATAAAAAGAATTTCTTCTATTGTTTCTTCCCCTTTGCATCTTCATCATAATGACATTTAAAGCCTCATTATGTTTTTAAAGAGAAAAACTTAGTCTTAAGATGTATGAGCATGACAGAACAATGCTATATGATTTCCCTTTGAAGTTCTGAAAAAAGTTCTTCCCATCACATCGTGTGACAATTTCTTAATAAGATGTTGGCGGAGTGGAAGCTCAATGATTTTCTGTGTGAGTGGCAAGGATTTACTTTGAGTTAAAAAGACTGTGGAAGCACACTGTAATGTTTGTATTGATCTAGATACTATCTATAGCTGTCTTTATTATGTTTGCTTATTTTGGCATAATTTATTTATGACTAAATTACTTGGTGGAGTCTCAGGAAGATCAAAAAGGGATTTCCTCATTATTAAAAACCCCTGCAAAACCCAACCAAAAAAATTATTTTAATTGTTAAAAGCTTTACTAGTATAAGATGAAACTCAAAGGGGTAAAAAAAGCAGATATGACAAACATAATATGTAAAAGATATGCCTTAGCATAATACACAGTGAACAGTCAGTTTACTGAGGAACAGATTATAAAATTGTGTGTTGTTCAAATGAAGTCTTATCACCACTAGATTATTTATACTTCAGTTTGAAAAGTAAATAAATGTGAAGCAACTCTACTTTCTTCTTTCTTCTGAAAAGACAAATATAATCCCTTACTATCAAAAGCTCTGTATCACTTATGAACTAGACTTCAGTCTGATTTGTTTTAAATTAAATTGCTTAATATATTTTATATACAATCTGGAGATTCATGAAGGAACAGTTATTCATTGTTACATAGGAAAAATGCAGCTTTATAGTAAAACAAAAAAATTAAAAAACTAATTAGTGATGAAACTCTTCCTATTCACCTTTGTGGTTACTCTCTTGAAGACAGCATAAAGCTGTAGATCCTGGAGATAGCATGTATCATGATGGGCAGGTGTTGATACTCACACTTGACACTGTATTGGGCCCTTCATGAACAGATATCAAACTCACACTTCTGCAAAACCATCCACTAGCCCAATGCGTTAAAGAATTCTATCTGAGCGGTGTTTCCGTGAGGTTCTGGCACTTGCCAGCCTCAGTGTATTTGATTACCATCAGACTCTTCTTTTCTCTGTGATGTTAGGCACACTTATGGCTGAAGTGGTCTCAGGAGCAGATCTATTGACTTCACAGGAGTTACGATAACAGCTGCTGCCTGATTTGACTGTGGTCTTACTTCAGAGGATAATCAGATTTAGCAATGTCTTTGCAGGAGTGTAAATGATTATTCAAGGTACAATACCACAGAGGATCAGGTCTTACTTCTTGAGAAGTCTACATTGAAGCCATAGATGCCTTTGATATACATGGTGGAATTTAATACATAAACAAATGTCTTTTTGGTGTATATGCTTTCCAATTAGGGCTTTTTTAGAGTTACTCTTTTATGAACAACATTTTTTTTGGTCACACATAATAAAAATCTGCAACAAACAGGAGGAAAATTTTCACAGTGCAGTATTTTTTCCAAAAGATACACTTTTTCCCTCATTAAATGAGGCTTCCATTTGTATTAATTAAACTGCTTCCTGGGTGGTCAACAATACAAGGTAAAAATTTTGTTAGGATATTTTGCACTATAGCTGAATACCCTGGTGTTTTATTGCTAATTTTCACATTTTTACTGCAGTTCCTCATTGCTTGGTGGGCTGTGAAATTATTCTTTACTCCTATGAAATGGGGTAATATACTACAGTCTGTAAAATGGAAGATCTTTTCTCTGAGATTAAATTTTAAATTCTGTGTTTATGCTCTTTACATTTAACAATAGTCNGTTGAAGTGCATTCTCTCTGTTAACCTGGTTAAGTAATGAATGAGTCTAACCCGCTGTCTCAGAATGTACCCATTCAGCAGAAGATCCCTTCTAAGGGTCCAAAACAAACAAAAGAGAGACAAGTCCAATAAGGTAAACTGCAAAGTACCTTGTTTTAGAGTTTGGAACGCTGCCTGCAGGCTAACAATTTTCTTCAAAGATTGGCTTTTAAAATTCTAGTAAACCTGCCAAGCTCAGTTGGTGCTTAGTCTGTTTTTGTTTTTTGCTTTGGAGGGCTGTGGAACTGGTTTTGAGATGTGGTTTAAATCAAAAGTTATTAGAGACAAAGGGGACATTGTAAAAGGAAAGCAAAGAAAACAAAGGCAAGGAAAAGGGAACCAAACCAATCCTATACATTACAAAGTTGACCTTGCATTAGCTTCCCTCTGGCAAAGAGGAGATATTATTTTGCTAGAAGTTTTTTGCCTCTGATTAACCTGGGTGGGAATTATCTCACCCTAACTGTCTCACTCTAGTTGTCTGGAAATTGTCAAGTTGTAAACTGGACATCTAGCATCTCCTGAGGTCAGTGGAAGGAAAGTGACACCAAGTAATTAATTCCCTTCCAAAAGGGGTGCCTGAGAGCAGTGTGAAGTGTCTGGAAGAATTCTGTGGACTGGATAAATAGCCTATATAAGTATATTACATTTAGGTAACTAATTTTAGATGGGTGAGGCTGAAATGCTTTGTTGGAAATTAGTCTTAATATCTCCCTTGCTGCATATACAGTTTCTCATCCTTAAGGTATTTATCAAGGACTCTGTATTAGAAGCATCATTTCCCAATTGGGTTACAGGAGCAATTCACAAAAATATTTAATAATAATGAAAGGAAGTACCATGCAGCATTTTTTCTTTCTTTCCTAAAGTATTTGTAGGAAGTTTACCACCTTATATCATGTTCAGAATTTCAAAGAAAATTTTATTTTCTCCTTTCTTTCTTCTGTATCAATGTGTTTAGGAGGATTGTGTTTTGAGTTTTCTTATGTTGCTTTATTGCTTTGGGTTTTTGGGGGTTTTGTTTGTTTGTTTGTTTGTTTGTTTGTTTTGATGGAGGCTGTGTGTGTTTTTTTTTTTTTATCCCTCATATTCTTGGAAATCATATACTTCTGTAGGGAATATCTGTTTTCTAAATGATTTGGTCACAAGATCTGAAGACCTTTCATATCAGTTTTCCCTTTTATAAATTGTAAGTAGTAGATTCAAGAGCCTTTACCACATAATTCTTTATATACTGCCATGATAAAAATATTTACCCCTGTAGAAAGTATTCATCATTTTTGCTAAGGAACACTTGAAATAACACTGGTGTGAAAGTGAAAGAAAGATTGAGATACAAGCTCCATAAGTAATATGGTGTTATATACTATTTTTTAATTAAGAACAATACAAGATTGTGTTGCATTTTGTTTGTGATATTAAGCTAAAAGTTACAGTTGGTAGAAAGGAACAGCTTTTGGATACACAGGTCTTTTCTTGATTCTATTACATACAGTACCAATGCAGCTATTTCTGAAAACAATTGACTCAAAGTACAATACTTAAACCCTCTGGAGTTAATTTTTTGTTCAATTACCTGTGTTCACACAGCTTTAAGTGTGTTTTGTTGCTAAATGTAAACAAACACATTTTACAGACTAGATTTATTCTACAAGATTAAGACTTAGAACAAATTGAAAAGTATTGCCAAGGGGGCAAGTCATGCCTTGTTTTAGAAGATTTGCTATAGTGTCATATGAGTTATATACTTGCATTTAATTTCAGTGCTTTGGTGGGCAGCCTTGCCTAGGGGACAAAGACCCACCCAGCCACTCAGTCACTACTCCTTCTCTGTGGGACAGGGTGAGAAAATCATCTGAGAAACATGGCAGGGTGAGATAAAGACAGGGAGGTTGCTTATCAGTTACTGACTTGGGAATATTAAATTTCTTGTGAATTAAAGTATATTCAGGTAGTAAGAAACAAACCCAAATATTAAACCAATATTTTTTTCCCCCTTAGCCCATGCCCAGCTTGACTCCTGGCTCCTCTACCTTCCCCCACCACCACCTCCCAAGTAACACAGGAAAAAGGGGAATTGGACGTTGTGGTCAGTCCTTAACAGCTGCTCTCTGATATTGCTTCTTCCCACTTTTCCTCTCATTCAGGATGGGTCTTTCTCATGTACTGCAGTTCCTTTAGGATAAACCTATTGCATTGCCGGCTTTTCCACTGGCTGCGGGAATGTCTACCCTATTGCCTGGACTGTCTGTTCTCCTTCCTTTGTTTCCCACCTTGGTATTCATAGGGCTGGTTTTCACATTCTTTTCCCCCCTCACTGATCTATTGTCCAGTGTTTTGCTCTTTTAGAAACATGTTTTCCCCAGGCACCATCAGTTTGACCAATGGGCTCAGCTGTGTCCTGTGGTAGGTCCATTTGGAGGCAGATGAAACTGGATTTGCCTGGAATGAGACAGTTCCCCACTACCAAAACCTTGCCATTTGGACCCAGTACAGCTGTCCATAGAAAAAATAACGCCATGCATAACTAGCTTAAGTATTGAGAAAATTTTGACTGACCATTTCCATGAGATCTCCTTGGAGTAGCAAATGAACCTTCCTGGCATTAAAAAAGATTTGAAGGTGAGGTTGAAACAAAGACTGTGTATGTTTCCCAGTTCATTTGCAGTATGAATTGAGAATTCAGTCCTGTTGAATTCCCAGGCTGGCAAATTACTGCTTAATCAAAAGATGTTGATCTTGGAGGGAGAGAAGGCAGGTTTAGCAGTCATATGTGTGGCTTTTTTCTTGTTTAGACAGTTATCTCTGTGTATGCAAAGAATGAAAGTCTCTGATCCCTGTAAGTAATTTTTCACTCCATTGCTGGAAGAATTGTTGAAGTAATTGCAGTTTTGGTAATAGTCAATGAGTATGTGTAATTGTAAGTTCTGTGACTACTTCACAGAAACATATATTAACCAATATCTAGAACAATATCCATATTTGCCTGATCATATTTTAAAGACATTATAGAGTCCTGCAGTCTCATTGAAAGTCTCTGTAAAAATAGCCACAAAGGACTATATCAACTCTACCTCCCCACACCAAAAAAGAAAAAATACAAGAAAACAAAACAGAACATTACTACTATGACTATGTAAAAACAGAAACATTAATATGCCTGGGTTTTGAAAATCCTCTCAGCTGTGTTTTTTACAGAAAGAAATTTACAGTTTGCACATTTTATAAGGTCATATTACTATATTGCAAGGTAGCTTTTTTCCTTTTTCTTATATTCCATGAAAAAAGTGTAGAAAAAAAATCCTTCATTAAAAGGATTGTTGGTGAATCTGATAGTCAAAGAAGAAACTGCTCTCTGTTATTCGTCTCAAAGATGAAAGAAATAAATGTCCTTGGCCTTGCCTGTCCCTCTAAAAGGAAGGCTAGCCTGATTATGTATATTTAAGGTGAGTGACTTGTATGCAGTTGATGTTTATATCTTGAAAGCACTCATCTTTTACAAACTGACTTGGTCAAGATTATGATGAAAGTAATAACATGATTAGACCTGGTATTAACCTCAATAGTGATATCATCTTAGAAATGTTTTAATTGTTGATAATATAGGAAACCTTCATCTAAGTCTTAAAATATCTTTATGTTGCAAGACTATGTAATTAAGGCAGTGACCAAATATAGTCCTTGTAAAGTATAAATTGATTTGAAATGCAGGTTATTTTCCAAGTTTTGTGGACTGGTTTTTTTGGGGTTTTTTTTCATCCTTTGTGTAAGTTATTTCAGATGGACAGCGAGATGAATTGAAAAAACAATAGAGCGAGACATGGAAAACAATCAAGGCATTTTTTCTTTCCTAGCTAACCTTTCTAAAATCATGCTTGATCTTCAGAAACAAAATGAAAAGTGTTCTCTTTCATTAATACTGAGAAAATATTTCCCTTGATATACAAGAAGTAGCTATACATTTAAATAACACTGTGCATAGAAGAATTCTATGTGGGAAGCTTTTATTTCTTCTTGAAAATAACTAGTATATTATCTTCTGAATAAGTGTAATGGCTAAGTAAATAATCTATATGCATGGATGGTGTTTTAAGAAGGTGTGAGCTGGTCCACTTGCAGAACAGAAAGAGGACACTTGGGGCCCAGATTCATGTCACTTATTATGAGACACTTAACTGAGACAGGTGAAACACAAGTGCAGGTGCACCAAGTTTCAGTGGTCGGAGTGTGACTGAGATCTGAACTGGGTTACTGAGATCCCTACCTGTCATTAATGATTCTCCAGGAAAACTAGGAGGACGAACATGGGCATTTTCAAAGACTCTGGTCAGGTGTTTTCTATTTCAGTGTTTTTGGTTTTTGCTAACAGTGACAGGAGTAGAACGAACAATGATTTTTCTTTTCCCCAACTATGTGATACTATCAACATACAAGCAGAACTAACAATAACTGTTTGAGTTATCTCAAGGCAGTGAGCCTGAGAGCTGTCTCTCTAAAACCACTTTAGTTAAAGGTTAATGCTCGTTAGTGTGGAGTCAACAGCACACTGATAAATGCCATAATTTAAACTAAATGACAGGAAAAGAGTTAGTAGTACACTAGTGAGCATTAAAATAAAACATGATGCATTGTATTTATAAAAATAAAAGAATCAGAAAACTGGATAATGCTTGCATTTGATATATTACAAGTGGAGTTTTATCTGTATTTCTTCTTGCAGTCTCATATACAACATTTCTGTTACTTAAATGATATAATGAACGAAATTTCATTGCTTAAGATCAAAATATGAGACCTGGGTGGATAAAGGTCAGGAAATGCATAGGTTGGCTCACAATGGCCTGCAAAAGGATGGTAGGTTTGGACAAAGGGAAGGGTCAGCCCATGGTACATTTTCTCTGTTCTATGGGAAAGCATGACTGATTTGCCAAGTGCAGGCTATTTGGCAGATCTGCTCTAGCAGTGATTTAAAACAAGACAGGAACTAACCTCAGGAAGAATGAAGGAAATGTTCTGTGCACTTGAAAAAGGTATTAATTTAAACTAAGGGTGAGCAGAGGCCAACTTTTTTCTAATTTGCATGCCAGCTTTTTTTCCAGGCAGTTATTTGGATCTGAACACCAGATCAAAACCAGCTTTTAGACTGAAACAAGCTAGCATTACTCTAGCTAATCAGCATAATAAAATTTTCTTGAATACTTTACTCACAGTCTAAAAGCTCAGCAATTGCTTTTGGAAGATGAACATGGAATAGGGAATGAAAATAAGTAAGACTGAGAAATAAGAGGGCCCAGAACAATCTGAAGTTTAAATTAGTTCTGGATTTCCATTTAGGGCAGCTCAAGCTTCATTCCTGCCTTAATACTTCAGAACTATAATTGGTTAAAAATAAAATTCCAATTCATAAGTGAGAGTGGTTTTTTATTATGGCTCCTGTTCTGTAACCCATGAAAGAGATTCTAATGAAAAAAAAAATTGTTTCATGAGCCAGAAAGGGATTGTGAAAAGTGGGAACTGAGAAACAGATATGAAGATAAAACAAAGCTGTTTCTTTGGTAGTTTGGATCAAATCTCACACATGTCTACCTGTTCACGAGCAGAAGTTAAGTGCCTATACCAACTCCTGAAATAATAAGTAACAACAAATATTGCAGTCACCTTTCTATAATTGCTTTAGGCATTTCAAACCAGAAGGACACATAAGAGAACTGTAAAGATTTTTAAACAAATTGCACCTAAAATAAAAAATTGATTATTGTTTTGATTGATTGTGTCCAGGTTTCTATATTTGCTCACAGTGTAAGGAACTTGTATGCTTTATTTGAACATTATATTTATTTGAAATAACAGTTCTGAATATCACAGTGTTATGTTTGAATTAGTAGTTGAAGCCTCTGGATGCCTTCTCTCTTGAAAACCCCAAAAAGTTGAAAATTTTCCATGGAATCCTAATTAACTTTTAGGGAACTCCTACAAACCATTATTTTATTTTTATAGTTCAGCTCATTCAAGTTCTTTCACCAGGTAAGCTATGTCAAGGACTACAAATTCTTATTTTAGATACTTAATGTCACACTTTTGTTCCTTGTTTGAATGAACTTTTTAGAGCTGAAAGCATGTGAAGACCTACTTCCTTTCTAGAAGGTAACAGCCTACTAAATATTGTCTGGCTTCCCTGTTTTAATGTATAATAACCCAAAATAGTACACAATAGAACTCTAATTCAAGAAGAAGTGTGATATTTAATTATGTTTTTTCCCATATGACCTGTAAAGAGCAATGTAAGAGTTAAGGGCAGAGGAGGTCTGGTAGAACAGCTTGAGGAGTGAGGAGCATTAAAGTGTCAGTCTATGACAAGTATTTTGGTGCTCCGTTTCTTCAAAGATGATAATTAGCTGTGCTTTCAATTGGCTTTCATTTTCTTGTTGTTGTAGCGTAACTTTTATTGGTTTCTGTGGGCTCAGAACTTCATCCCCTCTTCTGCAGCAACATTGCCTTGCACTTATAAACATGATGTACCTATTAATACAAAAGGAAATATACACACAGCACAAAAGTCTTTTTAATAAGTACTTCCAATAAGGAAGACAAATGCTAATGTCATTCTTTCTCTGTATATATTTATATAGTTTATAAATATATCAAAAGTATTTCTTTGTATACCACTGTATATCTCACAGCAGCAGCAATTGCCAGCCAACCATTGTTTTTGTACAGTAAAACCGTCCTTAAACTTAAGTTGTTCTAGATGATGTAAGTGACTGCTCCTGTAATTAAACTAAGTTAATTTTAATTGCATCACCTAAAATCAATGACTCACTGTAGCACTTTGTGAATTTGGAGACTTTTTCCAAAAAAAAGATTTTTTATGATGTTTTGTCCTCTGAAAATTACATCCAAAACATATTTCCATCTGATGTCAAGACATTCCATTTTCATGGGTACATCAGAGTGTTTGTGTATGTGCATATCAATATTTTTAGACATTTGTATTTCTAGTTGTAGATAAATTGATTTTTAATGTATTTAAGGGGGAGAAAATAGAGATTTCATAAACATAATTTGTAGAATGCTGGAACTCCAAAATGGTGTATTTTCTTCAAAACAAAACTGGTAAATTTAGGCACTCTAAGAGTGCCCCTGTTTGACCAGTATGGGCTTTTTTGATAAAAACAAAATAAAAAATTGTGTGTGTGTTCAATACAGGATAATGTATAGCAAATCAGAGTAATCAGATATTTGCAAAATCTAAATGTATTGCTCAAACCACCTTCTGCTGTCTTTTACTGTTTATGTTCTGATGCTTTGTTAGAAACAGCTAATTTCGTACACTAATCTTTCAAGATTGTTCCAGAAACAAATTAATGTCAGTGATTAATTTCCTGGTATTATTTTACTTCAGTAGGGTTTACCTGTTACTTCTACTTACTACAGCTTGTTGTATTTCCATAATAATTTCTCCACTCTTTTTGCTTTAGTGGTTTTAAGTTCTATATAGATTATAAGCACCTCTCCTACCGGCAAGTCTGTTGCTATTCTCTGAAGTTCCTTTCAAGAAAAGGATGATGAACATATCACTGAGCTCCAGTTGCAGTAACCTAGAATAGAAAAGAGAACATTTTTTTTGTATTCCATAGTTCCTTTTTTTACTGCGGTCTAAGCCTGCATTGGAAAACACAGTCAATTTGTCTCTGTTAGAAAGTATTTTTGAACAACAGAACTAAAAAAGTTTTTAGCTTCCATTAAATATCAATATTTAGAATTATTTTACTCCAGCTGTAGTTATGAAATAGGACTTGTCCACAAAACTTTCATGATAATAATTTAATTTTCTGTTACAATAGAATAAGCTATGATTTTGGTTACCTATTTACAAGGATGGTACAAAATGTTATAAATTCCTACTCTGTTCCTAACAGGATATATTGAGCTATTATTACAAAAAATAATTTTCTTGTGCTATACCATTGTTGTTAACTGAAATGACACCAAAACATATTTATCTTCCTAATTATATTGTTTCCATGTTTCCTCACATGACCTTTCCCTGTCCCACCTTCTGGTTTCTTCTCTCTGGTTAAGCATTCCAGCAGCTCTCACATCCTAAGAGGCATTAATAAGGGCCACCTGCCACTGTGACTCATTTAAAATGTCTCTGCACAGCTTAAGACGAGAGATAATAAATATGTCCAGGCCATGGGGGATCAGTAAAGAGCCACAAGACAGTATTGGTCAGCATGACGGGCAGGGGTCTCAGCATGAGAGCAACCTAACCTTATGCTCCATTATTCCTCTGTGTAAATGTTCAGCAAATGTCACAATCCCATAAGCAGTTTGTGGCAGGTACCACATGCTGCTGGAGGTCGGCGCATAACCACCGTGGAGTTAGTTTTTAACAAATAATTTTTTATAACCCCACCTAAATATTTCTGAACAGGTTTTTATACAAAAAAAAAAAAAAGTCTCAACAGTTCTTTTGTAGAGTTTCAAAAAAAGTTAAGGTTGCTTTTATTTTTGGAGGAGCATGGATAAGCTTCTCCTTCCTGTAGTTTTGAATTATTACTTTGTTCAGTCAAACTTCTAGCTCTAAGCAACCCTAGCTGAATTACTTACTTAAACTACTATTCCTTCTATATTTTTCAGCACTTTTTCCTGGAAAAGTTTTCCCATTTTCTTAGTGATGTTTGCTCTTTGATGATAGTGTATGTTACCCTTTAAATACACAAATTTTATTTGCTTTAATTTAGCGTGCAGTTGAAGACCATACAAGCAAGCAGTGGATATAGCTCTGTAAAACCTCTCTCTAGGGAAGGGCATGCCAAAGGCAGTTGTCTTTGCAGATGGAGAACATATGTCTGTTTCACACCGAGGGTGTAATTTTGTATGTGGCAAAGAATCCAAGTTCTTGTTGTTGTCTCATGGGTTGTTTGTTTTTTTCTTTTCAAATTACTTTGTTTAAGTTGAAACATTCTTCAAATAGTCAAGCTAATGCAGTGAATATGTTTCTTTCACGTTCCCCAAAATAATAATAAAAACTAAAACCAGAACCATTGTCTAACAATAATTAATTAAAAAAACCCCAAACCCTGACCCCAAAGCCACCATAACTGGAAAACACAACTGAGAAAACTAAATACAAGAAAAGAAGTTTTATTATTTTAATAAAATATGCTAAATAATATAAATTATTTTCTTAAGTTTTTGATCTTACTTTCTAGCTGATTTGCTGGGGCTCTGATGTATGCCTTCTTTTACTGTAACATATTTCTTCTAAAGTATTGAATTTTTTCTTTCCAAATTCTCTTGGCATTAGAAATAATTTGAAGAATAAAAATCTGAAATAGGGCAACACAATATCTTCACCCTGAATTTACAAAATGTAGGCCATAGAGCAAAGCCGCTGCCAATGAAAGGAGGAGTTCTTAAGTTCAAAACATTTCCTACTTCTCCATATCAACCTCCAGAGAACAAGGATTCAAAAAAGGGCATCAGATTCATCTCAGTTGCACAGTGGAATAAAATGAATCATCAGTTTTTCTTTGTGTGTATGTGCAATGTGAACATCACATTCCTGTAGAAGTTCTGCCAACATTGCTTAGATGAAACACTGAATTGGCAATAGCTGCAGATTAAGTAGTGCGGTATGATAGAGGGAGGGAAGGCTTGTCTGGAAGAGCGAAAGATATATACTTGTTACACTGCTCATATAGTTGATAAAACACTTTCTCCCTCATTTGAGTGCTAGGAATGTTATTAGTCTTAGAAGCATTATCTGCCTTTCGTAAAGTCTGTCTGGCTGTGAAGTAGATGCTGGTTTTATTCTGCTTTTCTCAGGCAATCATTTTCTAGTTTCTATTCTTCTTTAGGATGTCACTCATCATTTGGAAATGATCAGAAACATTCCTGGCTGCCAACCGAGCCCAGCATAACACTTTTAGAACTTTCCTGTGGGCCTCTGGAGAGCTAGCAGATAATTTGTGTTATTCAAGTGTACTGATTCAAGGACTAAGTTCAGGTGTTCATTCATTTGATTCATTTCCTTTCATACTGATGACTGAAAAGATGGTGCTTGCCCTTCGGGAAAATGTCTTTGTCAACTGGCCGTATAGGTTACATGTTTTTTTACATCCTATGCATCTTTGTTTCCAGCCTATGGTAAAAGGGGCATGTTATCACAAAGACATTTTGTGGTATTTTCCTACCATAAATATTCTTTAGGAAGATACTGTTTGTTTGCAGTGTCAGGTTGTCAGAGAAGTACAGTGTAAGTGACATGTAGGGTCTCAAGTAGCAGAAAAAGGTGGACAAAAAGATCCCAAAGCTATTTTATATGCTAAGTCAAGTGCTTGTAACTGAGATGCAGTTATAGAGCAATTGTATCATTTGCAACCAGAACTTCTTACAAGGTTTGTGTCATCAATCCATAGCTTTAGAATAAGCTATCTTTTCCTGAAATGGTATATAAGTTGTCAAATGCTATCATCAACCAGCTCATCCAGGCTTATGGCAAAACTAAAGAGTCCTGGGGATTTTCTTGTGGTTAAATTATTCTGTCTCATTTTTGATCACAATCTCAGAATGTACTGTGACCTCTTAAGTTGTGACAAGACTGCTTCTACTTTGTCATTTTGTCAAATTATAAATGACTTCTCAACTCTACCACCATAAATTTAGTTGGGGGGCAAGTTTCAGTCTACAAGCTTAGTTTCATTGAACCATATGGAGTCTTACATGGTCTCACTAGAGCAGGCAGATGCCAGAGTTTTAGCTGTAAGGCAGAGTTTTCTGTATTCAGGAGATTGCATCCTTCTCACTTGGATGTGATGCCCAGAGCATAATTCTAGAATTAGTTTGTTATTCCTAGGGTGTCTGTAATTTTAACACACGTTTTTCCATAACATCCCACTGTGTACATTTATATTCTTCAATATGTACAATGTTTGTACATTAAGTTCATGTGCATGTGTCTACCCATGTATATAAACTGCGTATATAAGCTGTATATAAACAGGAAGCACTGTTTACTCTTTTCTTTCTTGTCCTCTCATTGCTAATAGATGTAACTTAAAAATACCATGTTCACAAAAATTATCAAATAAAATTGAAAACAGTTTAAATATTTGTCCATTAAAAGAAATACTTCCACTGCATTTGCTTTCTATGAACTTAATCTCTTTGATTTTCAGTACTTACACTGTTTAACTATCTTGCTATGCCAAATAAACACCTCTTGAAAAAGACAAGGTGAACACAATTTGAAAAGAGCAAGGCACGTAGACTGAGGAAAGATGGTGTCAAAATACTAAACTTGTGCTCTTGAGACACCTGTGGTATGATGAGACTACATTTTCTGTTGGGCTTAATATTAGTCTGATCCTCAGAGATGTCCAGTGTGTAGTCTTTACAGAAATCTGCCTCAGACTTTTCCTGGCTGGGTATTGTACTTTGGTGCAGAATAATTCCTCCCAGTAGATGACTACAGAGAGTAACTGAGAAAACTGCCTATAGATAGCAACTTTTGTTGCTCCCCCAGCTCTTGATGGTTGCTCATCCCTGTATAATTGTTCGTAGTGTTTCATGAAGAGCCTGTTAATCCCTATAGGTTGTGTAAAGTGATTCCCTGTGGATGATCTAATTGAAGCAATTAAGGTGGGTTTATTATCGCTGTTTAGTAACTGGTCCCATATTCTCCTGTTGTATTCTGAGACTGAAAGAAATGCTGGCTAGGAAGAGTGATGGCTATTTCTTCTTTACAAGTGTGGAGAGAATTAAGTGGTATCAAAGCTAAGCTGATAATCAGGTGGGTGAGTCAGGGGTTAATTTGCAATGAGAAGGTTTTGAAATTTATTAGCTGCTTTTTCCTTAATTTAATTTCTCTTGAAGGTCAGTTTTTGCCTTGATTGTCTCTTTATTTTAATCTGTTAAAAACAATGTCTCTGATAAAAGATTTTACTGAAACCCAGAACAGAGCACAGGGAAGACTTAAGGGAGCACATTAGCATGTAAAAGTGAGGTATTCATCTCCAAGGTGACAAATGTCGTGAAGTCGTGTAACTTTAACAAAAGTCAATGATAGCTGGGCCTATGCCACTTAGGCAAGTAATGCAGCAGTGCTGTAGTACTGCAGCACTGCCCATGGCCTGCTGCCTTGGAGGAACTGCTGGCACAAAGTTCTGGACACCTTGGTGCCATTTGCTTCTTTAAGCTCTGCCATTACTGCTTTTGTGATGTTACCTATCAGGTACATTGAGTGGATTTCTGAAGGTCTGCTTTTTATCCAGTAAAAATATGTCTGTGATAACACACAGTTCTTGTCTTAGTATTTTGTCTTTCCTTACCTTTTGGAAGTGAACTCTGAGCTATAAAAAGGAACTGCAGATCACAGACCCTTTTCTGTTGGCTTGTTAGCTTCTTGAAGCTTACCAGCCTTTGGCTAACACAGACAATATTATTTATCAAATTGCCACAACTTTTAAATTAGGTTGGCTCTCCAGAAAATTTACAAATGAGACATTAATAAGATGTCAGTAGAAGTCAGTAGAACAGGAGTTTCCAACATAACCATTTATACTCCATTTGTCAAAATTGAAAGCTTAGACTGTGACACAAAACTTTTGGGATGATTATATCTAATACCTGCATATTATTCTTAGATGTAGTCTTCAGCCTAATATATTCAGAACGCCGTAGGTATCTGAACTATTATGAAAGTCTTGAAGTTTTCGGTAGGCTCCGATGCACTTTTGACACTCTTTTTATCTCAACATGCTATTGAAAAAAGTGTCTTTATAGTTTGTTCAACTAGTTGCAGAATCACTTGGCCTCTGAATAACCAAGAACTACTATTCAAAGCATAACCTGAAAATAAGACACATCTGTATTCAGGGTCATGTTTTTCAGGGTTCTTATTTTTTGAGATATGTTTTCAATTGAAAAACAAAACAAAAGAAACAAACAAACCAAAAAAAAAAAAAAAAAAGCAGTACAGAAGTTTTGCTGCATAGAACAATTTCTCCTCTTTGAATTGACCTTAGCCTTGTAATGTATTAGATGGGACTTTTTCTTCAGCTTAATTGAAAGAAATTGTCAGCTTTCTTATTTGCAGTTAGCTACATAAATGTAAATCATGAATAGCTGAGCTACTGTCAGAGAAGTTATTCTATGTTAATAGTTTGAAGTCAAGGGACAGCATTTAGCCTCTAACTGGATTTTTTTTGCACTCTCAAAGACCTTCAAGCTATAGGGGAAATTGTTAGTCTGAAACAATTAAAGTGGACATATCTCATTAACGTTTTTAGTCAACTGTTGTAGCCTCAGTCCTGTCTTGATTTATCTGAGAAAAATCAAATATACTGAATAGGGATTGGCTAAAAGGTCTGCAACCTTCTCTTTGAAGTTGCAAGAATACAGACGGTTTCTTCTCTAAAGTCTCTGTCTGAAACTCCTTGGAATTACAGTTAGGGACAAAATCAGAGTGAACAAAACATTTTACGATAAACCACTCCTGCTTCTGTTGCTCTCTGAAGCTGCAGGTGTGAAAGGAGGGAAACAGAAAAATGCCCATAGTTGTACTATTTTTGGAAATGTGAGACTTTGGAAAACAGCCTGGCTCCCAAAAGGTGTCTTGTGTGTATATATCAGAAGAGGTGTGTGTGCTGGATGTCAAGCTTCACCTACCCTTACTCTTAATGGTGGCAGCAAAGCAGAGCTGTTTTAGTTCTGTCTTTTTTACAGGTTTACCCATGCCTCTTTAGCAGGATGAGCAAAACGTTTGTCATACTAAGGGCAGTAAAAATTAAATTTCATCTGATATCATGAGAAGTGTTGAGATCACTCTGTTTAGATGCCACTGTTCAGCCAGGGTGTTGCTGTTTCTATGTTGAAATACTGAAAATAGTTGGTGGATTTCTCGTTTTGCATCCGTTGCATAAGCTGCTCTCAGGCAGTACACAAAGGAGCACAAAAGTGTAGTGAGAGTCAGCTCAGCAGATAAGAGCTTTTCAGTGGCATTGAGGAAGACATTTTTAAACTTAATTATGGTTTGGGTTTTTTTTAAACTCTGAAAGGATTGTGACTCCTCTTTACTGCTTAGCTTATCTGCCAGCCATCCAGAAAGGAGAGGTATGTGCTATGCTAGGATGCAAGTCATGTTTGCCATTTTCTTTGTAGTCTTTTTATGTTCATGTTGTTTTCATTAAAGTGGTTTTAATTTCCTTTCTTAAAAAATAAAACTGGAATATTGTTTTCCCTGATAATTCAGCTAAGAGTTCTTACAAAAGGCAAAACTGATCACTTTGCACTTACTTTCTGCACATGATCATATGGAAACACGTTCAGCACAACTTGCAAACTTGCATTCATTTGAGGTATTCAATAAAATATGCATGTTCTCTGTGTGTGTATGTTTATACACACACATACATGTAAAAATTTGTATATATCTTTGAAAGCTTAGAGAGAACCAGCACTAGGAAATATCTAGTTTTCTTGACTGTTGTGCTTGTCCCATACAATTTGTGACTTGGGTTCTGTCTTACTGAAATACCGCTGCATGCTATAGTGAAGGTTATAATCATCTAGTTAAATTAAGACAATTATTCAATATATTCTTTTTATGCAAAAAAAAAAAAATCATGAATATGTTTATACATCAGTCACAAAAAATGCTATTTAAAAAAAAATTATCTGAGGAAAAAACCCTCAAAACATTCTTTTGAACATAAAAGCCATGAACAAATTATTAAAAACTGGAAAAAAATATACTACCAGTTTTAAAATATAATTTTAAATGCTGGATATTACATATAACATTATACAATACAAATACTGCCTTGTTAAAATGATGAGTATCCATTGTAAAACTTGACTTCTTAGAATAAAAAGCTAACTTAGCCTTCCACCTACAAACCCACTACATAATTTTCATTTTGACCAATAAAAAAATAATAAGATATCTTAAACAGACTATCAAATCTGCTGTTACTTAATATAACTAAAACAGTGTGTTCTGTTAAATCTTATAAATAATATAAAAGCAATTCTGTATGTGTTACTCTTCTAGTTAAAAAAATACTGAACATTTTTAATGGTGCTGAAATAGACAAACTTTGTTGTCTTTTCTGCAAAGTATAGTTCTAAAAACTTGATCTAACATAGATGAAGCAGTTGTTTTACTGCACTGAATCTATGTTGTCCTAGCCAAACAGTGCTTGTCTAAGGTTTCGACTAAAGTCAGTTTTCAATTCAATTTTTCCTCTCATATTATATGACTGTATACAGCTTCTGTGTGCTGTTAATAGCTTTCATGTCCTGGGCATCTATTTCATCAGTAGATAATTTCCTCTTTCAAGGCAGAGTTTCTAAACTAAAAAAACTCAACCAAACACGAACAGGTCAACAAAACAAAATAAACCATATAAGTAAACTTTCAAAAAAGTTGTTAATCTACTGCAAGTTTGCAGAAAGTCTGACACCCTTACACTGCTTCTTTATTACTTTCTTAGTAAGTTTTCTTACCTGAGTTTAGACATTCAAATGGGACCTAAATGGCCCAATCCATGTAAAGAAGTAGGTGCCTACCATTCACAATTCATCTCAATCAGAACTCTTGCTCCTGACATACCTGAAAAAGAAGATGGGATGGCTAGCTTACATTAATATACAACTTCTAGATGTTTAAAATGTGAGGTGATTTTGTAATGTAGGTACATATGAAATATGTATGAAATTTGTATTTCAAAAATTTAGTTGTTATCAAGTAGTCATTATTGGTATTTGTTGGTCATATTAAGTATCTTGAATTTTGAGGATATTTGAAAGAATCAGTATGATGTACAGATAAAAAAAAAAAAACACAAAACCACTGGAAAGCATGTCCTTTAACTGATTATACCTTAAAACTTATGCTTAGATGTCCTCTGTATCGCATGCCTCGTCCCTGATTCTCAAGGCTGCTGTTGTCATTCTAGGCCAGTAATTGTTTATGTCATTGTGGTGTTAGAGTCATAAATATCACATTCCTTGTAGAATAATTGCTTGCTCCTGCTTACTGTGCAAAGATGTAGTTCTATCATGCAAAGACATGCAGAAGTAACACATATTAGCTGTAGCCACCTGGCCCGTTAGAGGAGTTGTCACAGCTCAACCAAGTAAACAAGGCTTTGAGTCCAGAAACCTCAAAGAACACCTGACAAACAGCAGTCAAGAGGCCTTGCAGAGGTAGTGCAATGCTTATGCCTGTTGTATCAATGACAACCAGGCTACACAGTTAGAGACTGTAAAAGGGAATGATTAAATTAAATTATGGTAAATAAGGGAATATAATGACTAATGGGTATTAGACTGTGAAAGGAGAAAGATTCATCCTGTTCATTTTATTGCTTTACACAAATATCTGCTTACCACATTCCACTGCTTGCAGCACAGATTATTTTTGTATTATACATTTTTATGTGATTTTTTTACCTAAGTATGTACAACATCCACAAGGGGTTATCTGTAACAAAGGTTCCTAAACTTTTGATACTGCACAGCATCAACTATGATGCAACTGTCTTACCTAGGAAAATGAAATTGCTTATTTTTGGCTGTTAAGTCAGATTACATTCTTGAAATTTGTGAGGCTGTACATGAAAAGTTGTCTTTTTAAAAACTTTACCATTAATGTTGCTATTCTGTTACTGTTTTCCTTTTTTAAAATCACAGTGATCACACTGGACATGATTCTTTTCTCACACAATCATAATAATAGTATTGATTTCAGTGGAATTATTATTCATTTGCCCAGTGCGAGCAAAGAATCAGATTAATTCATCAAAATTAATTTCTTGCCATGTAGTAGGAACTTATTACTTTTCCCTGTCAGACATAATCATGATAATTTTAGTAGGGAATAGGTTAAAATAATCTTCATCCAGTTGGGCAAATTGAGTCAGCCTGCTGCTGTGTTATATAGCCCGTCTGTTCTGCCAACTTATTTTTGATGAGCTTCTTAGAAATAGCTGCTTTTATACCAGTGACTTAGG
This sequence comes from Grallaria varia, assembly GCA_013396735.1. Classification (NCBI taxonomy): domain Eukaryota; kingdom Metazoa; phylum Chordata; class Aves; order Passeriformes; family Formicariidae; genus Grallaria; species Grallaria varia. The sequence continues at coordinate 64,995 of VWZG01001992.1, forward strand.
GTAGGTTTGTGTGTAATTATGCTCTTAGTAACATTGCAAGTATGAAGAAAGAAGAGAATAAAAAAAAAAAGACATAGGTCTTTTATGGGACCTCTTGTAGGCTTCTGTCTCATTATGTTAACAATCTGCCTAGAGAACGGTGTCAGATTTAGAGAGCAGACGAGATTGATTTACTTTTCAGGCCCTTCTACCCAGCCTAATTATTGCGTTACAAATGGCGATTCTTTCACCCCTCTGAAGGAGCACTTTGATTAGTGTCTGCAGTGCAGGTGCCAGGGCTTAATACGGTAAGTGCATGTCAACTAGTTTCTTTCATCACATACTCAAACTGTATAAAAAAGCCATTGCACAGTAGGAGCTGATACATGGCTTTACCAGAGTTTATATGGAGCTTAAAATTGATAGGGTTAAAACAGCTACAAAATTTGCCGTCTTGTTTTGTTTAATTTTTCTTTTGTCATTCTAGTAAGCACAAGAAAAATTGGTAGATGCTAAACAGAAATTAAATTAGTGTGATAGGTAGTTTGCCATTGTAGAATTTTATTTAAAATTCAGATCAGATTTCTTCCTTCTCCCTGCCCCTAAGACGAGATTGAATGGTTCTCACAAATTAAGTTATAGTTTCAACATTATAGGCTCTCTTCTCTGCTCATATACTTGATGACTTGACTTATTGAAAGGCTTTTATTATTAAGCGATCATCATCATGGCTAGGCTTCGCGAACGAAGATTTGGGAATTAAGCGATAGTAGACTGACATTCTTTTTCATTACTTAAAGATTCATTTATAAATAGTTGGGGTTTTTTTTCCAGTTGAGAATGACTACATAAATACAGGCTTGGATTAGTAAATAGAAACACAGGATAATTAACTCTAACTCCTTTAAAAATTGATAGTTAATATTCACACCAAATCAACAAAATGCACATCAGACACTAGATTTCCCATCAACCTCCTATTGCAAGTTTCTCACTTGTTTGATATTTTATCTCATTTGCTAGAAAAAGTTACTGCTTTTTTTTTTCCCACTACACATACTAAAGGAGAAAAATGTAGAAGGTAGCCAGTGTAGAATCCTTTCCTAAAAAATTTACATAAGCTAGTACTAAGAAAAAGGAGGTGGGACAATGGGGAAATTGTAGGAATGCTGCTATTCTGAGTGGCACACAAAGAAGAGGCTCTTGAGATCACTGAAGGTAGTGTAATGTTTCTCAAACACCTGGCTCAGAGAACACCTGCTTCTTCCTCAGCTACCTCATTCCCCTTGGATCCTCATTATGAACCCTGTGAATCCTCATCCCACATTTAGCCAGCATTGCATGTTAATAGATATCATTTACACCTCAAATGACTTTCCCATGTTCAATTTTTTGAATTATGTATGAATATATTCTGAAGGAAGCAAAAATTGCTGGGTCTTCTTAACTATTTGGTTTTCAATGTATTTAGTATAATTATTGGGAAACTGTATCAGTAATCATTGAAATTTTAATTGCTTATACAACAAATATATCCCATGCCCATTAATAATGTTTTATAATGATTTCTGGTTTATCTTAGATTCTTAGATTTTTTTTTAAATTTTATTTTCTAAT
>VWZG01001992.1:66642-82633 GCA_013396735.1 Grallaria varia
GTCAAAAGTAGTATTATATTATATTATAGTATTATATTGTATTATATTCCCAAAGTTCTTCTAATTTTATTAAAATAAATGAAAATACAGAGACAAATGTCAAGTCCAAATTTCACAAAATATACCTGTAAATTTTTGGCAGTACAGTAATTTATTTTAATGTACCCAAATTAAACTTTTGCCCAATTAAACTATTTTTATATTTTTATTTTTGTTCATTCACATGAGAATTCACTGTAGTAACCTGTGTTCAACATCCATGTATGGAATTGTTGGAACCAGACATAAGTGATCAAAGGAGATCAAATGCTGACAGAAAAATCAGAACTGATCCACTCACATTTTATAATTAGGCTACCCATGTCATATCTTATTTTACTACAGTGATATTTGCTCCAAACTTTTTACTCAACTTCCATGTGAAATTCATTGAAAATTTGTTTGTAACACCTAGATCCTGTAAAACTGAATTTTTTTTAAAATTTGTGCAAACTGATCATGGCCCCAAGGCTGAGTCAACACTTCAATTGTGTAAAGGTTTCTCTTGGAAAATAAAGATTTCTCTTGGAAATAAAACAAACAAACAAACAAACAAACAAAAAGAAAATAATAAAAGAGGGAGACACTGACTGTTTCCTGTTTTGAATGTTTCTTGTAAAATCCTGAAAGGCGTATGTAATGTACTTCATAGATTTTTGGCTTTCTTTTAAGCTTTGTTATGTTATGTTCTAGAAGTACTTATAACTTCCCATTTTTCATCCTGGATAGAAGTTCTGGAATGCAACACAGTATTATAAAATGCTTCCTTTAAGTTACATACCTTTCGTAAAGATATAAAGAAGACATTCTTTACTGGGAAGTTGGTGAGGCACTGGAACAGGTTACCCAGAGAAGCTGTGGATGTCCCATCTTTGGAAGTGTTCAAGGCCAGGTTAGGTGGGGCTTTGAGCAACCCGGTCTAGTGGAAGGTGTTCCTGCCCATGGCAGGGGAGTTGAAATGAGACGACCTTTCAGGTCCCTTCAGTCCCAGCCCATTCTATGATTCTCTGAATTCAAAACTTTTATAGGCATGATTAAATCAAGTGTGAACATATTAGAGGCTTTTAATGTACTTTGGTAAACTGGAATCTGAAGGAGGTTACTGTGGTCTGAACACCAAATAGTTAAAGGGCTATTTAAATGCTAACGCTTTACAGAGACCAAAATTTTTCATCCAGTTTAAAAGAAAAGACAGAAAGCAACAAACAAGCAGGTATAGAAATATAATTAAGGTGGTACATAATAAACGCAAGAAAGACAGGAATAAAAGAATACTATGTTTACTATTGGACATTAACTCTTCTGTATTTCTCTAGTAAAATAGGATCTATAACCTTATTCTTTTGCTACATTTTTTCTGTACTGACTCACTAAGTCACATGCAGTGTGTGGCATAATTTTAGCTTTTGGGGACGGTGCTTATGCTCAGTGTTTGCAGAATGTGTATCACATACTTGAATGTAATTTAAAAAACAATCATAAAGGGGCAGTGCCACGCTGACATATGCATCTTGCAGCAGAATGAGTTCGAAATTTGGTTTCATAAGCTTTTAATGAAATAGTAGTGAGGAATTTTAATAGACCACACTTTCTCACATATACTAAAGAAACCTTACAGTAAGTGGGAATAGAATTTGACTGTATATTTTCAGCATTTTAACTAACTAAATAAGAAAATTCAGCATAATCTCCAGACTTGTGAATTTTAATTCAAACTTCTGATTCAGATTAGGCAATTACTTATTTTTTGCACTTATACCTTTAAATTAAAGTACAAGAAATTTCAAAGCTGTAGCAACATATTATCATGCTTGCAACTCTAATTACAGCGTAGCTTTTTTTCAGTTGCATGAGAACACAAAGATCATCTGTGTCATCGTTCTTGCTTGATGCATAATTATGTCCCAGTGCTTTAATGTGAATTGTCCAAAGGAAGGTTGAATTAACTTCCTTGCCAGTAAATATAACAGCTGGGATTCTGTTAGTTCCCCGCAGAGATCGCCAGGCAATATTTATCAGAAATTTCAAGTGCAAAATAAACTGTTGTGCTGTAGAAGTCAGTCTGCACAGTGATATGCGTACAGCTGTAACAAGCGGCAATATACAGTTAAACAGTGTGAATTTGATCTTGTTACACCTTTCCTGTCAATACTACTGGCACATTTTGGGTGTTTTGATGCACCAACATTTACTTCTTATATGTGGTTTTTATGGCACTGTGTTGCACATAATTTTTTCCTACTGTAGAAACCAATTATGTTTTGGGTCTTTGAACAAAAAAGTTCTTTACAAATAGGAGTTAATGCTGATAACAGAAGCATCGATGCTTTGTTTATCTCTCTCTATATATATATATCTCACATAACTTCTGATTTGAATTTTTAGTCACCCGTCCAGATTTGTTAGTGTGCTTTTATGTTCATATCTTAAGGACATCTTGAAGGCTGGCCAGAGGGTCTTGCCCTGGCTTTCTAGGGTTAGGAGGTTTGATACAGTGCTCTTTCAGGCGTGCAGAGACACTTAAAAGCGATAGCAACAAATACAACAGCAATCTCATTAACAGCAGCGCTAGCAGTAGCGGAGCAGGGCAGCTGTAGGAGCAACTGCGGCTCTGCGAGCTCTGCGCCAGTCCCGCTCCTCTCCAGCGCCGAACTGTTTTGTCAACAGCTCCATCTGCAGCCCGTGGGCAGCCGGGAGCTGCGCTGCCAGCCCAACACAGCTGTCTGCGAAAATTAAGTTTGAAAGGCAACACCTTAAAACACCTTTTTGCGGTTGAAATTTTGGCACTGTCAGGTTTTATATGATTTCTGAGAGTATAGCCGTAGGCTCTGTCAACGGGAACTCACTGGAAAAGAAGCAGGGAGAGAGCAAAAGGAGAAACGAGGCGTCGCTGCTGCTGAGGGCCTGCAAGCAGGCATAGTAAATTCTCCAGCTAGCTCTTTAAATATGTACACAGCAAATTAACATGAATCTTTGATATTATTTTTTCCCATTCTTTCCTGCAAATATACTTTCATTTGCAAAGGCCACTGCTAAGTTTTTGGCCTTTCGGTGCCATGTCTCTTGTGTGAGGTGAGAGTGAGAGCAGTGTAACTCACGCTGCTTGAGCTGTGATTTCAGTGGTGTAACTTGAATGCCCAGCAGTGGCAAAGTCAGCAGGGTTTCCTTCAGGTTGTGGGGCAGAAGGTAGAATTGTTTTGGTCTATTTTAGCCAGGGTCTGTAGTTTGGCAACACTAGAGGGCTGTAGAAGTCTTTTCTAGTCACCTACACGTGACTAGTTTTTTTTGTTTTGAGTTGGTTTGGGTTCTTTTTTCTGGGGGTGGAAGTGGTACTGCTAATGGAAGTACTTGTGCAGGGCAGGAGGTGTGAATGCACATGCTAAACAGGTTTCAAACCAGCATTAGTTTTAAATGTCTTTAAATTATCAGAATGCAAGGAGTTAAGTTATGAGTGCATATATTTGTATGTCCTGACTTTTAATAAAATAGTTATTGTCATTTCTTTCTAGAATCATTCAGCATAACATATGTCCCTTTCTTACTTTATTTGTTTAATTAATAACAAATGAATGTAGGTTTATGTTGGTTTGTGGGTTTTTTTGTTTGGTTTTAGGGGGATTTTTTTTGGTGGGCATTGGGAGGAGTGTTAGATTCGCTTTCACACATGGAGGTATTTCAGATTCTCCCATCTCTGTATACATAGTGTTAAAAGGCTGTATGTTGTCTTCAGAACACCTTCAGATATCTTTTTTGACCTAATGGTGCTCTTGACAAATTAAAATGCCATTCACGATGGACAGGAACATTAGTCAGTAGGCAACAGTCGTTCCCTGGCCACAGAACACTGTATACAGAAAACCTTCTCGTCCCCTTTTCACTTCCCATGACAGCAGTCCTACCTACATGTCTGTATAGATGGATAGGGCTTTGGTATATTTTAAAGATTAACAAATTTATATCACTTCAGATAGGTATGGAAGTGAATTCTACAGTGAAGGAACACTCATATACCTTGTCATTATTTCCCTATCTTTCACTCTAAGGTGCTTCAGTGCTGTCAGTAATCTTAACTCATGGGGAGTGAGTCAGTCTCTCAAAAAAGCAAGCTTCAAGTCATTTTGGGCTTTATAGGTCAAAAACAGCACTTCAAACTCCACTTGAAAAACAACAGGCAGCCAGAGCAGATTTGGAGAGCAGATGTCAAATGCTCATAAAGGGATACAAAGCATATCAAGTAGGAGAGCACCTTTCTATACCAGATTGTTTCCAGGTTGATTTAATGTGGGACCCAATGTAGGGTTCATATCAGTAGCCAAATAGCTTCTTGCTAAGGACATGTTTGCAAATGCTAAATAATGTTAGTGTATTATAACACAAAATATAAATATGCACTAAAAAAAAAAAGTTTATCACCATAATTTTCTGTGTTACAAGATCATGTAAGGGAGCAATTTCACCTATTTCACCTAGAAAGAAAACACCTCTATTCAAAACTCCACTCACTTGGCATTGTTATTGCCACTGTCTCTTTAGGAAAGGTTCAAGGACTGTAATATACTTCCTTGGAGATCCCAAATAAAATGGGAGGAAGTCAGAAGCAGAAAAAATTGCTCCTACAAATTCTTCTGATCTAAAAGTCTTCTGCAAGTCTTTGCAGATATGTAACTTCATGTGCATTTTAAGTAGAACTAATTTTTTTCTGGAATCTGGAGCTTTAACTTCAATTTCAAACATTGTATTTTAGGATTTCTTAATAGCATGATACAGGAACAACAGTAATTCATATATTCAGATTCTACTCTATAGATTAACCCTTCATTTTAAATGCAAATATTTTTTCCTTCTTCTATCACTTTATTGTTGCGGTCGCTTTCATTTAATCTCTCTATGGCATTTTTTGAAACTGCAGCAGTTTGCTTGATTTTCTTAGGTGGCTCAGGACATGCAAACCGTGGCCAATTTTCCAAGCACCTAGCTCTCATGAGAACCTAGTATGCTTTATAAAGTCAGTCAATCCATGCTTATGTTATTTGTGAGGCCATTTTACACCATGATGAAACTCAGATATCTATCAAGTAGAGGGTGGCAGCTCTTACCGATATGTATTGACATTATGTGACAATTTAACGTAGGCAGTAAAGACTGCAGCATCCAGTCTGCTATATCTCTGCTATGTCTTACCATGATCAGTTTGATAACCATGTTATTTTTTTTCTGTTGCAGATTATAATCACATGGATTTTGTTTCAAACTAGCATAGAATAGCAAAGCTTTTGCTACTGCTTTTAAATGTCAAAGTACAGTGCTAACAGGGTTTGTTTTCAGCTCTTGCTGCCAGGTGTTCATTACAAGAGAGGAAAACAATAGATACTCATTCTGGATAAAAAGGTGTGTGGGGGAATCTTACAAAGCTGGAAATGTAAATCAGAGTTAGCTCTATCCCAACAATTCTTTGTATTTTCTTTCTGTTAGGAAAATGCTGTAAGAGTGAGCAAGCAAAGTGGGGATGCCTTTTTACTAAACTGTCCAGAAAAGAACAAATTAAAAATGTGTAACATATTCCTGCCATCACTGCAGCAAAAAGGAAATTTTGGGACAGTAGAGTTCAGGTTAGCAAATTATTGCATATTTTATTCAGATCTGATGGTGCATACAATATCTGCAATATTTGCAGGGAACTTGGAAATCCACTAATCTGATTAAGGGGCATCAGGGCTTATTTAACTATATTTTTACTTGGCATCAAGCAAGGCTTAATATCCTGTGAACTGATCATTCCGGATGATCTTTTTGAGCTCTTTGTAACATTAGTGCATTACTGATGTAGTGACTTACTGAAGGTAAAAAGAAATTTTGTGATATCAGTTATTTAGTTTCTTTTATTGATTTGTCTGATTTTGTAGCACTTTTCCCGGCATGAAGTGTGAATAGCATGACCAGGTGGCTTCATATTGGATTATACAAACAAAGTATGAGCTAAACTTTCCAACTTGAAGAAAATTAACCAAGAGGGTATTTGTACTATATGAGGGAAATTAGTTCTTGCTTCTCTGCTACTTTGTGTGTTGAAGAATTAAATTATAATGCTTATTGTATCAGTAATTCAGTTTTCTGGTGCCCCATAAGTTGGTAAGTAGTTTGTATAAAGACACAGAGACAGCTGATTCTGATCAAACTTGGTAAACAGATGTTAATTCCACCGAGAGCAGTGTAAAATCCTGGAATGTTGGACTATATTTACAGATGGGAAACTACTGCTTCAGGAAAGCAGTCACTTTCTATTTACACATGGGAAATGACTGCTTCTGGAAAGCAGTCACTTTCACAAAGTGGAAAGAACTTTGCAGGGAGAACTACTGGATAAATAATGGAATGTGAGCTCACAAAAATGAAAGGTTTTTAGAGATGTGGCTATGCAAATATTGGGTAAGACTCAGCAGATTATATTGCCCTGGCTCTTGGCATTAGTATGACTATTTCATGAATATTGTGTCCTATTCTAATGCCATCAGTTAGGAAAACAAAACACTAAATGTCAAAGAAGCACAAAGAAATGATTGAAAAGACTGGAATATGTGCTTTGCAATGAAAAGCTGATCTTAGTCTAAAGAAAGAAAAGTGTACTTAGATATTTGATTAGGAGCTATAAATACCTACATGGAGAACAAAAATTTGTTAATGCTGGTCTGTTAAATCTGTAGGCAGGAAAACGTCAAGGTGTAATGGCTAAAAGCAGAATATATACCAAATCAAACTAAAAATAAGCTCGATATTTTAACTAATTCTGGAAACTACTTTCTAATGCAATTGATAGATTTTCTGTCACTGGAAATAAAAATGTGACCTTTATTCATTTTCTCCCTTTAAAGATATAGCCTAAATCAAGCAAAAATATTGAATTTGAAGCAGAAATAATTGAAGTGTAGTATCTATAATGTACAGGAAGTAAAATAACCACAATATTTCCTGTCTTTAGAAGTACATTAACCTAAAATAGAAAACATACACACTTCCAGTTTCTTTTCATTTCCTTTCTATATTCTAGCTGTTAAACTATGTGCCAATTTGTTGCCTGCTCCTGAAAATACTCTCTGTAGAGAGCTTCCATTTATGTCAATAAGATTAGGGAATCTTAAGGTCATACCCTTAATACAAAATATAATTTGTTTGGATATTGGCTACCTTACAGTTGGTACCATAACAAATTCTACTTACCTGAAAGCATACAGATTTTTTTTTCTTCCACTCAAGAATGTATAGCACTGCACCGTTGACCAAGTGTATTATGGGAGAAGTTCATCTTGCTATAGAGGATTAAGTACTACCCTTCCCCCGAGGCAAAATGCCAGATTGATTTGATGGACTGGTTTACCATAGCAAATTGCATATTCCAGAAGCACTCTTGACCAAGAATTACTGTCTGTAGTGTACCATCTGTTAGAAGTCTGATATCTCTAAATTTAGATGATTGGTGCAGTCAATTTGGAGAATAAATTATTCATTTAAACACTGTAGTGGACACTTCATCCCATGAAAACCTGTTTCTGCTTCTTCTGAAATTTTAGTTAAGTAGGATAGAAAGCTTGTGGATAAAGGCAAATCCATTTTTTCAGTACTTGGAACCTATACAATTACTTATATCCACAGTAAACTATAAATCATTAGAACAGCAATTATAATGTGTATACACTAATTTGACACTCAGGACCAAAAGTTATGAAGAATGAAGTCAGGCACTGCAAACTAATAGTACTGTGATCACATTACTTTGAGCAGACAGTTTATAGGATGTAACGTCACACCATGTATGCCTTTAAAATGTTCTGTCCTGAGAACAGGAGAAAGTAAAACAGAATTTGCAGCTGCAGATTTTTGAGTTTTTCTTCCTTAATACCTCTTTGTCCTTGTATCCAATGGGGAAATGTGAAACTCCTTCGAGAGGAATGACTGGCGACAAGCCTTACTTGCTGTTTAAGCTGTGTAAATTGACAGGTTGTCTGGGCTAGACTGGTGTTAGGCCATTAGTTTGTGATTGCCCATTGGGCCAAAAACCAAAAATTGGAAGTGTCTCAGAGGCTTGCTGTCAAAACTGAAGTTTCCTTGATTTTGGGATTTATAGACAGCCCACTCCTGTACTGCAACATGTCCTAAACCCAAATTTAAATGACAGCTGCAGACCGAGCTAAAAAGTTAGTAATGAGAGGACAAGGAAGAAAGGCTTTAAACTGAAAGACAGTAGGTTTAGATTAGATATTAGGAAGAAATTCTTTATTGTGGGTGTGGTAAGGCACTGGAACAGGTCACCCAGAGAAAGCTGCGAGTGCCCTAACCCTGAAAGTGTTCAAGGACAGGTTAGGTGGGACTTTGAGCAACCCAGTCTAGTTGGATAAGGTGTCCCTGCCCTTGGCTGGGGTGATTGTAGCTAAATAATCTTTAAACATCCTGCTGAGGCAAACTATTCTGAAATTCTGTGATTCTGTGACTTTCACAGATATTATGGGTTTTGCTGGTAATCTTTTTCTATCGTTTGTTTTTTAAGTAGCCTATGCCCCAGCAAGCAAGAGAATACCAGGAACAGTGGGTTGGGTGGGGCTTTTTGTTACTTTTGTGCTTCTTCTTTGACACCCTTGAGACAAGATGGACTGTACCCTCTCACGTTCTGTGCTTCTGCCTCAGCATTTCAGGTTTTGTCTTTTTCATCTCTCTGAAACAGGCTTTGCTGGTGTTGTGGACCCATACATGCTGCCTATCAGCAGCTTCAAAGCCTTTGTAAGCCTCATATCTAAGTAACGATGGCATTGCTAAGTAACTTTGAAAGGTAGAAGTGAAACGTATGTGGTACATTAGGAAATTTGAGCGCTGTTTCAGATATAATTCATGCTGGAGACTTAAGGAAGTAGCTCAGAACTGACACTTTTTCAGAGGCATCCACAGGAGCCAGTGGATGGTCTGTTACTCAGGCGTACATGTGAAGGCAGGATAGGCAGCAGTTTCAGTCAGTGCGATAGATAATAGTTGATTATCACACCATATATGGCATTCACAGGCTTGACTGCTTGTTCAACAGTCTTGCACTGTAATTTGTTAATTTTTTTAATTCTTATTATTGACCTTGTTACCTGTAGTTTAGAATAATATAATGTTGTTATGGGGTGCTTGCACTGATCTCTATTGCTGGGGATAGATGTTTCTGAGAGAATTTTCAAATCAGGAACATTGATAGTTTTCAACTAACGCTGTTGCTCTAGTAAGAGTTTTTGTTTGAAGTGATGTGGTGAACACTGAAATATCCATTGCTGATTTGGATATGTGTATCATTGATTATGCAAATTTTTCAAAGGTGTTACATAAAAGTTTAAAAATAATGTACATAGAACTCAATCATAAATGCAGAAGTCTGTAATTCTGTAATGTTTAATTTATGTGGATTCTTTTCGGGTTTTTTGTTTTGTTTTTTTCCGTCCAGATAAACAACGAAAAATATTGGTCCTATAAGTGGTTTTCTTATTTAGAATATAAATGAAAATAACAGTAATGTGTGGCTTGGAGGGGGGGGGAATTATTGGCATATTTTAAAAACTAACTACAGATTGCATGTACATAATTATGAAACACTAATTACTTAAAGGTCACAGAAAGAGTTTTCAATTTTTTTAATATCCCACAGTTCTTTTTTATAAAGCATAGTAATTAAGTTCCCTATCAACCAATTTCATGTGGTGTCATTTCACTGCATTATTCTAAAAGGAAATATGTAGAATTTATGCTGGTATAGAACTTCTTATTCTGCTATTTGCTATTTTTGCTGATTGACACATGTCTGGAAGACACCTTAAGAAACAATATAATTAGTCTATTTGCATTGCCTGGAATTAGGTGACCTTTGGTTTTGGCAGTAATTAGACTATCCCTGCTGTACGCTGTTACTTGCTGGTAGTCACTAACCAGGCAGAAAAGGAGTCCAAACAGTTCATTTAGTGAGCTACAAAAGCTTTTCAAATGTCATTAAGATGAACAGGAAATTATAATTAATAGTGCGGTCTCATTTTATGGATGTGTCCCACAGATCAGACATGGCAGCAGTTATTTATTTAGCCAAAAACCCCCTTAGAATAAAGGAGTGTTCTCGGGTGCTACAGCACCTGAGAGCATGTGCATGTTCTGAGTGGTTTTTTTCCTCAGGATGTGCTTACATGCTGAGCCTTATTTTTACCAAAGTTCTTTATAACTGGTTCTCTACGGCTGCTGAAAAATGTACATAGTTGCATATTTTATTTATATAATTCAAAGCCACATCTGTGGGGTGACAGGCCTGATAACCTACAGAAATCGCCCCACCCCCTGGAGGGGTGCTCCCAGACACCATTGTCAGCTGATAATGGGTTACACAAGAAGAGACAAAGGGTCCCAGTGGCTCCGGAAAGTGCTGATGACAGGATTACCGAAGGATGGAATGTTATGGAGATAGCATGGCTTTTCTTCGCATATCCTGAAGGAACTCAGGAAGCCAACCCTTTAAGCATGTGTTTTCTGTTTATCACCCCAAAAATAGTCATTGACTATAGTCACTCAAACTACCAGAGGAAAAAAGGCATAAAAAGGGGTTGGACTTGAACAAAACTGGGGGAAAGGACCACCAAGCTCTGTGGGGGTAACCACTGTCCTTCTTCCCTCCCACGCCTTTGGACGATGGAGGGGTGAGCAGAAATTTACTCTGTTCTCTTTTTTCCTGTACTTTGTTCCTTCCTTAATACCCTAATACCTTAGGCTACGCCTATTGCTTTATATCTTATGCCTTATACTTATTCCCTTTTACCCCATATATCTTACTTTAAATTGGTTGTGGTGCTCCTTTAAGGTGTGCAATTCCTGTTAACATGTTTGTTAGTGGGAGGCGGCTATATTCTTTCCTGTTGTTTTGTGTTACCTAGAGGCCTTAGATTTTTTTGGTTTAGGTTGTGCTTTGAGACTTTTGTTTTAGTTGTTGTGCTTCTGGTTAGTAGTTTTCAGTTGTTAGTTAAGTATGTGGTATGAGCTGAGGATGTTGTTGGAGTCAGTATTGAGGCTTAGGTTGTTGTGCTGTCTGTAGAGTATGTTATGTGCTGGTTTCTTTCGGGATTTTGTCATCAGTTAAATACAATCATGCAGCTAACGTTATCACCGTCAGCGTGATAATTGTCACGTCACAATAATTGTCGCGTCCTTGTCATAAACACTCTACTATATCTCATGCCTTATACTTTTTCTGAATACAATCACGCAGCTAAACGTTATCACTGGCAACGCAATACCCACAATAATTGTCACATCCTTGTGACATGTCGGGAACTGCTAGTGTTTGCTTCAGTTTGTTTCTGGTGCTGGCAGTGATATAACTTTTAAGAGGACCCAGTGGAAAAGAGCCTCTTGCTATTTAAGTGTGGTTCTCACTCGAGTATCAAAATTCCTGTTCAACCAGTGAATCTGTCTCTGTGAAGAGACTCTTTAAGTGGGACAGACTGTGTTGAGCGTTAAAAGGCTTTGATATTCTGAGAACACTTAAGCTAATAAAAATATATATTGATACAAGTGGGGGTGGGATCGGGAATCTTTGCATTTCTGTCCTTCTTCTTTACCTTCCCTTTCGTCTTTTTTTTAAACGTGATACACATCTCTTATATAATGTTTCAGTGTAATTTTTTTTTTCATAAAATATATTAAAAGGTAATGTGGTAGATTTTCAAGTAATAATTTTTACACTATTCACAGAGACTAGAAAAATCACTAAAAATTAAATTCCCAGGTACTTGCATGCTTGATCATATATGGATATTTTCCTCCATAAATCCATCCCCGCAATAAGATAAATCTGGATTGCCATTACAACAAATTGAAGGTCCATGCTTTCATTTCTAGCAGTTAATTGAGGCACCAAAGTTGATAGACTGGATTAAATAGACTCCTGGTTTAGGTCTCGCTTCTATGCTTCAAGTTGCATGGTAGAATGAATCAAAGTCATAAGGTACCCATAGCAAATGACTCACCAGAGCTGAATTTTACACAAAATATAAGGACTGTGTTGAAGATTTGCCAGTAAGTGAAGGCTGCATTGCATCACCTGGTTAAAATCATTGATCTACGCAGTTTCGTGATTGGCTTGTAACACTGTAGCATTAGAAAACAAATGAGGCATATTCACAGGACAGCATTAAAAACTAAAAATGACCACAGTAAACAAACTTTGACTATATGCTCTCCTTTTGTTGTTCATAATGGCTGCGAGTTAAAATTCCTATACATTCATTAATGCTGAATACAAACAAAAAGGGGTTTTTTTCAAAGTATGACTGGAACCTTATTTGGGGGGTTGTGAACATCAGTCCTTAATAATTTTTTGAGATGAGTAAGTATTACTTATTTTTAAGTATTCTCTATTTTTAAGTATTATCTATTTTTATATACACATCCAACTAACACTCTTAGCTGAGTGGATTGTATGTATACTGCAGCTCTGCATGCAATTTTATGTCTCTGGTTTTATAAATAAGCATCAAATGATAAGAAATTAATTTACATTCAAATGAACATTTATATTAACATAATATAGAATTATATGCATGTGAATTAAGTGATTTTTAAGTCTAAATCAGCAGGTATGTTTTTCCTTATGACACCAATGCTTCAAGTCCTCAACCAGCAACTAGTTTGGAAAGGTCAGGAAGCTGAATTTTATTCTTAGGAAAAAGATTTATTCTACCTTACTTTAAGCATCCAAGTCCTGCACCTTAGAACAGTCATCTTTCTGTGGCCAGAGGAAATAGATGTACTGTTCTGTAGTGATGCCTCTCTCTTTATCTCTTTTTTGCTTCTGAATAAAAACTTAATGGTAAATCATCCAGGATGTTTCATTTCAACTTAAACATCTGATATTAAATTTCAAGACTGAAATACATTGATCACACTCTTCTCTAAACTTTGACAGCTGTGTCTGAGTATCATCCAAGAGTTCGGCTGAAAGAAAAATTAGCTTCAGTACTTCACATTGCAGTTCTGTAGTCAAACCCCCACCAAATTCACTGAAAGAAGTCTGGAGGCCCACGTGAGCATGCTACCCTGTCTTTCTGTTGTTTGAGGCTTTTTTCCCTAACTTTTAATTAAGAAGCCAGTTTATCTGAAGAAGTCCATTTAAAGGTGTTCCTCACTCGTTTGCTGAAAGAGTTAAAACTTTACCATGACATAGATAAGATTTCTGAGCACTCAGAGAACCTGAATCAGTTTTGACAGTAACAGTAAACAGGTGGCCATAAAAATGTATAAATTAACTTAGACCTTTTAGGACTTGCTATTAAAAACAGAAGATTGGCAACTTGCAAACTTTTTTCCCCCAGGCTTGATTTTTTTTTTTTTTCCCCTTGGCATTCTACAGTCTTTTGAAACACTGGTTCAGTGAGATGCCAAACTTGTAAATGGAACTTTCAATAGAAAATGTTTATTTTCACTTCTTTTTTTTAATATGTGTAAATGAATTTGCTTTTTTAAAAATATCAATCACAGAAACAGTCAGTTAGTAATAAAATTACATCAAGCGTATTCATGCCTAGACCACTGTTGTCAGAGGGGTAGCCTGTAATAGATTCAACTGCCTGAAAAATCAAACACTCTATAATTGTCTGATGAAGTAGGAAGATGGAGGCACCTCCACAGGCTGCCGATCCTCTCCCATTTTAGATATATTTGTATCTAAATACAAACACATCATAAATTTTGGGGCTTTTTTATCATTAATTTTTGACAATGTATATTAGTCACATTGAACTATGTTTGCACAATGAGCTTGGATCTTCAGTTTTAATAACTATTGTTAGCTGACATGCTCCAAAAGTTTCACATTGTTTAGCTGCAAGTAGTAAAATACGTGAAATTTTTTCTCTCATTCAAGGTATAAGAATGGAAAGCAGCCCCTATACAATGTGATTCATCCCTGGGATAGTGACATTTGGTTACAGAAGTTCATTAGTTGCTCAAAAATATTCATCGATCTATATTGAAGCTGTATAGCTGAAATTCTTAAACAATTCTTAAGTGAGGACTTCTTTGAATACTGGAACAGGCTCCCCAGGGAAGTGGTAGTAGCACCAAGCCTGCCAGAGTTCAAGAAATATTCAGGAATGATCTCCTCTGACCAGGCTTGGACAAGCAGCCACTACTTGGCTGAAAGAAAATAATTTTTTTTTTTTTTTTAACTTTCCTTACATTAACCTGATAATATCTCTTAATATTATTTTAGGAATTTTTTCATCCAGCCACATAATTTTAGCTCATAAGCTACCAAACATCATGATAATGATCTTTCATTTTGATAGTAAGAAATTATACCGTGCATAAGTAAGGGGCAGGGACTAAAGCTTTAGGCTAACTGGCTGTGTGCCATGTCATGTTACTTTCCTTCATTAATAGATTTTTGTGTTTGTCATTTCAAGTTTACTGAATCCCTCATTTTTTGATTTGCTGGGTGAAGGTAAATGCTGTTGACTAACCTACTTTAAAGCAGTATTATTAGTAAAAAATTCAACAGAAAATATTTGTCTATCTGATGGTTAAGATAATACAGACTGTTACTTTTTCCTAAGAGTACTATTATTTTGGCAGTATTCTGTGGATCTGGGGATAAATTAAAAAAACCACACACACACCCCAAGCACACTCCCACACACCCCTGTAGCTAAAACGGATATATACAAGGTATCAATTCTATTTTTATGCATAAGTATTGTAATTTGAGTAACCCATATTAATTTATAGATTTTATAATAAACAATCCCAAGGTGTTGATTACTCTTTTAACCTAAAATAATTTTAAATACCTAAAAAAGGAAATAGGAATAGAGTATTTAATCTGTAAATATTCTGTATTTCTCATTTCTCTGCCAAGTAAGACACAGAATACTTAGAAGTTCTTTGAGAGTTATTAAAACAAAGTGTCACCAACAGCCTAAGATGTTAAAATAGAAAGTTGTCACTGACATTTTATCTATGCAAAAAGAGATTTCTAATCTCAAGATGTGGAGGTAAAAATGACACATAAATGGTAAATAGAAGTACAGTATAAAGGTGTCACTTCTCTTTTGCATCTCCAGCTGCTTTCCTCCTCAGCCTTATTCAAATTTATTGCTGATTTTTTTCAAGGCTATAAAATCCTGGAGTGTAACACAACCTCACATAATGCTTCCCTCAACTTTTATAGTAGAGGTATGATTTATTATTGCAGTAAAACTCTGCTATCAAGTATTTTCTAACTGCTTTTATCTCTTCTGTTGATGAATAAAATGTAAAATGAGATTCCCATATGAATATATAATTGAAGACAAAGTTACTTATTGCAAACTACTTTGGGAAGCAAAATAGATTTAGATGTGTTAGTTTAACACTGACACAGAAATGTCTACAATGTGTAGTTCTTATCTTTGATATCCAGAAGCTTCAAAATTTAAGCACAGTGTTAAAAAAATCCATGCTACTTTGACTCTGTACTTGCATGGGCATAGAGTAATTTCAGTGTTTGACTTCTGTATCAAACAACTGGTTCATTACTGCTCTTTTCATAATAGAGTTCAAATCTGATCCAAAAGCAATACTATCCAAGCTGTTTCTATGTATTCCAGGTATGCTTCACTTTTGTAAATCAAGCTTTACTTCCCTAAATGCTAGAATTCCGAATTCTTTGCAATGAAAAAGCCATAAACCATTTTATTCATATAAAAATTGACATGCACCAACAAGAAAAATAGATTTTCCACTTGTTCACTTTCCACTTAATTCATTACCTGTTAACTTTTCTTGTCAATCTTCCACCATGATAGCAGTATAAAATGCGGAAAGAAAGACAGAAGGAAGGAAAGAAGGAAGGAAAGAAGGAAGGAAAGAAGGAAGGAAAGAAGGAAGGAAAGAAGGAAGGAAGGAAGGAAGGAAGGAA
>VWZG01001992.1:82831-94214 GCA_013396735.1 Grallaria varia
AGGGAGGAAGGAAGGAAGGAAGGAAGGGAGGAAGGAAGGAAGGGAGGAAGGAAGGGAGGGAGGAAGGAAGGAAGGGAGACCCACAAAATAATACTGCATATTTCTTGCAGATGTGAGTGCTTTGAATGCCACATCTTAGAAGCTTTGGCATCCATTAAACATGCTGGCCCCCTGTGACTTTAAAAGGAAGTTTGGTTGATATTAAATTCAGTGAGTTTTTTGCACAGATCTGTATGGTGGAGTTGCAATTTAGCATAACAGAACAGCTTGTAGTCTGAAACGTGTGGCATGCAGAAATTGTCAGATGCACAGTGTGGACACAGAGAATGTTCTAACTCCCATGTGCAGCGATTTCTGCATGGAACTAACCTAGGCATGAATGGAGATGGTACATACCCTGCTGAGTTGGCTTTTGTTCTTTTATTGCAGTGCTCATACCAGACTTACATACTGTTTCGCTGCTGGTTTCCCTTCTCAGATGAACAGTGGGAGCTGCACTTGCTATTTGCTACCAATTCTTTGTCCGTGTTTGCTGCCCTGTCAAAATTACTTGAAAGAACTTTTGAAGCAGTGGAAAAAATATTACAAGAAGGTTGTCATTCATAAGAAGCATGTTTTTGAAGTCTTTTTTTTTTTTTTTTCCCCATTAATGATCTCAAGCTTTTGAAATGTCTCTTCCTTCTGAATTGGAACTAAATCCAAAAATTCACATGCAGGGATTTTTTAAAAAAAAAAAAAAAAATTGGATTAATCACTTTTATTTAAATTCTATTTTATGCTGTAATACACAGAATAATATAAATAGAAAATGAACAGGATGACAGTTCATGTCTGCCTGTGACAGCATGGTTTGGGATTTGCTAACCTAGTAGATCTCTTTCAATTCTATGAATAGTAATTTCAGAAGAAAGGATTAAAGGCAGTCATCAGCAGCAGCTTTTCGCTTCTTTGAAACAAAATTTCACCAAAATTACAACTCTCTGGGAGCTGTTTCATTCTTCCAGTAGAAAATGTGTTTAATACACAATTTTAAAAGTTACTTGTAGAAGTAGTCTGCCATTCTGTAACAGAGATGTATGCAGAACAGCACTTGGAGTTTTCTCTTTGGCATGGATTACTAGAAAGTGCTGGTAACCTTGAATACTCTTATAAATCAGTAATGCAATCACAATCCTCTACCTGCATTTTTCTTCCCCTTTCTATGGGGTTTTAATTTAAATTGAATGCATGGAGCACCTCATTTTTGGCATCCTTTTCTATTGAACTGCATTATTTGCAGACACAAAAGGCAAAGCGCAGACCAGAGGATTGTGCCCTTACTGCCGTGTTGCCCTGTGGAAGCTAGAAGAGAATTTGAATTTAGAAACAGAATAGCAAACAGGAATGCTATGCCGAAGGACTGTGTTACTCAGACTTTTTCTAACTAAGCATTACTTGCTGAGATACATGAGGTTTGTATCAGAACTCAAGAAGACTACCTCAGAAACATTGTAATAACAAGCTTTTGGAAAGGGTAGTTTAATTAAAACTATTTGAGAAATTAGAACCTGTGGCAAAGTAATGGGAAGAGACTTGTCTGGAGCCAGGAAGCAGAGCAGGATATAAAATTCATGTTTTCCAATTTTTCAATACAGAAAATGCCTTCTTAACACCAGAGGTGTGTATAAATCACTTTTCTCACTTAATCAATTGCCTGCCATTGCAGAGGAGTTTGGATTGGTAGCATCTGTTTTTCTCATTTTCTATCTGCCTTTGGCAAAAAGGTTAGTCTTCTGAGAACCAAAGTGCTAACTAAAGTCTTTGGGCTTAATTTAAGAGCTTGTGGGTGAAGCTTAATGGTTTGTGATATATCGAGGGTCAGAGCAGATGATCTAATAGTCCCCTCTCACCTTAAAGCATATGAAACTATGTAGACTCCTGAAATATGATAAAGCTAGTGCCAGGGTCACAGATCACGATGATAAATGCTGAACTAAACCTTCTGCTTGGCTGCAGCCTGAGAACAAGACTATGAACATCCTAGTGCTGTGAAGAGACTCAGCCTGCCCCTGTATGCCAAAGAACAGCAGTGAAAGAATCTGAAATAGATGCACCTTGCCTTATAGCCATCGTGTTTTGTGGGGGAAAAAAAAAAAAAAAATCTGTTGGAAAGTAAGCTCATACTTGAAGAAAGTATGTTAAATGCTTAGTATTTCAAGAGTGTGGCTCACCTAAATAAAAACTCACAGTTTCTGTTCACAGGAATGAAATTTGTTATATATGGAAGATGTTAGTTCTTTTGCAGAGTCTTTTGGTTTTGGTTTAGCTATGTACACTGTGAACAGATTCTCCTGAAAAAAATTAGAGTCTGAAGTAAGGGACTGAGTTCTTTACATCCACTGAGTTGACGAGTTTCTGGAAAATACAATGTATGTGGGTTTCCAAAGGGGTCTGAACCCATTTCCATGTTGTCCTGCACCCTGTATGTACCACCGAAAAATGGTGCTTGAGAAAAGGGTTGTATTTCCTTGATGATGGGTATGTTTCAGTCACAGCAGGCTGGCACTGGAGGCTCTGTTGAACTTTACTCGATAACTGCTGCAGAATAGAAGATGATTAGAAAATGCATCAGAGGTGGAATAGTTTCACTTGTGTGGAAATAGACCTGCTTTTTGTATACATATTCTGGACAGGAAAAAGCTGACACTCTTAGATGCATAAAGGCAAAATAAATATAACTGACAACCATATCTAGCTCCTGAAATATGTGCAGAGGCAACAGCATTGCATTTCACTCCAGCTGTTGTTATCTTTCCTCCCCTGCCCTCTCCTTCACTGAGCAGCTTGTCTGCTCTTGCTATTGCTTTGAAAATTTACTCAGCAGGCAGGACTTGTGATGTGGGATGCTGCACCGCTAGCTCTACTGCCCTTGTGCAGTGAGAAGGTCTTGACACCTTATAAAAATCCAAAGACAGACATTTAGGGAAGAAGAATTTTGTGGATAAGATTTATTCTTCTCTTTTGGAATCAAATTCTTAGGTATTGTCATTAAAACATGAAAATGAATGGAGCAGGACCACATTTTGTAAAGTGTGAAGAAGAGATGTTGCTGTAATCAAGGTATTAAAAAAAAAAAGGGTATTAAAAAAAAAATAGTTGACTAGACATAGCTGAGAAATATCTTTTTTAATCTGTCAGAGAGAAAGCATCCATAAAATTTAGGCAGCATCTGGATGAAAAACCTAGAGAAAGGAATCTGGAGAGAAAAATTACTTCAAATAACATTATTTTATGTGTCACAACAGAAATAAGGAAAACAATCAGAAAACTGCAAAAAAGCAAGCAATTAGCACATTTTCCTCATATATCAGTTTCTAGATGCAAAAGTAAATTCTAATCGCACAGAGTTCTTCAGATGGAGACTATAATATTCTAAAGAACCAGATAATAAAAAGAGAATGTTGTCCTAGACAAAATAAAGTTGTTTAAGGGCAAAAATCCAAGACACACTTATGTAATCAAAGACAGGTAAATATCTAGTGTAAATATCCAGTAAATATGACAGGTAAATATCTAAACAGCATGTTCAAAGAGAAGCAACAAATTTGGTGAAGGGTCTAGAGCACAAGTCTTACAAGGAGCCGCTGAAGAAACTGAGGTTATTTAACCTGGAGAAAAGGAGGCTAAGGGGAGACCTCATTGCTCTCTACAGCTACCTGAAAGGAGGTTGTGGCCAGGTGGGGTCAGTCTCTTTTCCCAAGTAACAGGACAAGAGGCAATGGCCCAAGTTCCACCAGGGATGGCTTATATTAGATGTTAGGAAAAATGCCATAACTGGAAGGGTTGTCAGACATTGGAACAGGCTGCCCAGGGAAGCAGTGAAGTCCTCATTCCTGGAGGTGTTTAAAATATATGTAAATGTGGCACCTGGGGACATGGTTTTTGTGGTGGGCGTGGAAGTACTAGGTTTATGGTTGGACTTGATGATCTTGGAGGTCTTTTCCAGTCTAAATCATTCTATGATTTTATGATTCTATTTTTCAGGAACACAAAACTTTCCCTGAACACCCATATTGAATGAGAGACTGTAAATCTCTTAGTCTCAGAAAGGAACTGAAAATATAAAAGCAGCTTCATGGAATAAATTCTCAACTGGCAAAACTGGGACTTTGATGGGATTTCAACAACATATGGCTGGTTGACATAAGTTTCTATCAGAACTACACAGAATCACAGAATGTTCTGAGTTGGAAGAGAGCCACAAGGATCATCAAGTCCAACTCATAGGTGAACAGCCTCTGTACAGGGATTGAACCTGCAACCTTGGCATTTTTAGAACCATGTTCTAACCAACTGAACTAATTCTATAGTACGTTCTTCATCTTACTCAGAATCTGAGCATCACCTGATCTTTAGAACATTTTTGTCCAGCTTCCTCCCTTCAACTTTTAGTGCCAATGAGGACCTATGTCATTTGTGCTTTCACAGTGACTGCAGTCTATTGAAATCTGATTGGAGGTACTAATGAATTTTTTTGTTACAGTAGAAATGGATAATTGTAACATGAAAATGAAATTGGCTTGGATGGTACAAAACAGTTCTTATAAACATATGGTTTGTTACAAATATTTCATTAAAGGAATGACATTACTGTGAAAGGTGAAAATTTTGGGGGTCTTTGGATTTTTTGTTTGCTTTAGGTTGTTTGGGGTTTGTGTTTTGGGTTTTTTTTCAGTTTTTGTTTTTCCCATTCAGTTAATCATTATTCTTATTTGTCACTATCCCAAAAAGGAAGAAAGAAATCTACATAAAATTACACATAAAAATTGAAGAAGTCTAAACCACATTTTACCTATATATTAAATGTTGACTTCTATTATTATATGAGTGCACCAGAGTGCAGATAAGGAAATATGCCTGTATGTAGAGAAATCTTATCTAGCTAAAGAGAATGAATATCACTGAAGGACACAATAAATCATCTTTTCCTTTTTAGCATTACTAAATATAAATCAGGGGTTTGAAGGTTTCTCTGGCAATGTCACCCTAACTAAGGGAACCGCATCCCTTCCTGATCAAACACCATCAATACAGTAAGTCAGTCTTACTATGATTTTGTAGAAGCTACATTGCCTGGCACACTGCCTCTTAGGTTCCAGGAAGGGTGATTTCCTTCTCAGCTTTTCTGGTGATGAGAAGTTCTTCTTACTCTTTGTATTTAGCAGACACCAGGATATACTTTTCAGCTGTGCAGCTGGGAGTCACTTCTTACGTTAGTATTGCGTCACTTAAGCGTGTCCTCACTGAGGAGGTTCTGGGCTCTGTGTGACCATTATATCCAATCCCACCTTACATTTGTAAGAATTAAATCTCCCTGAGGTATCCTGTAAGTGTAAATCAGTTGTGATAAAAGTGTCAGATTTTTCCTGACAATTTTTTTTTTTTTCCCCATAAACATTATTTTGCATTTACAAACAGCCCTTTGTCATTTTCTGCTGAGACACCATATTAGATTTTTTTATGATTGTCTACTGCAAGGAAATAGTCAAATCAATATGAAGATAGTGATTTCCAGCTGTAAAGGTCTGAATCATGGAGTATAGATTCTTTATCAACTAAAATGTGTATTTTGAGTAAACGTGTATATGGGCAACCACACATTATTGTGGCAACCATAGGTTATACATGTAACAATATTAGACAATGGCCGAAATAACTAATCTGGTAGCTCAGCGTTTTGATGTGATGGGCACATAAAATTTAGCCTTCACTCAGATGAACACAACAAAAAACTTCATTAAATTTATTCCTGGGTAAGAATGGGTAATAATAAACGTGTGTTGATAAGAAAAGATAACTAGGTTACATAGGTTGTGTATTTTTCAGTGCCTTCTGTATTATTAATCAAGAGTTGGAGATGAAGTCTGACGGGACAGATGAACCACTATCCAGTTATCTTGTTTTTTCCTTGCTGGGATGAGATAGAGGGCAGCAGAGAACAATTGCTCACCCTCCATGAAGGTCCTCTTGCACATGGATTGACTTAATTGACTTTCCTGCTTAATGCTTAAGACCATGTAGTGAGCTGATAGAACAGGTGGTGTCACTTAACAGATGGATACTTCATGCTATCTGTCTTTAAAGAACTGAAGTGATGATTTTGATTTGCTTATCTAGTATCTTGCTGTAACTGGGTTTTGAATGAGGTCTTCCTCATTATGAGTCATTTCACAGCTGAGTGACTTTATTCTACTATTAATAAGAGTCATACTAGTCCTCTTTATTCACATGTATATCTATTACTGCCAGCAAGTGTCCTTTCTTTCTTCCACTCCAATAGTTAAGGTCTTTCTAGCTGTTATTTGTTTCAGCACAGTAAACATCAGAATAAAACAGCCCCAGTTTACTGTGTGTGTAGGAGGAGACAGATTGCAGAGTAGGAGCTCTCTGTGTGCTTAGGTGAATTTTGACCTTATCCACATGCAAGGTACATATTCTTCTCACTGCTAGATATTGGGAATTCAGTGTCAGTTGGTTGATATCTTCATTTCCTCAGTCTAAAGAGGGCATGGAATAGTATATAGCGCACTTAGTTCTGCTGTCTGGTTAAGATTAGAAATTCGTGAAAGGTGGGTATGCTGTTACAGGTTATCATAAAATTAAATTGCATTTAGTGGTGGGTAAAAATTTTGTGAACTAATTTCACCAGTTCATTTCAGACCTTTTCATTTAAACTGACAGAAGCAAATTATGGTGCTATAGCTCATTCATACATGATTTCACGCTCCTGCACCCTAGGAAACAAGAGGCAAATCTCAGAGGGTTTCTCCATGGTAAAACATTTTTAATTAGTAAATAATTCTGAAGCTGCGCTTTCAAAGCAAATCTTCACTAAGCAAGCCATATTGTCACTTCCAATGACAGCACTCCTGGATTTCTCAATGACTGTGTGCATTGGTTCACTTTTCACAGCAGCTTTCTCTCCATAGAGAGGGGAGAGTCAGTCTTGAATACTGTAGTTGTTTCTTGCCAGGTAGACTAGCATACAAATTGAGCCAAGTATGCCTTTGTGGAAGTATTTTAGTCTGCAATCCATGAGTTTTGTAAATAGGAACTAAAAAGTGAGGAAATGTCAAACAAGTATGCATTTTTTTTTAATGGAAGTATAGTCAGAAATAGTGTTTTCTGGTTATGGCTTTAACAGACAGACTGAAAAACAGAAACTTGAATGTCTTTGTAATGCCATTTTGCTTTAATTCATAATGAATAGAGGCAATTAGAACTCCTGGGCTAGGATAAAGAGAATATAAATAAAACAGGCAGGAAAAAAACTGAACCACAATTCCAAAAGATTTAAAAAACTTGGCAAAGATGATTGGAAAAAGCTGTATAGAAAGCCTAGAGTTTGTTTTCAGTTACTATGATCTTCTTCCCCCTGGCTGGACTGTATCTCACACTTTTGTGGATTTCTTAGCAAGACATTGTCTCTCCCTACCTGTTTGCAAGTTGCTGTGGTATATCCACTAAAAACTAATTATACTTAATTATTTCATTAAANTCATTTATTCTTCATTTATTTATTTATTTATTCTTCATTATTTATTATTTATTCATTTATTCTTCAGTGCAAAAGCAAAAGGTTGTTAGTACCTTTTGTGGTTTTGAAGAAGTGACCCATAGGCCACTGTTATATGCACGATATCAACTCTCAGACTCTAAATTAACTATTCAGGAAATAAAGAGCAGAAACTAAAGGAGAAATTACCTGGCTTCAGTAACATGTCACCTTTCTTAGACAAGGTCATGCTGACATCAGTTTTAGTCAATGTGAAGTAAGTAGAACTGACAGAAAGTAATTCATCCCACCTTAAGGATGATGTCTTAAACATGGCATCTTTGACAAATGTCCATTTCTCTCCAGTGACTTGATAAGTAACCTATTCTTTTCATCCTAACTGGTAGTTTGTAGAAAATGTAGCAACTTCCTTAGTACCATATATACATTCTGTAGGGTGAAAGTAGGGATAGAATCTTATTGAGTGGGATTCGCCACGTAGCTTTTCCAGAGACTTTTTTAAACCTTTAACAGTACCTTTTAATACCTAGATTTGAAAGAAATTATCAATTTCTGATCACTATAATACTATTTACTACTCCCTCCCAAGAGAGTTTTGTCCTATTGCATTCAATCAGGGAGTATTTTCTCTTAGAAATTTTCTTTGTGGCTTTCTCCTTGTCTCTTCCATCCACTTTCTAGTCCGAACTGCTCAGGCCAGCTAAAGGCTTTTCTTCCAATTCCCAGTAATATTTGCTTCCTTTCGCTGCCTTCCTCTTCTCCCACTAGTAAGTAAGAATTGACATCCATTGCTATTTTGTCCTTGGTTTGTCATACAGACTTGGTTTGACCCCCTATCTTTTTATCTTTTTGCTGTTTTTCATTTCATTTCATTTCATTTCATTTCATTTCATTTCATTTCATTTCATTTCATTTCATTCTTCTTTCCTAACTACAAGATTCAGATTACCTCCCTGACTCCAGTCTTCCTCTTTTTATCTAATTTCAGACCTCTCTCTTATGTGAGGTGTTAGTTTGTTTTTTTTTTACTCAACCCCATTGCCACCACACTGGTCATAGTGTACATGCCTTATATCCTTTGCAGTGATCTAGCTCATGTCCCCATGGTGATCTATCTTTTACTTCTTACATCTGGCTCCAAAAGACAAAAGGAAGTGTTGTTTTCCCATAAATGACTGTATTCTGGAGCAATGCAATGCATTAAAAATGCATTCAGGCTTGTTTTCCTGGATTTTTGTTGTTAAACGAAAATAAATCAATAAATAAGTAATAATTAAAAAAACCTCAAAGCCAAAACCAAATAAAAAGTAACCCAAAGCACTACATTTAAAGACATTATAAAGTCAGGTTGAAAATGTATCTGCCTTGCTATCTAATCATCCCCAAATCAGATATTCTGCAATTTATAGGAATAAAGCTGTCCTGTACTGTTTACTTTCTTCAGACTTCCATAGTTTAAACTGATGCAGAGCAAAACTAACCTCCTTCTTGTCAGGCTCCTACTGTTCAGAGAGTTTTGAATAGCAGCAGGAAAATATGACAAAAGGCCCTTGTCAGTTTTAACTCTGCTGTAGCCTGTCAAAACTTTGGGTTACAATAGTGGCACTCCAGCTGTCTGCTGATTTAGAAACAAGCAGTGCATTGCCTTAATTCAGTTTATACTTTTGAGACTTTCTTTTCAGATTTTTTTTTTTTTTTTAAAAGCTTAGATTCTGCAGAAGCTGATAAAGGCTTGGAAGGAGTGAATATATTCACTAATAACTCAGAGCAAATTTCCACATTGACATTAATTTGATTCACCCATGTAAGTGGACTGGAATTTAAGTATTGCATTTTGATATCCTGATATTTCTTTATGATGAATATCTCACAGACAGTAATGAAATTAACCCAAGTACTAGAAACATCACAAGACAGTGATCCTGCTGAGTGTTCAAGTGAATGAACACAGAAAATGGGCTCCTTTAACATTTGAGTATGTCTTAGAGGCGTTATGTAGGTTAATACTGGCATGTAGGAAGCTAAAGCATAAGCCACTTTAAAAATCTTTTTCTTCTAATATTTTTAAAATATTTTTTTCTGCCTATACGCACTTATTGTTTGTATTACAGGCATCACTTGAAAGACTGTATATAATGATGGTTCATGTGAATACCAGATAGAATCCTCATGTTGAAATCTGTACCTTTCTTTTCACTTCAGAACAGAGATCTTTACCCTGCCAGGCTTCACTAATATGTTGAATCTTCCATAATGTTCTCCAACAGCATCAGAGTACTGTGCTGACTGAAGGTACCATTAGTAAATGCCAGCTAGTTCACTAACCCCCACACCTAGCCTTTAAAGAATTTTAGAAATAAGCTGTTGTGTTGGAATTTCTTTGTACAAGTCCTTTAAACACAACAATTGCGAAGAAATCAAGCTGCCCTCTCTCTCCTTGGCCTGGAAAAACCTGGATATTCTAGCTATATCTGGAGCCAACTCCATTGGAATTTGAAGAATTACTTTGAAGTTTTATTGTCGATATCCCAAACCCTGTTAAACTCTGGACAATGCTTGGGGAATTAGTTTCAGACCAATATTTAGGGTCTAAAGGAACATGTCTGTTTAATCTGGCAAAAGCCATCTCAGCAGTGTTATTAAAGCACCGAAAGAATTTTCAAATGCTGGTGTCTTTGTTCTTCTTCCTTCTGGCATCTAACCTGAATTGCTTCCAGATCAGAGAGAAGTGAAAGTCCCTTAAGATTAAGGGTCTCTTTGTGAGAGTGTGTGAGTGGCCCTGTGCCAGACCACTGCCTTTCATTTCTCTAAAACCTTCACCTGCAGATGACAGACAGTAGTGACTGAGTGACAGCTGTTAGGGGAAGGTGAAAGAGAGAAAACTGTCATTGGAGTGCTGGCAGATTCACAAATATGTGACTATTCTTCCATACTTATCACAAGGCAAGATAGCGGCTATTGAACCAGCTTTGCAAAATCACAGTCATTTAGGCATAGGAAGAGAGAAAACTATTTAGGCATCCCTTGTCATCTGCCTTAGTTAGAAGCTGTCCTTGCTATTTTACTCTACTAGTGCCCAAGGTGCTGCAACTTGCTGATTTCAAGTGCTGGTAAACAATTTGATAATAGATGATGCTTTTGATTTAAACGAATATGGAATTATTAAAGCTTCTTATCACATCTGTACTCAACAAGCTCTAAAAGAATTTGAAATGATGCTGTTGGATCCATGTGGTTGATGTGGGCATCTTAGTCTCTAAGTTAATTAATGTATCTTGTACTTGGTAGGAGTCACTTGACTGGAAAAAAAACCCACCAAAACCCCCCAAAACTAACCAGCAAGTGTTTGTAACAATGTTTAGATACTCTTAATTTTACCGTAGCATGTTAGTCTGATTCTCAGTTGTCATTGCCTGCCTTGTCTTAGAAAGAGCAAAGCTTGGAAGTTGACATAGTAGTCATTCCTGAACCAAGGTGTGCCTAAAAGATAGAAAACCTATTTCTGGAGTTTACAGGGAAATTGTTACTAGGCAGAAGGATTAGGATTTTGCAGAATATTTTGGAAATGTCTGGGTTTCAGCTCAATCCTGTTTCTTGCTAGCCTCTTAAAAATTGTTGTTTGAACCAAGTTCTCAGAGTTATCTGTGAAACAAACGTTCTAAACCCCTTGCATTACCTATTATCTATGTTCTTTCCTGATTTGCATTAATAACAATCAGAACCCTATCATCAATAGAATTTTCTGGTTTTAATCTTCAAGTTTTAAGGAGTTGGGTCAAGATACTGATGCAGAGCTGTTTTGTAAGTGTCCTAGTTACAGGGGCTGGG
>VWZG01001993.1:2939-22031 GCA_013396735.1 Grallaria varia
TTGCAGGGACTGGAGTACTTCATTAGATTTTTAAGGAAGGCTTAGCAGAGCATGAATAAGTCTCTTCTGTAGAGGCCAGCTCTGTAGGGAAACTTCTGAGTCTGCAGTGTTTCCTCTCCACACCAGCCCAGGATGACTGTCACGGGCCAGGATACCTGGAGGCACTTAAATCACATTTTTTCACGCTGATTCCTGAAGCAAATGTAAGTCCAGTCTGACTATTCCACTTTGGGAGGATTCTATGCAAGGGAAAAAAAAAAAAGAAAAAAGGAACTTGCAAAGCATAGAGATAAAAAGATTTTGCATCTCAGGTCTGATGCATTGCTTATCCTGGCTTTTCCCAATGTTCCTCATATGCAAAGTGTATAAAATTTTCTGTTCCCTTCCATCCACTATGACAATCTGTCACATTTGTTTTGGTAAACAAAAGCAATTTTGTGGAAATCCAAGTAAAAGTTGGCGGAAGCTGTATAAAAATGGGAATGGAACCTGCATAATGGCCAAAGAAAATAAACAAATGCTATTTAATCAAAGCAACTAGCTTATAATTAGCTAACTGAAGCCAAAGAGTTCTGAAATAGAAATCTTGATAATGTAAATATCCTAAACTTGTGCTGAATTCTTCTTAAAGATGGAAAATTATGTGGAAACTGTTGAGAGGTTGATGACTCTGTGAAAATTGTTTGAATAAATTCAGAACTTCTTTATCTATTAAAGAATTTACTTCACTACAAGAAATTCTTTAAGTCAAGCTCTATGTTGAATTATATAACAGTATTAGAAATTCAGTACAATAATTGTTAAGAAAACATCAATATCATAACAAAGCAAAAAATCTTGACCAAACCAACAAATTCAGAATAAAACTTAAGTCATGATGAAAACAAAACCAAGAAAACAAATCGACCACCAAAACAACAAAACAACTCCCCCAGAAACCTCTCCAAAACCCCAAAACAAACAAAGGAAAAGTAAAGAAAAATAAGATATTATTACAAAATGCTTCAAAAATTCTATGTGTAGAAAGTGCAATTTAAATAAATACTGCTTTAAAACTCAAAACACTTATGAAAAGTCATTTCCTTGAATGGGAGTATCCATGCACATTATTAATGTCAACATTCCAAATAAGCTATTTGCTTAAAAGCAAAAACATTTTCAGTTTAAAGTTTACTGTGATGAGTTGGAATATAAACACATTGCTAAATAATTCTCCAGTTTAATACGTAATAACATATATATTGCAGAATTCTGCAGTTTTAACACTACTTTAAAATCTATGCAATTCTATAAGGGAGAACTCTTGCTTTATTGTTTCAGGATACCTAACTTTACACACCTGTGTTCACATTTTGTTTCTGAGAGACCACATTCATCAAGACCAGGTTATCCAACCTACCTGAGCAACCTGTGCTGGTGCTCAGTCACCCTTCCAGTTAAAAAGAACTTCATGATGTTCAAAAGCAAATCCCCACATTTCCATTTGTCTCCATTGCCGTAGTTCTGTCATTGGGCGCTGCCAAAGAAAAGTCCATCTCACTCTTCTTTGCTCCCTCCCATCAGGTATTTGTGCACAGGAATAGTTTTCCCCTAAGCCTTCCCTTCTCCCATCTGAACAGCCTCAGCTCTCTCGGCTTTTCCTTACTGGAGTGGTACTCCAGTCCCTTCATCTTCTTAGTAGCCCTTTCTTTGCTGGACTCTCTCCAGTATATCCATGTTGGTGCCTTAAGACTTTATACATTTGTATATATTTGTATATATGTGTATGTTTTTATATTTTTGTATATATTTGTAAATTTTTGGTAGCTGTATAGCTTCTCGCATCCGAAGTAGCCACCGGCAGTTTCTACCTGTGTAATGCATTCATGAATGTCTGAGTTAAGGGTAAGAGAGCGATTAGAACATTTTATTTGGGAATCATGTACCAGGACTAGAATAACAATACACATTGTAGTCAAAACAAGACAGAAAAGCCACAAAGTTTGGAAAACCTCCAACCAGGGGTATGTGACGTGAAGAAGATGATGGTGAAGAAGTAAGGTGTCCTGAGACCCCGACTCAGTTCTAGGAAGGCATGCTGGGGGGCCGACCAGAGGGAGGTTCTAAGGGTGGCACCAAGGTGGTACTAGGGTGGATGGTCCCTGGGTTGGATGTAACCTTTAGTTATAATAATGAAATAGTGTTATAAAAGTAGGAATCACCTCTATCCTGTTCATGCATCAATATACTTTTGGAACTTGAAAAGCTTTTCAATAAAGAACTCCTCTCTACCCAAATTAAATTGCTTCAAAAGTTTTTATCTCGTTTTAGGCAACAACATCTCCTGTACTGAGGAGCTCAGAACTGAACACACTTCCTCAGGCGTGGGCTCACCATGGCTGAGAGGAAGGACTGCCTGCACTGAGCTGACAGTGACGTTTCTAACGCAAGCCAGGATACCACTGGCCTTCTTTGCGTCTGAGGCACATCGCTGGCTCAAACACAAAGCTGTTCAGCCTGGTGTCCTCCAGAATGACCCCCAGGTACTTTTCCGCAAAGCTGCTTCCCAGTTAGGTGAGTCCCAAGCATTTACTGGTGCCTGGGGTTTTACCTTCTTATGTGCAGGACTTTGCACTTCTTGTTTATGGACTTCAGGAGACTCACTGGTCCAATTCTCCAGTTTGATTTGCCTCTGGCATATCAGCCTCTCCTCCCAGTTTGGTGTCACCTGCAAACTTGCAGGATGTGCCTTCTGTGTCATCATCAAGAGTATTCTTCAAGATGTTGAACAGGACTGGAGCCAGTATTGACCCCTGAGATACACTGCTAGACACTGGCCTCCAAATAGACTTTGGGTCACTGATCACCACCCTCTGAGCCCAGTTATGCAGCCAGTTTTCAACCCATCTCACTGTCTGCTCACCCAGCCTATTTGCCAACAGCAGAATGGCTTTCCCTTGGTGAAGGCACTGGGGAAGCCATGGACTTCACCAAGGGAAAACCATGCTGACTACTCTTGGCTTTCATGTCCTTCGTGTGCCTAGAAATGGATTCCAGGACTNTTTATGGACTTCAGGAGACTCACTGGTCCAATTCTCCAGTTTGATTTGCCTCTGGCATATCAGCCTCTCCTCCCAGTTTGGTGTCACCTGCAAACTTGCAGGATGTGCCTTCTGTGTCATCATCAAGAGTATTCTTCAAGATGTTGAACAGGACTGGAGCCAGTATTGACCCCTGAGATACACTGCTAGACACTGGCCTCCAAATAGACTTTGGGTCACTGATCACCACCCTCTGAGCCCAGTTATGCAGCCAGTTTTCAACCCATCTCACTGTCTGCTCACCCAGCCTATTTGCCAACAGCAGAATGGCTTTCCCTTGGTGAAGGCACTGGGGAAGCCATGGACTTCACCAAGGGAAAACCATGCTGACTACTCTTGGCTTTCATGTCCTTCGTGTGCCTAGAAATGGATTCCAGGACTGGTTGTTCTATCACTTTCCCAGGGATCAAGATGAAGCTAATCGGCCTGTAGTGCCCTGTGTCCTCCTACCTGCCATTTTTTGAAGACAAGAGTGATATTTGCTTTACTCCTGTCCTTGGGCACTTCTCCCAATCACAATGATCTTTCAAATATTGTTGTGAGTGACCTTGCAGGATCATCAGCAAATTCCCTCAGTGTTCATGGTGATGCCTTAAGACTTTCTGTATTTGTATATACGTGTATATTTTTGTAAATTTGTAAATTTTATGTAGCTGTATAGCTTCTCATATTCGAAGTAGCAACCAGCAGTTTCTACTTCTGTTCTGCATTCCTGAGTGAGTTAAGGGTAAGAGAGCCACTAGAACATTTTGTTTGGGAATCATGTACCAGGACTAGAATAACAATACATATTGTAGTCAAAACAAGACAGAAGACCCAGGAAGTTTGGGAAACCTCCAACCAGGGACATGAAGAAGATGATGGTGAAGAAGTAAGGTGTCCTGAGATCCCTGACTCAATTCTAGGAAAGCGTGCTGGGAGGCAGACCGGAGGGAGGTTCTAAGGGCGGCACCAAGGTAGTACGAGGTTGGATGGTCCCTGGGTTGGATGTAACCTTTAGTTATGATTATTAAGTAGTGTTACAAAAGTAGAAATCACCTCTGTGCTGTGTGCGCATCAATATACTTTTCAGTAAAGAACTCCTCTCTGTTTTACCTCAATTAAATTGCCTCAAAAGTTTTGTCCCCATTTTAGGCAACAGTGGGTGCACCTCATCAGGGCCTGTGGAGTTACTAATGTAGAGCCACTTTTCTTGATATTGTTATACCAAGGACACATTTACCTTCCTCCAGTCTTTTTCTCTTCCTTTCTCTGGGACCTGAGATGCCCACAGACCAATCTTTCTGATAAAGACTAAGGCAAAGAAAGCATTAAGTAATTCAGCCTTTTTTTATGTCCTGTGTCATCAGGTCTCCTGCCTCTTCCACAGTGTACCCAGATTTTCCTTGGCTTTCCTTTTGCCCCCCTATGTACTGAGGATCTTCTTGTTGCCTTCACTTCTCTCATCAGATTCAGTTCAAGATGGGTTTTGTTCTCTCTAGCTGTGCCCCTAAATGCTCAGGCAATGAATCAGTATTCCCTCGATTAACCATAATCATATAATCATATAGAGATATGATGCTTTACTGAGCCTGACTCTTTCCATCATCCTTGCAGGACTCCTGGACATTTTCCCTGACTTTCATTAGGATGGAGCTTTCTTGGTCTTGAAGGAGGTGATCCTTGAATATTAACTAGCTTTTTATCTCTGGCCTTATTCCATTGTATTCCTTCCTGCAGCTCTTCAAAGAGGACTAAGTCTGCTCTTCTGTAGTCCAGAGCTGTGAGATTTCTTTTCACTCTCCTTTCTGCCCTCGGGATCCTGAACTCCACTGAGACATGGCCAAAGCAGCCCAGCCTGCCTTTTGCATCCATATCCCAAACAAGCCTTTCCTTGTTGGGAAGTACAAGATACAGTGCTTCTCCTAACTTTGATGTCTCGTGAGTTATGAAGCTGTCATTGATGCACATCAGGAAATCCTGCATGATTTGTGCCATGCTGTGCTGTCCTTTCAACATGTGTTGGGGTGATTGAAGTTCCCCACAAGGACTGAACTTCTACCTGTCTGCTGGGGGTCTCATCTTTTTTTTTATCTGGTCAGGTGGCCTACAGCACACACACTACAGTGTCGTCCACACTGGTCTGCTCTGCAATCCTTACCAAGGGATCTCAGCTCTCTCTGGCTTGTCACAGCTCTCAGCTCATGACATTCATAAAATTATGCAATTTATCTGAAAGCAAAGAATGTGATAAATGTGAACAGAACTTACCAAGTTTAATTAATCTTTCTCTGAGATTCAGATTGATTTTCATTTGTTTGAAAACTCTTTTCATGTACCTTCTAATGATATATAGTTGTATTTTCATAGTCTAATTCAGAGCTATTGATTTCATTCATCCATTGAATAATCTGGTCCTCTTTTAGAAACAAACAAATGAAAAAATAAAGAAAATACTGGAAAACTTACATTTTAAGTTT
Organism: Grallaria varia; assembly: GCA_013396735.1. NCBI lineage: Eukaryota > Metazoa > Chordata > Aves > Passeriformes > Formicariidae > Grallaria > Grallaria varia. The sequence goes on from VWZG01001993.1 coordinate 8,479, forward strand.
GAATATTGAATTTTTTAATGTAGCTTTGATTTTTTTTATGAAGAAGGAAAAATAAGCCTCAACACAGAATATACAATTCAATTTTAATTCAGGAGAAAAGATAACACAAATACAAACATCTCTAAACTGCAATTTTTACTTAGCTGCTGCTTTAAGACTAGGGCTCAAAATTTGTCTCTTACTTATATCCCAATGAACAACTATTATGTGTTCTATGTATTCTAAAAAAGGAGAGCAGTGAATAATCCAAGAAAAAAAGAAAAAAACCCAAGTATTCTTGTGTTCAATTATTCTCTAGAACACACAATAAATTTACTGTGGAATAATATTGAAAGTTGGAGAAGAATTTAGTCAAAAGGAATTTCTAAGTTACAGGACATTAAGGAATTTCCATTAACACTTTAAAATTAGTAGATAAACCATAGCAAGGGAATATACTTCAGAAAATCAGAAATCATAAAGAAAAAATACTGATGGAAACATCATACTAGCTAGCTAGAGCAATTTTTTGACAGATTAAAAATGAGAAGATTGAATCAGAATACATTCCTGGACATACCTGGAGGACATGGGCTGTACTAATGTTAAAGGCCTTTGGGGAACAAATCTACCCTAGCCTAAAGAGAATCTGGGGTGGGGGGTAGCTTTAATGCTTTGATCATTAACAAAGATTTTGCTAGGAGAGGATGAAAGGTGGCTACAAGGAAGTTAAACCATTTTCTTTGATTTCTCCAAACAGGCTACAATATTCAATTTTGGGAAGAACAATTAAAAAAAAATATATGTGCTTTATTTACAGGGTAAATATAGTGGTCTCATAAAAAAAAATTAGCAGATTCACCTGGAAGTATTGGTTTTGTGCTTTCCTGTTTCTCTCTTCAAACACAATGTCCATAAGCAATTAAAAAAAAAAAAAAAGAAATCTTATATTTGGATTGTCCTGGTTTTGGCTGGGAAAGTAGCCAAAGCACATAGTACAAAGTAGCTGGTACATTGCTGTGTTTTGAACTTAGAATGAATTAGTGTCGTTCACACACCGAAGTTTCAGTTGTTACCGAGTGGTGCTTAAGTCAAGGACTTTTCTGCTTCTAATGCTGCCCTGACAGCAATCAGGCAAGGGCCACAAAACGAGCTGGGAGGGAACAGGGCTGAGACAGCTCATCTGAACTGGTCAGAGGGATATTCCATACCACATGGTGTCTCATGCTCAGTATATAAACTAGGGAGAAAGCTGTCTGGAGGGCCACTGTTAGAAGCAGGCTGGGCAGGCCTTGGTTGTTAGTGAGCAAATGTTATTTTTATTTACAACACTTGTTTTCCTTGGCATTTATTTCTATATCTGTTATTTTCCTCTTCATTGCAATTGTCAGTATTATTATTTGTTTCATTTCAGTTGTTAAACCGTTCTCATCTTGACCCACAAGTTTTGTCACTTTTACCCTTCTGATTCTCTCCCCCATCTAATGGGGGAGAGCGAGCAATGAGCTGTGTGGGACTTAGTGTTGTCTGGGCTTAAACGACAGCAAGGATTTTAAAGAAACTCTCATTGAGCCTCACGGGACTTGAAATAGAAATATTATCTAAGCTTAAGCAGGTTGTCCTAGATAGTGGCTGGGACCAGTTTATCACTGTGTAGGTGTAACTAGAACTGTGTATTCCATACCCTCTCTACCATTGATCATGAACTGTTAATGATGCATTGTTTGCAACAGCTGCCCAGGACACACCTGACACCCCAGGCTATGAACTGGGTGCCTGAGAAAACAGAGATAAGAGGCTTCCCTGTCTTCACACCAATGATTCAGGTGTGATAACTCCCCTCTGGGAGTCATTAACACCTTCACACCCCACCTGAGGGGTCATGTCTGCTAATGGGCCATCAAGTAGACCAAGATATCCTGTGACTCACTGAGTAAATTGCCCATTGTGAACCCCCTCACCCTGGGGGAGGTACTGGGTGTTCCCATCTGAACCCAAGCATATATCATCTTGGGGTTTGCGGACTTGGGGGACTCACTTGTCAGATCGAGAGAAGGACCAGAATCTCAACAGGACTGCAACTACCACTCTCGACCAGACTGTGACCACCAACCTTCTGGAAGGAAAACAGGTTTTCCTTTTCCTTTGGACTCAGGGGACCACGTGGTGCTCAGCGCAGGGGCTGGTGAGCACCATACTGTTTGTGCCCCAGGGGGCTGGGTTGTACAACTGGGTTTTGTGGGCTAAAACCGATTTTCCTTTGTATCAGTGTATCTATTGTAATCTTTTTATTAAATTGTAGTTCTGACTTCTAAACTCTTTTGAATTGAGTTCATTTCTCCTGACGGTTTACTTTTAAACCAGCACACAGGTATAAGCTAGCAAAAACCTGGAAAAATTCTGTCCTGAGTCCTAGTCTGAGAAGATGTTATCATGGCCTTCTACCTTAACACAATTAGAAAATGACAGGCTTTGAATCAAGCAATTAGCAAATCGAGTGTACAGGACCTAACCAGTCTTTTGAGAATATGTGAAAGTAAAATATAGTAGGAACACTAACATCATTGTGATAAGTTATGTTGTAGGAAACTCCAAAGGAGAGAAAAGAAGAGAAAAGAGAAGAAGGGAAGGTTTGGGAAGGGGAGAGGAGGGCAGGGGATGGGAGTAGAGGAGAAAGGAGGAGAGGGAGAGGAGAGGACTCTTTTCCTAGATTCAAATATTTTAATAGCTTATGACGTACTTGAATGTTGTATCTTTTGGCTCGGCATAAATTTTCTGTCATAATAAGATGCTGACAAACCATACTCAGAAAAATTACAATCTTGAAATAGCCATAGGAACTGTATTAAAAAAAAGAATTCCAGATAATTAGCAAGGATGATGACTTAGCTTAAATAAAAGGAGCAAATAGAAGAAGATAAAAAGTGCTACTCTCATCTCAGATATTTTAAAGATTAAAAATAAATATATGCTGATAAAAGTTATTTTTTTATTTATTGTTTCACATATATGTCATATTTGATGATTTACACGGTGGATCATATGGGAATCTTAGCCGACATTAAGGACATTGCCAAGGACAATACCAACATGAGCAATTATATTTTATTTACTAAAATACTGTTTCAAATTAACTCCTTACATTGTAGAAAATGGATGTAATTTCCTGAATAGGAAACTCATCTTTAAAGTAACTGCTGACAGTACTGAAGGATAAAGCCTGTATTGTCCATGTCCATTTAAGGAAGTTTTGGTCTCTTTGTTTTTTGGGGGTTTTGTTGGAGGGTTTGGTTGGTTGGTTTTTGTTTGTTTTGTATTGTTTTGTTTTAGTAAGCGGAACAAAAAAAAAAAATCATAACATATTTTTTAATGACATTCATTCAAAAGGGGCATCAAACCTGGAAGAACCTTACTTACACAAGATTAGACATGTACTAGAATCATCAAGTTGATTGTTTTGTGAGAATGTAAATGTTTACACAATGAGAAAAGACTATTTTACAATGAAGTGAGCAAAATGTAGGATCAGTGGTAAGGATCATTAGAAATTAAACTATCAGATGGGGGGTTTTTGTGTATAACTAGATGTTACATAGGTGTGAAGAGTAAGAGACATCTGTAGAGGTGTAGCTTGACCAAAATCTACCCAGTAACTGCCACTGGCTGTAACTCAGCAGTAGTTTTGAGAGTGTTTCTGTCAAAACTTTGAAGTTATATAAACAGTAAGATGCTTGGAAAGTCCATGCTCAACTAAGACAGAGTTATCCATACTTACAGTCATAAATCAACTCCAGAGACCAGTTGCTTAGGGAAAAAAAAAAACACCCCAAACTCAGATTAATGCAACATAAAATTGTTTTGAAATGAACCTGATTAAAAACAGGGCATTTGGAAAGACTACAAAGTCTGACTTCCTGCTACAACAGGGACCAGAGATCAGGCAGCACAGTAAGATGATTTATGTACAGATACACCCAACTCAGCATAAATTTCCTGATGTTAGCTGTTTGAGAGGAAAACATTTCCTGTGATACAAGCATGATGTAACATCTAGCTATTAGCTAGCACCCCTCATAGCCTAGGAGCCATTTTCAGTATTCTGATTTTGTAAGATACCTGAATAGTTGTCTCACAGAGAAATGAGATACCAAGATTTCTTTTGGAAGATACTATATATATATATATATATTTATGTATTTATGACCAAATAAAATTAAACTGGAGATATATTAAATCATTATTCAGATGGATGAAATGGTGTCAGACTGTGACCAGTGACTTTACACTGCCCACTTCTGGAGGTTAAAAAGGAGATGGCAGACCCTGAGAACTATTTCATTTACCTAAATCAAAGCAACCTTCATGTTTAAAATGCAAGTGTTGGACCTTGGTCTTTTGTACATGCCCAGTCCAGACTCTCAACTGTTTCAATTCACTGTAAAGAAACAAAATTCTATCTAAATTCCTGTTCTAGCTTAGTTATCTAAAGTTATTTAATAAATTCAGATAATGCAGATTTCAGGTCAAACCACATATGAAAAACAAACTAAGCCATTTTAGAGTAACAAATGAAACTCTCATTTCTAGATGCACTTGAAGGTGAATCTCAACCGACTTTCAGTTGCAGAGAAGTCCTCTAATATGCTAAAGGAGTAGATCAGCCTCTCCAGCTCTGTGTTGCTAAAATATTGGTGCATTATCAACTTTGTTTTGGTCACAGATTTGAAACACAGCACCCTACAGGCTGCTATGAAAAAATTATCTACATCCCAACCAGATCCAGTACACTTGTTCTCAAAGAATAGCCTTCTGCAAGCTCCTTGGACAGCTGGTCCATGGCCTATTGTCATCCTTCCAGTGCCATTCATCAGCTCCTGTAATACACAAGCTGGAAACACAAATGATGAGATCTCCAATTGTACAAAGATATTCTTCTGGACAGGCTCTTGACTCAGAAAATGCTCTAAAAACTTGTGAAAGAAAATAATATTTCTTACTGTTAGAGCTTTGATGCATAGGAAAAAAAAAAAAAGGAAAGAAAAGGAAGTTGCTTCTGAAATATAAAGAGTGTTTATAGGAGAGTTTTGTATGACAGGCTTGAAATTAATGACCTTCATACCGTTCACCCCATGCAGTGCTGCAGCTCATTCTGATGGCTCTTGCTATTCTTTACTTGATAAACAGTGTATCTGGCAAGGCAAGAAAGCCCAATTCAAAAGTCTCATCTTCACTTATGAACGTTGATTACGGGCTTCCTAACATTTTCTCCAGGTGAAGGACAACAGCAGAATTCTACACTGTATTTCTAACAATGCTACTGTTTTGCAGGCGACAAGCATAGAGTGTATCTCAGCAGAGGCACAATGGGTTGCTACTCATTTCAAAGTAAATTTTCACAAATATTGAAGTTGCAAAGTGAAAAGCTGAGCTGGTTTTTTTTTTTTTTTTTTTTTTTTTCAGTTCACAATTCACCTTCCCAAGGAAAAGGTATTGATTTGCTTACTGCAAGTCAGCACTTTCTGAAAGCACCATTTTAAAAAAAAATGTCTTTGATCTTCTTTGCACATGAAGGGAAATACGCATACATAATACAAACCTTTCTGGTTTACCTTACTTAGCAAACAGGGATAGACACCTTCTGAAGTGCTATGCCTAAGTCTTGATTCAATGGGGAAAAACTTCTTCATTACTGGGTTTAAAAATACGCATAGCTAAAAGAAAGGTTGCATCGTTTTTCTAACACTTAGACATGAATGTTTTCACTTCAGAGTATGCAGTAAATCCCTTGCATTTTATCTTTACATAGAGAATCTTCATCTGCACAGTGTTTTGTGGTAGTATCATAATGACTGTATGATAAAATTTAAATGTGCACGTAGAGTTTTCCACCCAGAGTGTGATAGTGCACTGGAACTAATTCCCTGCTCCCCAGGGAGTTAGTCACAGCACCAAGCCTGCCAGAATTCAAGCATTTGGATGATGCTCTCAGGCACATGGTGTGACTCTTGGAGCGTCCTCTGCAGGGCCACAAGTTGGACGCAATGGTCCTTGTGCGTCCCTTCCAACTCAGGATATTCTATGATTCTATGAAATGATTTTAAGAGTATTCTACCAAAAAAAAAAAAAAAGAAACCATGCAATTGATTTTATAGTGCAAAATAAAACAAAGTTTAACAAAATAGATTTGCTTTTACTTTAATTACAACTTTTGAAAAAAATCAGTTCTGGTATTTGTCAGGCCTTGATACTAAAAGAAGACATGATGTCTCTGATTTCTAGAAAACCAAGGCAGAAGGAGGGCATTTACTTTCACAGTGTCAAAATGAGTATGGGAATGAAACTATCTGATGGTATTACAGCTTCTTGGAACAAACCTTGCTCATTCTTCAGTATCTGTGTACATCATAATTACTGTGTACCACAACCTACCATCTCCCTGGAAAAAGGGGTTGGAAAAAAGTAAATGACACCACAAAGTCCTTATATAGCCAACCTCTTCCAGGAAGCTGCTGCAGCAGCAATGGTGGAATCGCCACATGAGAACTAAAATTCATGTAGAAGACTGCTGGACTGGTCTATATAATCATTACGTATGCACCTCCTGTCTGGTCATTATCTTTGAAACCGAATTTGGAATGGGAATAATAATCAGTGTGATGTTCTCCTTTAAAAAAATATTGTGTCATTCTTGTACAGGCTGCCTACCTGTCCACCAAAAAAATCCCAGAACCTCTCATAACAACAAAATCCATTATTACCTCAATTATACAGCAGCGTCCTGATAGGAAAAACAAAAACAAAACCAAAAACAAAGCAAAAAACACAAACAAATAAAAAACAAACAAACAAACAAAAAACCCAAAACAAAAAAACCTAAAAAAAGCACATATTTTCAAGGTAGAGCACTGGATAGAACTGAAATAAACTAGGATATTTCACATTTTTGCCAGGATCAGAATTAATATTTGTTTAGTAGTAAAGTTTTGGATATTTACTAGACACTTATCTGAATTATTCAGCGCTGTCAAAACTACCACTAAGTATTGTGCCTCACAGTGCATTTTTCCAGCTTTCAGAGCAAAGCCTAATAAAAAATCTCCAGGTTTCATTTCTCTCACTGGATAACAGGACTAGTTATTTCCTAAAGACCTCACACACTTTAACACATGCTTGTGGTTGTCTGATCAGTAATGTATTCACAAGTAGGGGGTAGATTGAATAATTTCTTTGTTTTCTTACTCCATTGAACAATAGTTTTGGGATAGAGGAACATTCTACTTTCTTTCTCTCACCTTAAACACAGGATTTGAAACAAGACATATCCCATGAGACAAAGTTGCTAAGGCAGCCACAGGGCTATCAAACAAAACCACTTTGACTTGGCTTTTCAGAGGAGCAGAGCCCTTCGGATTACCTTTTGGCTAACATCAAACTGCTAACACTCATTAGTACCTTGGGATGTGATGTGCAGGAATATTGCTTTGTTGTTTGGGGTGAGAATGATATGATTTTTGACAATAATTCTTATCATACACTCTGATCAGAAAAAAAGATAAAAAAAGATAATTCTCTGCAACAGTGTCACTTGGCTCAAGAGGCAAACAAATAATAAACAACAAAAGTAAAATAGGTTGGTCAAAATTTACCTATTCTAAAGCTATCACTCCTTGTTCTAAATGACTGCTCTAATTAATCTAAAGACTTATAGGGATATTTTCATGAGTAGGAGGAATTTTTGTGTTTCTTGTAATTTTAACAAGAATTTTAGACTTACAAGGTTTTTAAATATCTGCCCAAACATTTTTGCAACAAGCTTGTAAAAACAGGCACCTGAAGATGTTCTAACGAGCCTGAATGTGGTTTGAGAGACATATAGACAAATAACACACGTGGGTGTATGTGTTGAGAAAAATTTCAAAATGTCATGAACTGAGTAAATAGTTTATGTTATACATTAAAAGGATTCTGCAAATGTTTTGAACAATTTTTAAAATATAAAAGTGGCCATAATATTGTGAAGAATAGCTATGTGCTCTTGAGCTGTTATGTATGTGTGCTGGTTTAAAAGTAAACTGGCAGGAGAAATTAATCCAACTCAAAAGAGTTTAGAAGTCAGAACTACAATTTAATAAAAAGATTACAATAGATACACTGATACAAAGGTTGTACAACCCAGCCTCCTGGGGCACAAACAGTATGGTGCTCACCAGCCCCTGTGCTGAGCACCATGTGGTCCCCCTGAGTCCAAAGGAAAAGGAAAACCTGTTTTCCTTCCAGAAGGTTGGTGGTCACAGTCTGGTCGAGAGTGGTAGTTGCAGTCCTGTTGAGATTCTGGTCCTTCTCTTGATCTGACAAGTGAGTCCCCCAAGTCCGCAAACCCCAAGATGATATATGCTTGGGTTCAGATGGGAACACCCAGTACCTCCCCCAGGGTGAGGGGGTTCACAATGGGCAATTTACTCAGTGAGTCACAGGATATCTTGGTCTACTTGATGGCCCATTAGCAGACATGACCCCTCAGGTGGGGTGTGAAGGTGTTAATGACTCCCAGAGGGGAGTTATCACACCTGAATCATTGGTGTGAAGACAGGGAAGCCTCTTATCTCTGTTTTCTCAGGCACCCAGTTCATAGCCTGGGGTGTCAGGTGTGTCCTGGGCAGCTGTTGCAAACAATGCATCATTAACAGTTCATGATCAATGGCAGAGAGGGTATGGAATACACAGTTCTAGTTACACCTACACAGTGATAAACTGGTCCCAGCCACTATAACTAGGACGGTATGCTTCCAAAGGGAGGCATAAAATCTCGTTAGCATTCATAACCTAAGACCTATAAGATGGACAGAAATTTTCATCTAATGACACCTTATACCTTGAAGATTTAGGATAAAAAACCTTTTTACCCTTACTGAATAAAGTTGAAGGTACTCCTCTTAGTTGTGTGCATTTACAAAGCAATTTGTCGATATAATAGTCCACAATGGAGAATATTTCAACTTAACGAGGATATACTATTTCTCCTCTATCTTAAATATGTTGATTCTTAATTTCATTTAGTGAATACAGGATTATTGGTTTTCTTTTGCATCTGACAGATCTTTTTACCTTTTTTCTTATTATCTGTTTCGACTTCTTTTGGATCATGGATAGAATTTCAAATTACTTAATTTAATCATCCCTAATGTGGCCGTCCAGTTTTAAACTAGTCAGTGGTGAAGATAGATGAATCATCCTCTAAGGATGTAAAAAACTGTTGTTTAAATAAACAGAATAAACTCCTTTCTGATGGTTATTTTCTGTTCTTTCAACAATTTTGGAAAGAATCCAAATGAGTCTTGGACCAAACAGTCATATATTACATGACTAAAACAGGATATCTCTTCTCTAATCTGTGACTAGAAAACAGTGAAATATTGCTAGTAATATTTTGGTATTAGGATGCATCAAAGATTTATATAAGGAGATTTATCTTTGTAATATTCTCCTCCCCTCTTAATGTCACGTGTTATCGTAATTTCTCACAATGGGCTGAAATGCAAGCATCAACTTTCCTTTTCAGAGGTTATCTGAATTCATCTTCACCCATTTTTAGCCCAGAGCCTCAGCTTGAGCAAAAAGGAGAATATGAAGAACAGTATAGTCAATGGCAAAGGCTCAGGTTGTCAAGGGTATGATAAGACTGCACCCGGATGGACTTCTCGCATATCCACGTGGAAGTTAACACTAAAGGCTAGAAATTTTAGGTGCACCTAAGCAGGACTATAGAAATATACTTGGAAGGAAAACGGAAGAAAATAGACACATTAGGAACTATCAGAGTGATATTTAGCTCTTCTGAGTCTACTGTAATGTACTGCTGAGAATGATTACGGACATGTCAAGTAGTTTACTTGCCCAGTTTCACACTCGGAAGCAATCCTTGCTCTTACATTGAAAAGTCCAAAGAATTTCAAACACTTTCTGTGTTTCTTTGTTCAATATTGTATAGACTTGATCCACTTAAAATACTGATTTCTTTTTTCTGCACAACCATCTTCCAATGTCACTCAGTCCATCTGGATAACTGATCCAGACTTACTACTGCCCTGCCCTTACAGAAACTTTCGATTCCAGGTAGCTCTTGATCTGTACAAGAATGCTTCACAAAGTTTTATTCTAGGTCTCCTATACTTCTCAGTTAAGTCAGAGCTTAAATTCAGAGGAAGAGGATCTCTGTTATTTAGCCTCTGAGTGAACATGAAGCTCCAGGCAGCACATCCAGTTCCAATCCCATGTGAAAGTATTCATGATTATTTAATTTCTCATGGGCTTTTCAAAGTCAGCTATCAAGTAACAAGCGTAAGGGAAGTGTTCAGATTTGTCATACATAATAGAAAATCTTTTCTAAAGCCTCTATCAAAAAACCACACAGATAAATAAGATCCCTCTGAGATCTTCTCTTAAATGTCTCCTTTACAGAATCTTCAGCCCTGCTTTACTTTTCCTAGTCTACCTTTCAAACTGCAGCCTTTTCTTTTTATGGCACACAGCATTCTTTAGAGAAAGGATTTACAGTATTTTACCCATTCATTTGACTCTGTTTCTTCAGAGGCATCAAATGAACTAAAATTCACTCAGTTTTCTACTCAGAAAATGGTTTTGTTTTTTTCCTTCTGTCCCTCTTTAGTTTCAAAATTGAATTGAATTCTGCTTTTCTCTAATATCTGTGGTTTTAGTCATACCCAAATCGCAGATATTTTTATGCAAAGAAATATGATATCAGCTTGCTCCACTAGGTGGGTCTTCAGCTTTGATGATCTCATCATTTACCTGTCTAGCAAGATTAAACTCTTAGTTGACTTTTTTTTTTTAAGTAGAAAACTTTAATTACAGGACAAATAAAACCATATAAATGTTACAAAAATATTTTAATTAGTCATACTAATTTAACAAGAAATTAGATTATTTTCCAAGTCAGAACTCCATATATTTAACATAATCCTATTTGTAAGCAAGTGCTACAAACCTAGCTAAAAGCAAAGATAAAATCACAGCCATCGGAGTTGGAAAAAGTCTGGGATGATTTTCAGATATTCACTTCAGAATCAGCTGCAAAGAGGGCACTCAAGAAGCACCTTGCAGTCACCATTTATTTGATTCCTGCAAAGCTGGCCAAAGTAGTTCAAGCATCTGAATAGTTAACAGAGTCAGTAATTTGTTCCAAAGTGGCTACATTGTAGGAGTTAACAGGAGTCACTAGGCATATTCACTCAATGAAGTTATAAAAACTGAGTAAATACTTTTAAAGGCAAGAGCAATCCTAGATCTCTAATCATGCACTGCATTGTTTGCTAATTGTAAAAGCTGTGTGAATGTCTATTCATTAGCAAGAGCAGCAGCACCGTGACATAACATATTTCTATTATCTTTGATTTGATTGTGTTTTTCTGTCAGTCACAGTACTGTTACAATAAGTCAATGTACACAGCACTGGAGGCTTATCCTTTACCAATCAAATGATGTTAACCAGTAACATTGCTATAAACACCAGAAATTCAAACTGAAAATCACTTGGAGCCCTGAAAGCAAGAGCTAAATAATGAAAGTTTATACTGAGCATTTAAACTTTGAGTGAAGATAATGCAGTGAATTCAATTTATCCTTTCCAATATTTATTCTTCAGTTTGGCTAAATAGAACTCTAATAAAAAATGCGAGTGTAAATAAAGAATTCAATTTCAAATTTTAGTGGCTGCTTGACTTCAAAAATCACCCTATGAGCTTATACTCAAAAATTTCTGCTGCAGTGAGTTGAAAGCCTAGGACTTCTGAAATGTTTTAAGGAAAAATTTCAGAACATTGGGGAAAAAAATGGCAAGGTTAATTAGTGTCCTTGAAATTCTCAGAATCACAGAATGGGTAAGGCTGGAAGGGATCATAGTGGGTCATTTAGTCCAACCTCCAACTACTTTTAGTGTTTTAAATACCCGATAACTCAGCTTCAAGGAATTCTGCTCTCAGTATGTGGCCTGCGATGAAGAGCAGCAATATTTGCAGTGGTTCCTATAAGGGTATGTGGGAGGATTGTGACTGCTCCTTTAAGGGTATGTGGCCTAGGGCCTTTTCAGTGCAAAACTTTTAAAAGGAGGAAGTAAACAAGAACACAAATAGACACAAACCTTTCAGACCAGTGATCGGGAAGAAAGCAATGAAGAAAAAACCCTGGTCAACCACAGTAATTGTTAAGGGTACATGGAGTGTCTTTTTATGATTTTATGACCTGTTGGCTCTGCAGCAGTGCTCACATACTCATGAAAATATTTTAGTTTGGATGAAAATAGTTATTTCCTCTGCTTGCAACTTTTGCTGGCTTGCTCTATTGACAATGCATTGCATGTGTTTTGTATTATAAGCTGCCTATTCTAGTCTTTGCCTAGCACAGACAGACAGATAGAAGATCATGGCATTTTTAAAGTAGATTGTCACAGGTCGAGTAGTTGTTTGAAGTTTGAAATAATAGAGTATCAGCTGTTGAAAAGTCCAGATGACAAATATGTTGCTTCTAATATTTCACATTTCCCCTCCACTGATGTGTTCATATTCAACTGTGCAGCTCTTGGTGTGTTTACAACATCTAGAAATGAGTTACATGAACATCAATTATCAAAACGTTGGTTAATTATAAAATACAACCAGTGAAGAACACTGCTCAGCAGTTCCCAGATAAATAACAAAATATATTCTCTTAGAACTGCCATGGGTAAAAGGCAGTTTAAACACATGGAAAGAATTTCAAATAATGGAATTTATCAAGTAACAAATTGCTAATCCAGCTCTGGCATTGAAAATAAAAAATGAGCAATCACTTTTGGAAAACAACCCTTTCTCCTGTGAAACCCCTCCTTTCCCTTCTCCCGGGTCCAAGTCTCTTGCTGCAGGTTACCTCATCCCTTCAGGGATGGGTACTAGGGATTGGGTGGGGTGGAAACACTAACAGCTCTTGGATTGTGCTAAAATCACACTAACAGATACAGCCACCCACAAATAAAGCTAGGTTTGAGGGCTTGTGCACACTGATGGCTGAGCACTTTATTTTAGGACCTCAAAAGTGGGATCCTCAGCAGAACTCCTGCTTCTGTCATGTACCAGTTCTTCCCCACTGCACTGAATTCCCAGGTGAGCTAAGAGGAGACACTTGCCCATGGATGAGCGGAGCAGTCCACTAAGGGTTTGCACACATCAGTGAATTGAGGAGTTCTGAGGTGTCAAGTACAGTAAACAGAGAGCAAATCTCTAATGTAGAGTACAATACAGGAACACAAAGTCACAAGAACACCAAGGAGGGACCTAAACGTCCCTTTCACTGATCCCGAGAGCAAAGGGGCACTTACATGGTTAGGAATGCTTGGAAACAGTAAGGCTGAGAAGTGTTTCCTGGCCAGAAGATAAGATAGAAAAATGTTATGATTGTCTTCAAATTAGAAGGGCTGGCAAGACAACCTGTCTAGCCTGGAGATGAAAGCAGAGATACTGATTGTTTTGCCTATGGGATATACAAACTAAACTGGTAATATTTGAAATCTCCTTTTGATTATG
>VWZG01001994.1:689-35630 GCA_013396735.1 Grallaria varia
TTTCTTACTTTCTTTTGCAGATAGATATGTACTTGCAATCTGTGTTTAAGCAACTTTATCTCTGCACAGGTACCATGGCCCTGAGCTGAAGATGTGGTAACTTGGCATCACCCTTTACACCCTGGTGCTTGGGGAGAATCCCTTCTGTGAGCTGGAGGAGGCCCTGGCAGACATCCTGAGTCCTTCTCACCCCATGTCAGAAGGTGAGCTCTTTCTAGTTGCTTTTTTAAAGGACTGGATCTCTTGGGAATATATAAGCAGTGTTTTTTCGCCAGAAGTAGAGGGGATGACTGAAAAGATGTTCCACAATGTGCTCTGTGATGATTTTAAAAGCTGGTCAGTGCAGCAGAATTTGGGGGATTTGTCATTTTGTTAATATAAACCATATCTTACGTTCCCAGGCTGCCTAAAATACAGGCTACGCCATCCCTCTTCTGTCTCTGCCCAGGTCTCATGGATCTCATGGCTGGGCTTCTGCGCCCCATTCCAGAGCAGCACATGACTCTGACTGTGCTAGCAGAGGATCTTTGGCTGCGGCAACCTTTGAACCTGGCTGATTATACCTGGGAAGAGGTGTACATCTCTGCTGAGCCAGTTGGGACCTCGTTCTGAGGGCTTCTTCATCCAGTGATGATTTATAGATGTCTCAGTTGTGTTAGCAGGACAGTTCCCAACAGAAGGTCACCTGCTGATACTCACATGTGCCCAGTTTATTAACTAGGACATGTTTCAAAGCTGTGAGGTGAAGACTTTTATGTTGTTCAAATTGTCCATCAGTCAGAATATGTATTTATTGTCTGGTTTTAATTTTTATATGTAGTTTATATATCTTTCTGAAAAGTGAATAAACAAATGAATGCTAACACCTCTGGAGTATGTGCGTGCAAAGGGGCCTTAAAAAAAAAACATGTAATTGCATGATTTGTGGGCAGAGGTCTGGGGTGGTGGTGTCTTTTTATGTCGGAGCCCTCTCTATATCCAGGAAAATAGTCCTTTATTTTCTTGAGACAAGGTGGTGGAAAGAAAAAATAAATTCAATAAAGAGCAGTTGCTTGAGACATGGGTAACAGGACCATTTCAGGGTACAGCTCAGGGTTAGGCTGCTTAGGAGGAAGTTCTGCCGGCTGCAGCTGCTGTCTGACAGCAGCTCTGCGGAGAAGCAACAGAACTCAGCTTAACGTCACGTAAATTACTAAAGATTAGATCTGAATCCAGCTTTGGACTCTCTGCTGCCTCCATTCGAACACATAACTAGCTGCCCTCATGGCACACTGTGTTCTGTGGCACCGCGGTGGGGCTGTGCCCTTGGCGCCGACCGGGAGATGACCCGCCGCCCGGTCTGCTCCCGGCGCAAGAATCGCCTCTGCGGGTCAGCGGCAGCGGGCAAAGCGCTCCACCCGCGCTCTTCCCGCGGTACCGGCTGCTCTGCCCCGAGCAAGGTAACTCCGCGCGCCAAGAGACGCCTGCTCCGGACGGCCGGGCCCGCCCTTGCTCCCAGCGGCCCGTCCGGCCCACGCCCCAGCGTTGACCGCGGCAGGGGCGGAGCGGCGCTGCGGGGCTCTCCCGCCTCCTCCCCGCGTGGCACGGCCGGCGATGGCGGCGCGGCTGCTGCTGCTGCGCGGCAGGCGGGCCGTGGTGGCGGGTTGGGCGCTGCCCGCCGCCCTCTGGCCGTGCCCCCTCCACGGCTGCGGGGAGGTGGCGGCGCTCCGGGCCATGGGCTTCAGCCAGGAGCAGGCCCGGCGGCTCCTGGGGCTGCAGCCCCGGCTCGGCCCTGAGCGCCGGGAGGCGGCGGCGGCGGCACAGCTGCTGCTGCTGGGGCTGAGCACTGACGCTGCTCTGTCGCTGCTGGAGCAGAGTCCGGCGCTGCTGCGGCTGCCTATGGAGCGGCTGCGGGAGCGCGCCGAAGAGCTGCGGCGCCTGGGGCTGGACGGAGGTAGGGGGGCGCGGGGAGGACGCAGGGCGAGGGGCACACGGGGGCTCGGCCCGGCCCGCTGACCCACTGTCCTCAGGTCGGCTGCAGCGGGCGGTGAGCCGCTGTCCCCAGCTCTTCGCCGCGCCCCGGAAGAGGCTGGTGGCGGCGGTGCGGCTGCTGCGGGAGCGCTGCCTCTTCACAGCGGAGCAGCTGCGGGACCTGCTGGGCACCTGCCCCGCCGTCCTGCTGGAGGAACCGCGCACCCTCCATCATCACTTCCAGGTGAGGAGCGGGAGCCCCCTCCCCGCCGGCGGCTGCCGCGGGGCTGTGCCTGACACCCCTCTTCCCGCCCGCAGTACGCTTACTTCAGAATGGGGGTCCGGCAGAAGGAGATGGTGAAGGCTCGACTCTTCCAAATGCCCTTCGCCGAGCTCCGGAATCGGCACATCTTCCTGGAGCGCCGGGGGCTCTACGAGACGCCACACAAAGGGCAGACACAAACCAGTAACCCAAAGCTGAAGGACATCCTTCAGCTCCCAGAGAAAGACTTCCTGGTCAGCTTGGCCTGCTCTGGCCAGGAGGAATATGAGGTCTTCAAGAAGCTGCTGGCTCGGGAGGAGGAAGAAGAGGGGGAGGAGGAAGAAGCGGATGCACTGTGTGCAGAGGAAGATGATGATTTGGACGGTGAAAGAAGTAAAACAGCCCCGGAATGAGGAGGTGAGGCTCCAAGGTGCTTGAGCCTGAGCTCTCCCATGCTGGTGCACTCCTCCACTGCACCCATGGGTGCTCTGGGCTCCCACCCCACATCAGCGGAAGCTGTGGTGGGTGCAGGACCCCCTGGGTGGGGCACCAGTAAATCCCATCTATCAACTACACCACCACTCATTCTTCCTAACTGACCACTGACCAATTGCTTTAAAAAAAAATCCAGTTTCCATAAAGTGTTTTTATTAAAAACAAACAAACAAAACAAACAAACAAAAAAAACAACACACAAACAAAAAACCCCACCAACCCTAATTTATTTTCAAGGCTGCATTACATGCTTTGATGGCTGTGGGGTGGGAGGCAGTGGGCTATTATGCCAGCTGGCCCTGTCTTCCCAGAGCTGCAGGGACAGGCCTTGTGGAAACAAGGACTGTCCTGTGGCAGGGCCACCTCCATCCCTGCAGCCCCCCTCAGCACTGATTTTGTGGCTAGCAGGGCAGGGGTGCAAAAGCTTTATGACCATGGCCCCAGACCTTCCTGTCCCTTGCCCTGCTCTTCCCATTGGATGGCTGGCTTCTTCTCCTGCTCTGGGGAGGTAGTGCTGCTGTGCTTGCCAGGTAGGTGGAGCAGGACTAGACAGCTTTGGAGGAAAATGAGGCATGTCTCTCTTGTGGGAGGAGAGCTAGAGGCAGTGCAGGAGGGCAGCATCATTCAGGCCAGCAAGCTGTGGCTTTACATTGTCCCTGACCCTCGCTTCTGCAGCTGTTCTTCCAGGCTGAGCACTATTATACTGCTCCTGGGAGGCAGAGGGTGATGCTAGGGGCACAAAGTTCCTCGGCCTGCCCTGCTCCAAGACCATCTTCCAGGTTGCCACTTGAGACATATATCTGAGCAACAGAGTTCAGTGATGCTAGGCAGGAGGGGAGGGCCTCCCACTGGGATAACCTCACACTGCTGGGGACATAATGCTCTATACCATAACTGTGATATATCTCTGGTATGTATTAATTTATAATATACACTGTGTACATTAATACATAAATCTATGTTTAACTAGTGCTGTCATACAAACTCATAAAATCTAGGAACGTTTCTAAGCTACTCTCTTGCTTTGCCTGTCCTGCCTCAGTGCTGTGTGCTGGTCGTCTCCTCCACACACTCCACAGTACTGGTGCCACAGGGAAGGCAAACGCTGGGGGCAGCACAGGGGGATGGCATGTGGGGCTAGCCTTATCACCAAGCCTCTGCTCTGCCCTGTGTTGGTGTGGGGGCAGTTACAGTAAGTGTGGTGGCACTGGCATGCCTCAGCTGACAGCCTTCACCTAGAGATCACTTTTAAAATTGTTTCTAGGTACTCCTTTGGTTTCCGAGATGGAAATTTGGTTAAAACCAGGGATTGTTTACAAAGCAAAGAAAAAATGCAGGCAGAAGCAGCTGCATCAGTTTCTCTTAGTAGAGCAGAGGAAACAGGAATGTGCCTCTATTGCCAATGGTTGCATCACTGCTTGGAGCTGCTCACCATTTTTAAATCATCTAGAGGAGGTTGGAACATCTCCAAGCAGATTTTTGGAGGCCATGATTCAGTTGATGGTTAAGGCTTTTTGCTCTGCATTAAACTGTTTTATTTGAGGGTTATATGTAATTTATAACCTTGGGTTATAAAAACAGGTTGGTGCAGATGCTGTTGGCAAGTTGCTGGGCTGAACCCTGAGCGGACCAGGAAGCCCATTGCTTGTGCAGAGTGGCTGGGGGGTTTGAGCAGGGCTGGCCCCCCTCGGGGGCACTGGTGCTCAGCTCCTCAGTGGCAGAGAGGCGGCCGGAGGGAGACAAACCAGCAAAGGCAGCGCTGGGCCGTCAGGGGGAAGGGAGCACTGCCCAGTCTGCTGCTGCGGCTGCCTTACAGGCTGGAGAAGAGGGAGAGGCTAACACCAGGCAGGAAGGTTCCCCTGCTGTGTTCAACCCAGTGAGCAGATCTGATCTTCCTGGTGTTCAAAAAACCCTTAAATGTGGAAAGATGAAGCTTCTACTGCTTTAAACCCTGTGGAGGAGCAGGAGGAAAATTGAGCTGTGCGCGGAGTCCCTCAAGAGTCCCACCACTGCCTCTTCCCACCCTGTGCACCCATCTCAGGCTGGGAGAAGGGGATCTGCCCTCTCCAGGGCTCCAGCCTTTGCCTGGCCTTTTCTGTGCAGGAATCTCTTGTTCATGGAGCTGCAGAGCCAGAGGGAAGCAGAACATTACCTTCTGCTTCCCCATCGCAGACACAACCAGGAGCCCTCAGCCACAAGCCCTCACATCCCCTTGACACAGCAGGTGTGAGTTGAGGCTGTGCCCTGGCCTCCACCCTTCCTCCTCCCCAACTCCCTGTACAAGAACTGCCCCTGCCCATGGCTGAGGAGGGCTGGAGCAGGTGCTTACTTCTATGACTTCTTCAGTGTGTGACTGTTGCTTGGTTTTCTGGAAAAGAAGGGAGGAGAGCACCATCAGCCCTGCACCCCTCAGACATTGTTCACAGCACTGGCATCCGAGCCTTAGTCATGCCCGGCACCCCTCTCCAGGCCACCCCCGCCTGAGTGTGCCCATGCATGCTGGGGGCCACCTGCTAGCTGCATTCTCCTGTTCAGGGTCACGGGAAGGTTGGCATGCCCAGTGTGCTGTTGACTGTACCTGCTAGTTGTGCTCTCACAGCTCTCCTTGTAGCAGACATCCTGGTGTACCTTGTAGACCCTCCTGTACCTGCACACACAGTGGAGGGGTGACATGTAGGGAACAAGAGACAGATATGCTTTTATGAGTGTGAAGGTGGGGTCAATGTTTCTGCTGTTTCCTTCCAGGCTGCAGTAGCCAGCCTTGGCAGGAACGGGGCTCAGGCCTGATGTGCCCGAGGGCTGATCCCCACATGGCCAGGCCTTTTTGCCTCCATCACAAGGAGGCAGGGGGCAACAGCAGAGCCTCCCATGCCCTGGCATTGCAGCAGGGCTCCCCCAGTCCTCTGGTTGTAGATGGAGAGGCAGCCAGGAGCTGGGTGGGATCTGCTGCTGCTTGGGTGTCATGCACACCAAATCCAACCTTGCTGCCATGTGGGTGGGTAACACCAGTATGGAACTTTCACTTCAGCAACACCCTGCCCTGAAATGCAGCTGTGGGGGCAGCCACAGGGGCATGACAGCTGCTCAGCCTGCACTGGGGAGGGGGCAGCTGCCAGCTGTGGTTAGAGATGGCCTCACACTTGCACTCCCTTTCTCAAAGCCAAGCCATGGGGAAACATCCCCAGCTCAGAGCACAAGGGAAAGAGGGGAGCACAACCTGCAGGCAGTACTCACAGGTAGTGGCAGGTGCCTCCTTCCCACACTGGGAATGACTTGGTTTCCAAATACAGCCGCGTGCACGCGTGTGGCACCTTCTTGCAGGCTGCTTGGAGAATAGGAGAGGGGAGCTATCAGTGAGCCCTGCCTGCTTGTGCCCCATCGCAAGGGGCCAGTGAGGCCTGTCTGGCTTCTCCTTGGCTGTGCTGGAGGGCTGGGCTCAGAAGTGACCCACAAGGAGAAGTGGAGCTCCCAGCCTCAGTGCCTAGGCAACTCTATGGGCAAGACAGGGGCCTGGCTTGCCAGATAGTGGCAGAGAGCTCAGCCAAGAGTGGAGAGCAGACCTGCACTCTCACATCTCCCCATACTACCAAGAGGAGAGCCCAGCCCTCTCCCAGCTTCCCTCTGCCAGCATGGCACTAATCTCTAGTGGAGTCTTGGGTGTGGTGGGAGGACCCAGGTGCTGACAGGGTGTGCTGGGTGACCTGCATCCTGGAGAACTCATGATGGACAGACACCAGCCTGGCATTACAGGAGGGAGCTTGGTCGTCTGGCACAGCCTGGCACTCACCCAGCTGGCAGAGCCGCCCCTTGAACCCTGGGCGACAGGCACAGTGGTAGGATTCAGTGTCTCTGGTGCAGGTGCCTCCATTCCTGCAGGGATTCGTGGAGCAGTTCTGCCCCCCTCCTGCAAAACATGCCTGGCCATCAGACCCTGGGCCCACAGCACAGCCCTAACAAGCCCCTCAGCATGCTGGGGTGCTCCCAGGAAGAGCCCGTGGGCAGGGGCACATGCCATGCTTCCAAGCAAAGCAGACGGGTGCTGAGCAGGGCTGGGTCCCTGCTGCCATGGGTCTCCCCTGGGACTTACTCTTGGTCTTCGCCTCATGCAGTTGCAGTGCCAGACTGTCCCGGCTGGACACGTCTGTATTCTCCAGCTTCACTGGAGCCTCCGGCCCTAGACAAATCAGTGTCAAATGTCACCTCCAGACCAGAGCCAGAGCCAAAGGCAGCCCCTCTGAGGATCCAGCCTGCCCACAGTATTGGGGCACTTGTCAGGCCTGGGGCAGTGCTTTAAGCCTTCACAGTTGGCATCCCTAGAATTGGGGTGACTCTGTTACCCCTCCTGGAGGGCTGTGGGACAGAGTCCTACAGAGGCAGGGGCAGAGCCAGGATGTGCAGCAAGTCCAGGGCTGCCCTCAGGTGTGCCAGGCTCCTTCCCCACGCCATGGCATGGGGTTCCCAGGCCTGCTAGAGTGTCTTGGGCTGGCACTTGAATCCCTGGTCTTTTGGGAATGGAAAAAAGAGGGCTAGGGCCGGACTAGTGAGGGGTTTCTCACCCAGGTGCCCTCCTCGGGTGTGAGGTTGTTCTTGGCAGTGGGGACTGAGGCTGCTGGGCAGGCAGGGGCTGTGCTGGAGGGCCCCCGCTGTTTCTGGCAGGGGAGAAGGGCAGCCGTGCCACAGTCAGTATTGCCTCCCATCAGCGAGGGTCCCTATCTGGGGTCCCCAGCTGGCTGTGAGACACTCCTCTCCCCTGGCAGGCAGCTAGCAAGCAGGGCAGATGTTTGCCTGCCCAGGGCTAGATGAGAGGGCTCCACCCTCCTCTGTGGCTACCCCAGCCCTACAGCAGCCTGTCCAACTGCCACTTCAGTGTGGCGGGTGCTGCAGGAGATGGCACTGGAGGACAGGAGCGGGACAGAAAAGCAACAGAGCACTTACGTGTCTTCACAGTGATGGATTTTTCCAGCACAGTGCTAAACCTGGCGCTGATCCTCCCTCTGCCATCCACCAGCTCCGTGAACCTGGGACAGGAGAGCATAAGGGTACAGGGCACTGCAGGTCCCCCCAGGCCTCATGACAGCCAGATAAAGGAATCACTGGTGACTTCAGGCTCTGTGCGAATCTTGTGGGGGACCTGCTCACAGAGCAAGGCCTTGCCTGGCTTAGGACCCCAGTAGCTGGGCAAGAGACTCCAGCAGGAGTATGGCTCGACCCTGCAGACACCTGGACATGGGACCTGGGAAAAGGGGCTGGCTCAGCCTAATGCTTGGGCCAAGTGCTAGTGGCAGAGCCAGAAGAACTGGAGCAGTGCCTACCTGGGGGCTGGTGAGGGCTCCTCAGCTGTGTCATGATCTGCTAGCAAGTGGAGCTCAGGCAGGAAAGCTGGTGGCAGCCTGTGGCGCAGAACCCGCGTGTGCCCAGCTTGACTCCAGCGTCTCTCTGGAGCCACATCCCTCTGCACTGTAGACCAAAGGGTAAGGCTCAGTGGGAGGCAGCATGAGCAAGCACAGCAACCCACCGCCCAGCCAGTCCCATCATACCATCCCATCATCCCCAGGCTGCCATTTTAGGGCTGTCTGGCAACATGCACTCTCCATACACTGGGGCCACAAGTGCCCATCACCAAGCTGTAGCTCTGCATCTGCGCTTCCTAACAGAGGCAGCATCCTGCAACTCCCGCCTCTCTTCACAGTGGACCTGTGTCCTGTCCCCACAGCCTGCTGCAGACACCCAGTGCTGGGGCAGCAAGGGCTCATCACTCTGTTGGTCAACTGGTTTCCTCCCCCCACCTGCTTCCCTGTCATCCCTCTGCCTCTATTGTGCTGCAGCAATACAGCAGAGACCCACAAGAACTCACATGTGGTGATGTAGATGTGGATGGGCTCGCTGTGCACCTGGCCTTGCTCTGTGTTCTGCACAGCCGTCACAGACAGGTGGTACTGCTGTCCAGGCAGCAGGTCCCGCACCGTGTAGGACACAAGTTTCCCATTAGGCACGTAGCGGCTCTTGACACTCTGAGCAGTGGTGATGTTGATGATGTACCCTTCCATAGTGCCAGTGGGTGGCTGCTCCCACACCATGGACACTGAAGTGGCAGTGACACGTGAGGTGGTGAGGTTTTGTGGGGGGAGAGGCCCTGTGGCAGGCAGGGGGTGGGAGAGAAAGTGGTCAGAGCTGGCCACTGCCCCATTTGCTCACACTACCTTACAAGTGTTCCAGGGCCCCAGCTTGCCTGGCACTGCCCTGGCCAGCCCTGAGCTCTGCTCCAGCCATGGAATGCACTGGGAGGGGATGTCAGCACTGGGTCCCTGTCAAGACAAGCAGAGCCTCACTCCACCCTGGCACACAGGTCTGCTTTCGCCCTCTGTCTGTTGGACAGCAGGGGATGAATCTGGCACATGCAGATGCTGCATGGGGCTGAGCTCATGCTGGTCTCAGAGAGTGAACACCATTTGTCAGGGGAAGACATGCTGCTGCTTTTCCTGCCCTTCCTGGGGTTACTTGCACTCTTCCTGCCTGCTGTGCTGGCCAGACAGCCTGGCAGCTCCCACACCTTCCCCTCCCCACAGCTTTCCTGCCAAGCTCCTGTGCCTGCCAAGCCGGAGTGGCAAAGGCAACCCCACTCACTTGTCCACACATGAAAAGGGGCTGTGGGCAGGCTCTCTGAAGAGTGGTCTTCTGTCCCCAGGCCACTCAGTGTTGTGACATGGACAATGTATCTCTCTCCTGGCTGCAGGTCCCTATGGAAGAGAAAGGTAGAGTGGGAAGGGGTAAGCAGGGCAGCCTGGGGGGCCAATGCCCTGCCACCCACCACTACCCCACTTACAAGAAAGTATACTTGGCCACACTGCTGTTCAGCTCCACAGTGCGGCCTGCCAGGTCCCCCAGTTGATGGATGGAGACCCTCACCCTACTGACAGTGGAGTGCTGGAGAGCCCACTGCACCGTGATGGCACTGGCTGTCACATTCGTGATCTCAAAGCCTTCCACCGGACGCGGTCCTGGCCGGAGCAAGTAGAGAGGGCTGTGGTCACTATGGGTCTCCCCATCCCTTCCCCACACACTCTCCAGGGGGGTCCTGCCTGCACTGCTGCATCAGCTTCCCCACCTGTCCCATTGAACTCATGCTCTCCCACCCTCACCGCCTCATGGCAGGCAAGAGGCACATTCATCTGCCTGCCCACAGGGCCTTGTGCCACACTATGGTAACACTGAGGCTGTCCCACTCTGGCCCCAGCCCCCTACCACAAGCTCTAAAGGGGCCATAGTATCCAGGCCTGGCCCTAATCATAGAATCATCAAGGCTGGAAGATCATCCAGTCCAACCATCCACCCAGCACTCCCACTATAACCCCTAAACCATATCACCCAGCGCCAGATTCAAACGCCTCTGGAAAACCTCCAGGGATGGTGACTCTACCACCTCCCTGGACAACCTATTCCCATGCCTAGCCACTCTAACAGTGAAAAAAATTTTTCTAATATCTAATCTGAATCTCCCCTGTCTCAGCTCGAGGCCATTTCCTCATTGTAGGCATGGAAGAGACCAGCCCCCACCTCCTTTCAGGGAGTTGTAGAGAGCAATGAGGTCCCCTGCTGAGTCTCCTCCTTGAGACTAACAAACCCAGCTCCCTCAGCCATTCCTCGTAGGTCATGTTTTCAAGACCCTTCATGAGCCTTTTTTACCTTCTCTGGGTATGCTCCAACACCTCACTGTCCTTTTTGAAGTGAAGGCCCCAAAACTTAATGCAGTGCAGCTTCACTAATGCTGAGTATAAGGGAATGGTCACTGCTCTAGTTCTGCTGGCTACACTATTGCTGACACAAGCCAGGATGCCATTGCCCTCCTTGGCCTCCCAGGCACACTGATGGCTCATATTGAGCTGGCTGTCAACTGACACCTCCAACTCCCTTCCTGGTGAGCAGCCGTCTAGCCACTCCTCCGCAAGCCTGGAACACTGGAGGGACTTGTTGTGACAGGACCTGATACTTGGTCTTGTTGAACCTCATGCAGTTGTCCTTGGCCCATTGATCGAGTCTGTCCAGATCTCTCTGCAGAGCCTTCCTACCCTCCAGCAGATCAACATCACCACCCAGCCTGGTGTCATCTGAAAATCTATTGAGGGTGCACTCAATACCCATGCCCAGATCACCAGTAAAGATGTTAAACAGGACCTGCCCCAAAACTGAGCCCTGAGGAACACTGCCAGTTGACTGCTAAGCCCATGGCACACTCCAGGGGGCCCATCTGAGCATGGCTCCCACTGACCAACCAGGATCCACAAAATACTGCACCCAGCACCATGCTGCCATCTCCTCCACTGTGCTTCACTCGGACTCAGTCCGCCGTGGCGGACGCAGCTCACAGGCCCACCACCATCCTCCTCTCCTCAGAGGCCATCTTTCTTAAGTCTAACGCCTTCCACCCTGCTTGCCGTTGACTTCTACAACTGCCTGCCCTAGAAAGCGGGATCACAGCTGCTCTGCCTGTCCATGCCCCAGAAGCATCACTGTGCCCTTTCCTTCTGCCCATGGAGTAGAGGTCTCTGCCAGCCTCTGTCCTCACATGTCCCCACACTGAGCCCCCCAGCACAGCTGGGTGACTCGCCCATGGGGCTTGTTGTTGGCAGCGATCACACAAGTCCTGCTGCCCACCATGCCTGGGGACTTCTCCAGCTCAGCCAAGCAGCACTAGGGGACCATGATACCCTGGGCAGAGTGACAAGGAGCAGCACAGCCTGACCCTGATAAACAGGATCCAGAAGCAGTCCCCACTGCCAGCTCCCTCACCCTCCCTCACTGGTCAGGGTGAGCCACAGGGGATCAGTCCCCTTTTACTCACAGCAAAGAGAACAGTGACTCTCTGGGCCAACCACTTTCCAGAGGCCCCCGGCTGCATTTTAGGATCAGCATCAGCAAACCCACCAGGTTTGACACCATGCTGGAGCTGGCAGCAGGCTGGAGGTGGCAGCACAAGCCCTGGCACCCGCAGGGGCTGCAAGTGCTCACGACCATGATCCCCCCAGGGATGCTACTCACTAGTGCGCGTGGTGAGCATGATGGGCCTGCTGATATCATTCTTGTTGTTCACGTTGCGTTTGACTGAAAAGACAGAAATATTGTAGGCTCTGCCAGAGGTTAGTGCCCGCAATTGGTGGGCAGAACGACTTCGGTCCACAAAATCTGTCCTGCGGTAAGAGCCGTCGAGGGATACGTACGTCACGGCGTAGCCGTCAATGAGTTGCCTGGCGGCTGCGTCCTCAGGTGGATGCCAAGAAATCAACACACCAGTGTCCTCCACCCTTTCCACCTTTAATGAGGTTGGTGGCAGCAATTCTTCAGGGTGGGAGCAAAAGCAAAGGGGAAAGGTAATGCCATGAATCTTTAGAGAGCAGAACCCGGCAGTGAGCGGCAGAGCAGCACTGATGAAGGACAGGGCTGTTACTGTCTCCTTTGGCACGCCTGGCAGGGGCTCTGCGGGGTGCAAGCCACCCCTGGCCCAATGGGCACAGGAGAAGCCAGGGTGCTGGGAGCACTCTGTGGCATCACTAGTGGCCAAGCACTTGCCACTGTGGGACAGGGCAAGGGATTCTGGGGAGGCCAGTGCCAAGAGGTTTCCGTCAGATGCCTCAGCCTCCCTTCCTGAGGGCATCTGAGGGATTGCCATTGCTGGAGGGGAAACTTGCCTCCAGCATCCTGCTGCCAAGCCCGGCACCTGGGGCAGTGACTAAGCATGCCAGCACCCACCCACGGCATTGGTGGGGCACCAGCTGCCCCACCAAGGCAAGGCCCCAGCCCTGCCTGCCTCAAGGAGTGCTGCTGGTCCCAGACGGTGAGCCCCTTGTGGGCAATGGGCACTGCCAGGCTGGCATTAAGGCCCATACCACATCCTGGTACTGCTGCTGAGGGCCTTTACCTTTTTCGCAGCTCTTGCCTGTGTAGCTGACTTTGCAGGTGCAGCTGTGGGTGCCATTGCTGGGCAGGCAGTAGCCTCTGCTCCCGCAGGGGTTGGAGAAGCACGGGTCACTTGCTGTGGGAGAGGTGCCAGGTTCAGTAGTGTCAGCAGTGCCACTGGTCCTGCAGCCATCCTGCACTGCCCTGCCTGCCTCACCTGTCTCACAGTGGTAGCCGAAGAAACCTTCCAGACACACACAGAGGTAGGAGCCCCCGTAGCTTTCACACTCCCCTCCATTTTGGCAAGGGTCCGACTCACAGGCGTCCACTTCTGGAGGTGGGAGGAGGCCAGCAGTGAGCAAGGCCCCTGGCAAGCCAGCAGGCAGCTCCCACAGGCAAGGGAGTGACAGATCCCCGAGGGGGAAGCAGGGCACATGTGTAGCCCAGGGCTTGGCACAGCTGGGTTGGACACTGAATCCCCTTCAAGCACCGTGGCAGCCACATCCCTTTGCATGGGTGTACACACTGGAAAGCGAGTCCATAACTGGCAGACACTTCATTCCTTGCTCCTTCCCCATCAGAGCAGTTTCAGCTCTGCCCCAAAAACCACAGGCAAGGAGGTGCAACAGGGTGATGGCTTGGGGTCAAGGCGTCCAAGACAGTGACCAGCCACCTGACTTGGTACTGACCCTGGCCATGCCCCAGTGCCCAGAGTCCAGCCTTGCAGACTCAGGCAGGGAGAGTCCCTACCTGTCTCACACTGGGTCCCCAGGAAGCCCTCAGGACAGTAGCAAGCAAAGGACCCAGGGAGGTCCTGGCAGGTCCCGCTGTTCTTGCAGGGCTTCGACTGGCATTCATCAACATCTAGGGACCAGCAGGAGGAAAGGCACCCACTCAGCACTGAGACAGCTGTTGGCTGGGGGTGGGGGCTCAGAGACGCAGTGCTTCTCCAACAGGGCATGGACCCTACCCATAACACCTGGGTCCTCAAGCTCAGTGGCCAGGAACATCCCTGTTCCTGGATATCCACTGCCTCTCACCTGCCCCTCCCACGTGGCATGGGGACATTCCCTGAGGGACACCTGGGGACAACTGACAGTGTGGGGCTGTGCCAAGAGATCCCATTGGAGGCCTGTGGCATGTCCCTTCATCTAATCACTGACAGGTAGCCCACCTTCTCCCACCACTGACCTTTGCCAGGCCCCAGTGAGCTGAGCTGGAGCCACCTGCCAGAGTCCCACCACCTGCTACACTGCCCATTATCCCCTTCAACCAGCACTCACATGCAACCACAACCATGAAAATACACAGGAGCACAGCCAAATATGCAGGACCTCAAGCTACTTTTCTACCCTCTGTGACTGAGAGCTTTGGAGCCACACAGGGAACTTCCCATTCAGATCCCAAGATCTGGGGCTTCTCTGCTTGGGCTAAACATGCGTCAGGAGAAGTCATTGCCCCGCCAGCAACAGACACCCACATAGCATCTATTAGTGGGGGACACAGCACTCATGCCCCCACAGCTCTGCCTGCGCCCCTGCCCAACAGCGACTCTGCTGGAAAATCCCACAGCTGTCTGGAAGCCCTGGGAGAGGAGCCTCAGGCTGATCCAAGAACACACAACTGCAGGTAGCCTAGCTCCTGGTTATGGAGTTTGCAGCCCACTGGGCTTTCCCAAGGGCTGGGGGGCAAAGAAGAGACTGACAGCCCTGGACTATGCCTGGCATAGTCTCTTACCCAACTCGCAGCGGTGCCCAGCGTAACCTGGCTCACACACGCACAGGAATGCAGCGACACGGTCTTTGCACTGGCCTCCATTCAGGCAGGGCTGGGACTGGCATTCATCGATCTCTGCAGGCATTTGGGCCAGGGAGAGACAAGGCGAGAGATGTGAGCACAGAGCAGGGGTCCTTGGGGGGGCCAGGGGACAACTGGACTACGTATCCTAGGGTCACCGAACCACAGCTGTGACCACAGCCCACTTGAATGGTGAATCAGGGCTTGTCCACTCCCCAGCACTCCTCACCATCACATTCAGGGGGGTCACTCCAGACACCTGGCACATGGCAGACACGGGGGTGGTTGTGGCGACTGAGGGTGTAGCCCAGCTCACACTGGTATTCAGCCAGTGAGCCGACCTTGGTGGAGCTGAAAGAGGCCTGGGCATGCTTCACATCGCTGGGGATGCCACAGTCGACCTCTGGGGAGAGACTGGGGATGAGTGAGGCACCCAGAGGCATCCCAAGTCCCCAGCTGGAAGGTGAAGCTTGAGGCCCTTACCAGACTGGCAGTGCTTCCCTACATAGCCCACGGGGCAGGTGCAAGCATAGCCCCTGCCGAGGTCCTCGCAGGTAGCCCCATTCTCACAGGGGCTAAGGAAACATGGCGAGAGCACTGGAAGAAAAGCAGAGCAAAGAACAGCTGCTGCAGAGCTGAGAGCTCAGAAACCAGAGGCAGCCCCCTTCCAGCAGGGCACAAGGAAGAGGTGCAGCACTTCAAATTACAGGGAAGTGGGCTTAAAGCAAGCAGTGAGGTTTGTTTGCTGCTGCCATGGCCATCAGGCCCATCAATCACCCCAGGCAGCCGCCAGCACCAGCACTCGCTCCTCACACCTACCAATCTCGCAGTGCCGTCCAGTGTAGCCTGGGAGACAGTCACACTTGTACTTGCCGATGTAGTGGAAGCAGGTGCCCCCATTCTGGCAGGGCCCTGAGGCACAGGGGTCTGGCTTACCTAGGGGCACAGGGCAGGCATGAGCCTAGCGGGCCAGCTGCCACCTCTCCTCCCTTCGGGGGAGCTGGGGGCCCGTACCGATCTCACAGTGCTTGCCAGTGAAGCGGTAGGGGCAGGTGCAGTGGTATTCGCCATCCGCCTCCCTGCAGGTGCCCCCATTGCGGCAGGGCCCTGTGCTGCAGGGTCGAGGCTTGGCTGCAGAGAGAGAGCCGAGAAGTCGTGGTCACACAGAGCCACTGCCTCCCACCAGCACCCCACCAAACCCCTTCCTGCAGGAAACTTGAGTGTGTCCTGGGCCCAGCGACACCGCAAAAATTACACCCGTACACAGATGCTTGCCATGGCCTTGGGGCCCATCATGCGGGCGCATCATGCCAGGAGACAGTCAGTTGCTCCCAAGAGCAGAAGCTAAGGCATGTAAAAAAACCTCCAGCACTGACGATGTTGTACAGGAAACAACTGGATCAGCTGCTTCGACTGTTGGAGTCATGCAATCCTCATCTACCCTGCAGGATGGGATGGGATAGCCTGCACCAACATCCAGCTTTGCAAGCAGCTGCTCATCTCCCAGAAAGGTCCAAGCTCTTCTACCCGCAGCCAGGTGAAGGGGCCACAGGGAGCACTGTGCAGGTACCTTTCTCGCAGTGAGTGCCAAGGAAGCCTCGAGGACACTCACAGATGTATGAGTCATCATGAACCTTGCATGACCCCCCATTCAGGCAGGGCTCTGAGTCGCAGGGTGACGGCATCGCTGCAAAGCCAAACACAAGGCATCATTGAAGATGTATGGCCAGGGATACAAGGGTGGCTCCCCCACTGGTGACAGTACTCCCTGTTCACCCCCACCCCAGGGCTGTTCCCGCATCCCCACGGATAAGCCTTACTGTGGTTGGTGCCATAGTCAGTGTGGCAGACGCAGAGGTAGCTCCCACCATACTCCATGCAGTACCCGCCATCTGGGCACTGCGTGTTCATGTTGCACGGTGTTGTGGTGACTTCTGCAAACACACGGCCAGCACCAGCCTTCCTCAGCCAGTGGCAGGAGGACACCCAGATGAAAACAGAGGTCTCCTAACTTTGCAGGGTCCAATGAGACAGGACAAACACTGTACCCCATGGCACAGACAGTGCAAATGGCAATGCCTGGCCTCAATGCCCAGAGAGCTCTGGAGAGGGAACACACGAAGGCTGACTCCCTCCCCACACACAGGAGCTGGGCTGGGGCAGAGACTGGGAGAGGCACGGCTCAAGGGGGACTGATAGAGATGGAAGCATTGCTGTCTCACCAGGGCATGTATTTCCAGGCTCAAGTTCATTGTATGCCCCTGGCACTGTGCTAGGCTCAGGCATGAGCAGGGTCTTTTTGCTTGCCCACAGCCTGCCTAGCTCAAGCATCCCAGAGGGAGAAAACACCGTGAGCAAGAAGCTTTCACCTACCAAACTCACAGAGGAGACCAAAATACCCAGGAGGGCACTGGCAGATGGTGACATTCCCCTCCAGACAACTGCCCCCATTGCGGCACTCACAGCCCTCTGAGAGCTCTGCAAGAGAGGAGATGGGAGCTTTCCAGGACCTCTCCTGCTTGTATAGCTGGAACAGACAAGCAGCCTTGCCAGATGCCACCCACAGGGAAAGCTCAGGTGGGCAGCAGCCCTGAGGCCCTCAGACATCCAGGCACAGCTTCATTCAGGAGGACAAACCCACTATTCTGAACAGGCTCTCTGGAGCTGCCACTTCTCCCCTTCAGGAGCAAGAAGGCTACCTCTGAGATCCTGAATCATACTAGCAAGACCCCTTGGTTGGTACTCACGGTCTCGACAGTCCTGTCCAGTGTAACCTTCCCGGCACTGGCAGACATAGCCCTGCTCAGTCTCCAGGCAGCTGCCCGCATTTTGGCACGGGTGGGAGAGGCAGGCGCCAGGCATGCGGGGCCCGCCTGTGAGGAATGGGAAGGCTGAGTCAGAGGGGTCCAGCCTGGGGCTGGAACACCCTCTGTTCTGGGGGTTCTGCTGGAGGCTCCAGCAGGGTCAAGCAGCCCCACAGGAAGGGGTTCCCTCCGGGCAGCACCATGGCCCCTCTACACAAGCTGCCCACCAGTTTCAGCAGTGCCTATGACTGACAGAGAGCCCCTTTGCAGCTATATGCCCCTTCCCACATGACTTCCCTGACTGCAGCTCCCATGCCCCACGCACCATACTGGCAGTTATTGCCGTAATAACCCGGGGAGCAAGTGCAGATATAGCGGCCAGGACGGATGTAGTTGCATGTCTGCCTGTTCTGGCAGCTCCGGTCCTCGCAGGAAGATGAATCTGGGAAGAGGAATGCAAGGGAGTGAGTGTTGATCAGAGCCTGGACCTGGGAGGGGGCCACAGTGGCCAGCAGAGCATGGGGGATGCAGTCCCTGGCATGGGTCAACCTTGGGGCACAGGCACCTGTCTCGCAGCGCAGTCCCACAAAGGGCTCCAGGCACACACAGGTGTAGTTATCAACCAGGTCAACGCAGTGCCCGCCGTTCAGGCATGGACTAGACTCGCACTCATTCACCTCTGCAAGGGGAGGCCAGGAGAGATGGTCAGGTCATGTGTGGGCACAGCCTGCTCATCCAGTCCCTCCCAGTCCAGACGATGCTTGGGAGGGCACAGGCAACAGATGGATAAAAATCCATACCACTGGCAATTCCAAGTGTTCCCCTCCCAAAACCATGTCCAGGAGCAAAGCTGGGTGGGAAAGCAGCTTGCCAAGGTATGAAATGTCACCACCTCCACTCCATACCTCCTCTTGCCACCCACCTGTTTGGCAGTCCATCCCTGTGTACCCTGGCTGGCACAAGCATGACACTGTCCTGTTCACCACCTGGCATCTCCCACCATTCTGGCACACCCTGTTCTCACACGGTGCTTCTGCTGCAGAGGAACACACACAAAAAAAAAAAAGAGGCAGGGGATGTCAAACCCAGGCACAGGACCAGCACATGTCACCCTCTACACATGTCAGGCATATACCAGTGCCAGGCAGAGACCACAGCTCAGAGCCACCAATGCACCTTCTGTCGGGAGACAAGTGGCCATGTTCCCACTTATGACTGTCCCCAAAACCCTTCCTCAGGCAGCTCAGCTCTTTCATCCCCCTGCACCTCCTGGATATCAGTGTGCTGCACTGGGCATTTCTCCCTCCCTTCCCCAAAAGTCAACTGTCTTCTCACCAGTGGAGACACTGGCACAGCAGCTTGCTGGGAGCCAAATCCTTTGATGGCACTTCCACAGGAAGGCAGAGGCCAGCAGCAGAAGAAACCAGTCACCACGGCCCCTGCCAGGGACTGGGAGGGTCCCTGGTGGCTTTGAAGAGCTTGGGACCTGCAAAAGCAGGGCCTGCAAAGCTGCTGTTTGTTTGCTGACCACAGGCTTTTCTCACTAAGGCTGTGGTGGTAGGAGAGTGCGAGTGGCAGAAGAGTCAGCAGCAGGAAGGGCTCACCTTCCTTTGCCTGCAGCAAGCTGAAAACCAAACTGGCTGTCGCAAACTGCTCAAGCTCAGCAGCTACTGCTGGAGCTCTGGTGTGAAGAGCCCTCCCAAGAGCCCACCAAACCTGGGGTCTCTGCTTTTCAAGTGTCGCACTGCTCACCAGTCTCGCAGTTGTTGCCTCTGAAGCCTGGTGGGCACCTGCAGGTGAAACTGCCAGCACCATTGAGGCAGGTGGCTCCATTCTGGCATGGGTGGGAGAGACACTCATCCACATCTGAAACAGAGCCCCAGATGGGAACAGGAGCTCAGGGCAGGGACACTGCGGGGACAGACTGACTGCCATCACACAGCAGTGACACCAGGAGCAAAACCTGCTCCCTGCAGCAAAGCACTCACCAACATGGCACCTCTTCCCAGTAAAGCCAGCCAGGCAGGAGCAGGTGTAGGAGGGGTTCCCTGTGATGCAGTCCTCAATACACTTCCCCCCATTCAGACAGGGCCGCAGTGTCAGGCAAACAGAGGCTGTGGGGACAGGCAGTGCCCCTTCATCAGCCCCTGCCCTGACAGGGCTCATCCACAGCCTTCCATTCACACCAGTGCCAGGGTCTGTGTCTGGACCCACCCAGCTCCCTGAGGTGCTCAGGGAGCCCATGGAGCTGCCTGTATGATAGCAGGGCTGGGTCTGCTCCTCAAGGGTTCCCCTGAGACAGGGAAGACTCCTCCTGTGCAAGGAAGGAGAGGCTGCCCATGGCTTGCCCCACTGGCTGGGTGGACATGGACATGACCTCATTCATTCAGGGCAGAAGGAAAGGGGACAGGAGAGCCCATGTACAGCAAACCCACCGATAACACAAGACACACAGATCACAAGTGGTAAAACATGGTCGGGAGGAGTGGGGATGAGGAACAGGAGGCCAGCAGCTCCGTGGGGTGTGTGTCAGGACCCCTGACCCCTGGGGTGGGGAGCATGGCCCAGACCCTGGTAACCTGGCTCTATGTGGCAGGCTGGCACTCAACAGCCCTCCACAGGGCTTAACCCAGCCTCCTAGGACTGACCGACATGTGCGCTCCCCTGGGTGATGACCCCTCGTGTCCTGTCTGGCAGCAGGTTGGTGGGGTCCCACGTGTGTGCATCACCTCCTCCCCAGCCTCCCCTGGCACTCCCCACAGGATCTTTTAATCTCAAAAGTCTTCCTCCCTTCCCCATTCACTCTTCCAGCCCCTTCCCAACCCCAGGGCACTCACAGGTGCCAACACAAGCCACAGTCAGTGCTGAAGATGGTGCCCGCCATGGCTGCCTCCCCTCCCTCCCCAAAGCCCTTTGATACATCTCTTCCACCCCGCGGAGGTGGGGGTTGAGGCAGGGAAAGATGGGGCTGGAGAACAGTGTGGGGTTGGGTTGGGAGTTAAGTAAACCTAACTGCTGTCCTCTTACTTGTATTGCTGCAGCCCCCCACTTGCACCTGGGCATCATCGATTCTGAACACCCAGCGCCCGGGGATACCCACATTTGTCGTCATCTCCACGTCAGCGATGTCATCAGTGCGGGATCCAGGGATGTTGAAGTAGCGCTTTCCATCACCAGCATTAAAACCTGCCTGGGAGGACAAAGGCAGAGGGTAAAGAGATATCAATAGTGCATGGGGGAAGGCAGCTGGAGCACCTGGACTCATCTCTCCTCCCACTCAGTGCCACTGGTAGCACTGCTCGGACCAACTGTTCCCTTCCACATGCCACCGACCAGTGCTCAGCCCTGTTCACATGCTGGGACAACAGGGTGAGGTGGCTGCCTGACCCACTCAGTCCCTCCCCCAGGATTCAAATGCCATCCACTTCGTCTCCACCTGCAGCACCCTGCCTGCTGCAGGCTGGCAGGCAGGAAGCCAAGCACAGATCAACTGTTGGTAAATACACACATCCAAGAGGGTACAGAGGTTTTTGTGGGTGTGGGAGTTGGCTTTTTTCCCCTTAAACACAACACACAGAGGGAAGAAATAAAAATACAAGCAAAAGGTTCACTGGCTGTGGCAGCTGCTCTTAAAGGCTGAGGTTAGGAAGGAAAAGGGACTATGAAGCAGCAGCCAAGGCAAAGACACATGGTTTCAGACTAACAAAGCCCCCTGTATGGTCTCAGCTTCGGGAGCCAGAGCCCACACAGATATTTAAGAACTCTGAAGAGGGATTTAAAAAAAGAAAAAAAAAAATAGCACAGAGAGGTTTTCCACCTCCACAAAACCCAACCAGGAGCCATGACCTCGCAGGGCAAATGTGCTACTGAGGTGCCCCAGGGGCCATGTTCACCGCTTACCTGTGCCGCAATGCCACCGAGCCCGGCAAAGTCCCCCCCACTGCTGGCATGCATACCCGTCGTCCAGGCGATGGACTCATAGTTGAAAATGGTGAAGGAGAGCTTGCCATCTGTGATTAGGACGATCTGGAAAGTGTTTACCTGCAGCAGGGAGGGGAAGAAAGCAGTGAGGGAAGATGAACTGGTCAGAAAATACAGTGACAGAAAGGACATTCTGCAAAGGGGTGTTTCTTTGAGTTCCAGTCCTCCTCTGTGAGCAAAGGCACTTGAGTTTAATTATTTTTAATCCTAATTCATCGTGATCACCAGCCAGAACACCTCGCTTCCCCTCCCGGGAAAATGGGAAAAATGGGGGGAAACACTGCTATCAGGCATCTGGAAGGCAAACGGCACTTCACTGCTGCACAAGAAGGTGGCTGCTGGTGACATAAAGGCTCCATGTGGCACAAAGAGGAGGGTTAGTGTTGCCAGCCCACCATTGCTCTGTCACAGCAAGGCATTGCGATGGAGCCATCGTGGTCAACTTAGCCCTGCTAACAGCTCCGTGTCGCATGTGGCAGGAGCCACACCACTGTGGAAGGCGTGGAAGTGGGGTGGCTGTTTTGCCCCAGTTACTCACTGGTGAAAATGAGCTGCCCCCGAAGAAGGTGACTCGGTACCAGGTCGCAATGAAGACCCACTGTGCAGAAAACCCAGGGAACTCAGGGAAATACTGAACAATGTCCCTGCTTGCTCTCTCCAAGATGGGCTGCTCAGTGCTCTCTCGGTAATACACATCGCCTGCCCGCCGGTTATCCACATCCGCCCAGAAAGCGGCAACCACACGCCGGTCCTTGGAGATGGGGAAGGCCACTGGTGTGAACTGGGAGACCTCCTTCAGGAATGAGATGATCCCATTGTTATTTACCTATGGAGAGGGAGGAAAAGAAAGAGATTGTCATAGTTGACTCCTGCTGCCAGCAGGAATCCATGTTTTAGAGGTGTTTTCCATTTCACCTTTCCCTCCCCCACCCCTTTCCACAAATATTGGAGCGCTTCCCCTTCCTGTCCTTAGAAGCAGAGAGGAGACGTGCCCTGACACCCATAACATCCACAACCCCCCATCCCGGCTGCCTGCTTGCTGGAGCGCAGCTGTGGGCAACTGCCTGAACAAACTAAGCCCTGTTCTTCAGGCCAGAGGAAGGGGAACAGCTGCAAAAACTGCAGGAGTCCGGCGCTTTAAATAAACAGTGCCCAGGGCCAGCTCACGGCAGTGCTCTTGGCCAGGGTGAGGGACCGAAGCTCACTCCCTGCTTTCACGGCTCACATGCAGCCTGGGGGGCTGGGGTCTGCAGCCCAGCATCACTGTGACCCTCCTGGCACAGAGGTTGTGCCAGAGCCACGTGGGCACTGTCCCAGGATGTGGGGAGCCTTGCTGGTCAGCAATCCATCCACTGGCATGCACAGCACTCCAAGTGAGCCAATGGGCTTGTGGTCCCCAGGAGACCAAGTGCCACCAGCCCACGCAAAGCGTCTAGTGCTTCAGCAGGCTGCTCTCGTTAAAGTGGAGGACACCAAAACCACCAGGGTGAGATACTCCAAACTGTTCCCCAGCACTGATTAACTGGGGCAGTTATGGTCCTGCAATGGTTGGGCCAGTGATGCATGGCAGAGGCAGGTCTCAGCCCAGGGAGGGAAGCTGGAAATAGTGATGCTGTTGCCTGCAGTGCTGCCTCCTGGCCTGAGGATCCAGCAGGCTGCGAGGCTGCAGGGATCAAAGGGAAATGCTCTCACTCTGAGCTCCCAATTCCCAGGAGGAAACCCTGCCAGCACTCTGCCACAGTGCCAGGCTCAGCAGGGCAGGCAGCTCCCAGTTCCCCAGCCCTCAAGTGACCGTGGGACAGGCCCACACAGCCCCAGCCAAGCTCTCCAGTGCACAGTGTCTGGCTCTGGCCAGCTCCCGGGCTGCATGGTAGGAAAGGGAGGCATAGTACAGGCAAGAGGCTCTCAAGTGGAGAGAGCAGCTCTAGCACGCAGGGACAGGCAATGGTGTCACACTCATGCACCCAACAAGGAGCCAGGAGCCAGCATCGCCAGGACTCATGTGGAAGCCAGCATGTGTTCATCACAGCTGCCAGCACACCCAGGCAGAGGGATGGGGTTGAGATGTGATGGCCTTGTGCAACCTCTGGGGAAGGTCCCCAGTCCCCAGGCAGGGTTCCTCAGTCTCTCCATTCAAACACTAGGCAGTCATCACTGTGACTAAAGGAAAGAGGATTCTGTTTACCCAAAGCCTCCATAACCCCACTGTGTCTGGAGAGGAACATTCTTCCCTTGATTAAAGCAAGATGGGAGAGAACCAGAGCCAAGAAGGGCCTTTTTTGTTGTTGCTGCGTTTTGTGAAAGAGGAGGGGGCAGCTGGAGACAGCCCTCGAGGAAAGAGATTTCCAGGTGAGCCCAGCCCTGTGCCAGTCCCCTCAGACAGCGGCTCCCTGGGGAGGAGGGCCTCTGCCACATGAACTCCCACGCTGGGGGCAGGCAAGTTGGCCCTCTGCAGAGCCAGGGAGGGTCTTGGCTCAAGGGAAGGGAATGTACCGCACTCTGACCCCTGCAGCCCCTCCAAGACCTAGAGCTGCACTGTGGATCCTTTATGGGACAACCATCACATCACTTGGCTTCTCCCAGCCTCTTCTATTGTCCCACAGTAGTCCACACCCCAAGCCTGTGTCTCTCTCCCATCTGATGGCAGGGCTGACACTGATCAGGGGAAAAACACCACCAGGTAGGACTAAGCATCCCCTGTGCTGAGCTAAGGCAGTGGGACAGCACATGAGTCCAGCTGCAGGATGGCACCAAGGTGATGCTCAGCCCTCTCCTCTATCAGCTGGCTCTGAATCATCAGTCAGTCCAGAGCAAACCACGGAGAATGAACCAGGATGCCAAAGGATTCACTGTGCCAGGTGGGAATAGGCATGGGGAGCCCAGACCTCACTCCAGGACACAAGACAGCACCACCCAAAAGACAACATGGACAACAGGTACTTGGGGGTGCCCTTCTGCTCAATGGCCAGTTATGGGGGCTACGATGGGCCAGGCAAGACTCAAAATCTCTTGGCCACAGTCCCCTCCAGGTGGATTTGGGGCTGCAAGGGAGCATGTCACCAGTAGTCCTAGGAGGCCAGTGGGCACAGGCAAGGGAGTGGAATGTGCCAACTGGACAGTCCAAAAGGCAGCCATTTTTATTCTGCAATACAGTCAGAGCCCCACCACCACTCTCTCTCCAGCAAGGGCTACCAGTCAGGGACCACTATGTCAGGGCTGCAGCGCACCAACTCCAAGCCCTTGCCCACCAAATGTGTTCAGATCCCCGTTGCTGGGATCCCCCAGGTTTGTCAGCGAGCCAGTCCCACAAGGCGTGGGTACTCAGATACTGCTGGCTCCAGCCAGGACTAAGTCCAGGCTCCCCACTACAGGTGAGCGCTTTGCCCAAGATTCCTAGCACAGCGAGGACAAGACCCTTGCTGGGGACCCCCGCACTGAGCCAGGGGTCCAGCATGCTTCCCAAGCCGGGGGCCCACTGCACTGCCCTTGGCACACCGCTAGTTCTCTGACGCTTCCAGTTAAGTGGGGATCACCTGATGGCCCACGAGGAAACTCAGATTCAGGGGAAAGGAAGGGGAGAGGAAATAAGAAGATATAGGATGAAATATGTAAGAGAAAGCAAATAGGAGGAATCAAGAGAAAGAAAACAGGAGGAAACGAGGGGAAATAAGCAGAAATTACTCACATAGAGGCCAGTGTGCCCCGCACCAAAGAAGGGGAAGGGAATGGAGAGAGGCCGAAGGTCGGAGCCACCGTCGTCTTGCTTCCGCGTGGCGGCGTCGCCCTGGGCCGGCCCGAAGGGGTAGAAGTCCCCAAGTGGCACCTCACCACCGGCCCACAGCCACTCGCCCAGGGCCACCAGCACGGCCCAACCTGCCAGGACCTGCATGGTCGCCGGCAATGCCGCTTGCCTCTCACGGGGGCACCAGCCACTGAGACATGGCGGGGAAAGGGAGGAGAAACGGAGGGGAAAGGGAGGGCAACGCAGGGCAGCTGCTGCCCGGAGCAGGGCGCCGGGACCAGCAGCCCGAAGCGCAGCGCGAACGCACAACCCGGGCCCCGCCGCCCACCGAAGACCTTCCCAGTGCTGGCCGCGCCCCGCCAGGCCTCATTTGCATACCGCGGGCACGGCCACCCAATGGGCGCTCGGCGCAGCGGGGGGCGGGGTGAGGGGGTGGGGTCCCCACACGGGCGCCGTGGAAGCAAAGGAGGCTGCGGGGGAGGGGGATGAGGGAAGCGCTTGGGGCACCGAAGCGAGGGCGTGACCGCCCCTCTCCTCCAACGGCCCCCCTTTTGCTCCCATGGGAAGAGTAGGTCCCACCCACAACCACGCGTGGGCGCAGAGCTCCCCTCCATGGCCAGCCGCTCCCCCCAGCAGTGGTCCCCTCTGCGACCTTGAAACAGAAAACTGGGGAAAAAAAGAGTGGAAGAGGAAAAAACCTGACATTTCCTTTTTTTGGCTGTTTTTTCGCTATCCCCCCCCCCCCTTTTTTTTCTTTCAGGTGCTAAAAATATTATCTGGATTAGGTTTACACTCCAGGCTCAAGGACTTCTTTGTCTAATGGAGAAAAAAGCCCCAAGCAAAACGAACACACACACCCTATATTTAATCATCGTGAAATCGTTTTATTGGGAGAGGTTGAGCTCCCAGGAAAGTGGAATACTGGCCCCGGGGAGACCTCACCAAAAGCACCGATGGTTTTGATTAATTGTCAATTAACAGTGGGTGCTACCTGCACCCCTGTGGGCAGATGCTGCAGTGAGGGAACCTGCTGGACTGGGGGGTTGGAGGGGTGGTATCGATGTTCTCTCCCACCCCCTAGTGCCTAAATTGTCCCACAGCAAAAGCATACAAGGTGCTGGGAGGACATGAGGGAGAACCCCATCCATCTCCAGAAAAACCAGGGAGGCCCATCATCTGCCTCTGGTGCTGGCACAATGTGGGAATCCATTCCCAGCTCCAGAAGTTTTCCATGTTATTCCACATCCCCGCTGTATAAGTATCGTCTGCTGTCAGGATTGCAAGGTACACCTGAAAGGGGCCAAGCAACAAATTTTGTAAAGAGTGATCAGCATCAGGACTGGGTGAGGAGCAGCCACAGACACTGCGACAGAAAGTTTGGCTCACCAGGGACCCTGCTCTGCCATTGGCACAAGGGTGCTCCCAAAGTGCTCACCCACGAACTGCTGGCATAAGGATCATCATCTCTCTGTAGTTAAGGACACAAAGGCCTGGGGTGAAGAGTGGAGGGCAAAAAGTGGAAAGCACGGATGAGCACCTGGGGACACACTGTGGGGCTCTGGAGCAACATGGCATCCCCTCACTCCTGGCAGCTCCAGGACCTCTTCCCCCTGAGAGTGGTCCCAAAGCTGGACCCCAAGATCAGCTTGACCCCTGGGATGCCAGTGCACCTCAGCCAGCACCAGTGCTCCAGGACCAAATGTCCCCAAGGCAGGCAGCCCTGACTGAGCCTCACTGCCAATCCCAGAGAGGTGACCCTGTCCCTTTAAAAATCTCTTGGAAGAAAACGTTAAAAGGAAAGGAGAAAAAAAAATCGAAATCCAAAATAAATAAACAGCCACATCCGGATTTCTCCCCCGGGGATGCTAATAAAGGTTTTATGGGTTTGATATGAATTACCCTCCCTGGCCATTCCCCACTGATCTTGTGGAAGGCATTAGGCTGCACACACCTGCCCTGGCCCCAGCCCCAGGGGATGCTGAAGGAGAAGGCAGCAATCCTTCCCATGCAGCCCACCAGTGGCTAGGGGGTTTCAGCTGAGACCCATCTCTTTTAGGGAGGGACTGGTGGGCGGTCTTCTGGCTGTCACAATCTACCACCTTGCACCTGTGACAGTGAGCCCCACACTCCCCAAAGTCCCATCTTCTGGTCCTGCCATGCCATGTCCAGCCCTGCTACAAGCTCAACTTTGAAGAAACATCAATGTGTCACTCTGCCATGAGCATCCCCACAGAGGCTTCTCTTGGTGGGTTTTGCCTTGCGAGAGGGGAAGGGCAGCCATCTTGAGCATGAGGGGGGGATTTTCTTCCAGGCAGGCTTCTCAGAGGAAAGCATCACAGCTCCCCTCAGGTCATCCCAGCCCAACTCCCCAGGACACTAAATTGGAAGCAGTAAACTGAGCAAGAAAAACAGCTGTGGACCCCAGATGCAGACATTTCCTCTGGGCCCAGAGCTGGAACTGGTGCAAAGCTGGGCTCTGTGCTGAAAATGCTGGGGGGAGCATGGGGAAAAGCAGCCCTTTCCCCACACCATCTGGTGAAACTCCATCCTCCATCACCCACTCCCTCTCCAGAAAGGGATGCCTCTTTCCTCCACCTGCCACCATCTTTGCAGTCCAGCTCCTTGATGGGCTCTCAAAATGGGGCCCAGACCCACCACACCCATCCCAAGGGGGCTGTCAGGCTGTGGAGAAGACCGTGCAGGTCCCAGGGGCATCCCAATGCTCATTACAGCTTCCTTGACACCCCCAGCCAAGGATGCTCCTCAACGAAGCACCCCGTCATAGGTGTGCTTGGACTTGGTGCTTCCTCACAGATTCCACAGGCACTCAGCAAGGGCATTGAGGAGGCCAGTCGTCACCAGGCATGCTACAGGACCAGTTACCCACTGCAAAACTGTGCCAGAGGAAAAGGTGGATGCCGCCTCCGTAAGTGAAGGATAGAGGTAGAGATCATCCTGGTGACCCCAAGCCTGACTCTACCTGGCATCACAGTTTCAGGGTTGCCTCAAATCCACAGGTAGTTGCCTCTTGGTTCCTCCCAGCTGCCGTTCACTCTCTGTGGTCACCCACAACCTCTCACAAAAGGCAGTCCTAGAAAACCATTGGAAAAGAGCACAAAACCCTACCCACCCTCCATCCTAGCCAGACTCTGTGCTTGGAGGACAGGATGTGTGGAAGAGACCTGGGGAGCTATTAATGATTCAAAGTGCATTCAGCATGGATGCTTTCAGACAGAGGGGGCTGCAGGTCAGCACATGGTTTGGATTTGGCTCTCCCCTCCCTTCCAGCTAATTGAGCCAAGCCCAGAGAGTGTTCTCTGTGGATGCTGACCATGTGTGCAGCACAGGCATCACCTCCCGTGGGGGAGAACTGGTCCCGGGAGCCCCCTTCCCAGGGCGAGAGAAGCAGCCGGGTAGCCCAGGGAGGTGTGTGAGAGTTTGAGGGGAGCTGACATTTAATGAAAGTGTTTGAACTCTTTGTCTGGCCCAGGCTCAAAGAATGCAGCAACACAGATCACACACATAGATGTGGGCGGTGGGAAGCGGCTGGAGAGCAGCCAGGAGGGTGGAGGTTACTGCAACATCCAGTTCCCGCTCCCTGTGCACTCCCTCAGCCTCCAGCAATGCCTGCTTCTGCTCTACAGGGCTGTGGGAACAGACGGTACCCCTTCCCCAGTCCCATCCCTGCACCTTCTCCTGCCACCCTGGGACCCCCCCCAAACATGGCCCAGGTATCTGGTGGCCATGTGTCATCTAAGCTACAGTGGCAGAGACATCACTGAGTGGCAGCTGTGCCTCCTAATCTGCCCCAGTCAGGGGAGCCCCAGAGCAAGCAGAAGGACACGGGACTGGAGAGGGTCCAGGTGCTGTTCCCCTAGGGAGCACCAGTTCAGGGCTGCTCAGTGGTGAAGGGTGGACATGGTGCCATCACGACACAGGAGAGGAGCTGTGGCTCTGCTGGCAACTGCTGACACCAGCACAAACAGGGAAGTGGGACCACTGAGATGGACACAAATCCTATTCTCTGGGGGAAGCCCTGGTCCACGGTTCTCACCCCAGCACTGTAAAGGCAAGCTTTTATAATGCTGAAGGTGCTGCCTGCTCTGGATGGGGATGCTATCAGGGAATACCCTGGTCACTTCATAGCACCAGGGGCTGCCATCCTGCCACCCCACACTCCAGTCCCTGACCTCACCATGCAGCTCAGGGGAGGATAGGGATGCAGCACTTCATCCAGGAATATCTCTGGCTCCCGGTGCAGTCCCAGTGCAGGGGACAGTGCTGAAACCAAGACATGAGGCTGAAACCAGTACTTGGTGAGGTCCCATCCCTGATTCTGGCCCCTGCAGCGGGCAGCTGTGTTGATGGAAGTGAAAGCCACCTGACACCACAAGACCACGTTAGGAAGACTTCAAACTTGTGAACTTGTATCAGCAAGTCCAGCATCCCACAGGGCTGGGGCTGGCCATGAGCACCTTCAGCATTACAGCATGGCATTGGAAAGCAACACTGGATTTCCCAGTCCAGCTGAAAGCTCCTCAGATGTTCTGCTGCTTTGATTATTTGACAGACCATGTTTTTTAAATTATTCTTGTATAAATATTTACGCATTTTTACAAAAACCATGCTTTAAGCAACAGGCCATGGCAGATGAAGGGCCAGAGAGATGTGGGCTGGAGGCTGGATTTCTCCATCCCAGCTACACAGGTCAGCTGGTGGTTGAGCAGGGGGTTGAGCAGGACTAGCAGGGATGCAGGGCTGCACCCATGCCTGGGGCCCTGGGGTGATGTATCCTTGGTGTTGACAACCCCCTGAACCAAAGGTGGCTTTAATCCTGCCGCTTTCCGTCACTCCACCTGCATTCCCCTGCCCAGGAGCAGAACCCAGCAAAGCAGCAGGCCGGGCAGAGGCCAGACTGCCTGCTACAGGGGATACATTGCCGGCCACTGCTGGGAGAGACATGCAGCCCCACATGCCTCCCTGGCTTCCTCTCTGATCAGGTCCAGAAACCACTTTCCACAGGCACTCTGAGCCAGGAAAGCTCACTGGGCAGCAAAGACTGATGGCAGGATAGAGGCCACTCCTTTGTTTCCCACTCCCACCTTGGTACTGCACCCCGCTCCAGCCCTTGAACCCCAGTCCAGCCCTCGCACCTCAGGCCAGGTCAGGGAGAAGGCAGTGGATATCAGGAACCCCTGAGGGTGTTCCAGGAGAGAAGGGAGTGGGGTGGAAGGACTCTGGAGGACACAGCAGCCCCCATATATGTCCCCAAAGCCCCCAGTCTCCAGGGAGAGCGGCTGCAGCAAAGCTTCCTACTGTGGTGGGGACCCTCTCGGCCAGCCCCGTCCTGCTCCCTGGAACTGTTGCTCTGGATTTTGGGAAGGATGAGGGTGAGCTTCCCCCTCCCCCACCCACAGATGTGCTCCACAACCCAGCCTCAAGTTTTCCGCCAAGCTCAGCAGAAATTCACGTAGAAGGTCAGTGACCAGAGAAAGGAACGATCCATCATTAAATAAATTGTTTTCATTTCCCAGGATAAAGAGGAGGAAAAGGGGAGGAGGGGAACTGCTGTTGGACCTGGACTGGAAAATAAAAGCGCACAAGGCAGGAAAACTGCCCCCTGCCGAGAGCAGCCCCAGCTCCTTCCCTGCACCCTTGCAGGGTTTTTACAGCCAAAGCTCTTAATGTGATTATAATAATTATTTCTTTCCTAGCAATTTTTTCCTTTTTTTTTTTTTTTTAATAAACAGCCTCTTTTGAAATGTCACTGGGAGAAGCCAAGACTCCAGCTGAGCCTTGGCCTGAAGGCAAGAGCAGGGGCAGGGGGAGCGTGCGAACGTGTGCTGGTGCATGCAGGCAAGCACGTGCGTGCAGGAGTGTGTGGATGCCCATGGGGGCACCCTGCAGGATGACACCCCACTGGAGCATGCAAGCACAACCAAAGTGGTGCCTCAGG
Organism: Grallaria varia; assembly: GCA_013396735.1. Lineage (NCBI taxonomy): Eukaryota > Metazoa > Chordata > Aves > Passeriformes > Formicariidae > Grallaria > Grallaria varia. The sequence goes on from VWZG01001994.1 coordinate 31,568, forward strand.
GACAAACAGATGGGGGACTCTTCTCCATTCCCCTCCGCCTGCGTGCCCCATTGAACCCCCCACCTCGCACCCCGCATCTCCCACGCCTCTGTGTAGTTCCCTCCAGCCCTGGGGCCAAGCTTTGAAATCCGTTGAAAAGAGACCCTTTTTGCCAAAATAAACAGCCTGTCATGTTAAATTACTTTCTCTTCCTCTCTACCTTCCCTGCCTTTATCCCTACTTCCCACCCCAGCCATTTTGCCAGAGGCCATGCCACTGTGGGGGCTTCAAGGGTGCAGAAGTGCCAGTGCTGGGGCTGGTGTGGAGCTGGGGTGCTGAGGCAGAGCATCACCTACCTCCTGCGTCCCAGTGTCGCTGCCCCCTGCCAGTTCCTCAGCCCACCAGCTCAGCCCCCCAGTGTCTTTCTGCTGGGTGACAATGGCATCTTGCAGGGTCCAGGGCGCAGCAGCATTCTACAGAGAGGTGAGCTGGATGAGGGACACTGGGGGCTCATTGCAGTCCCTCATCTACCCCTGCCGTGCCAAGTGCTCCTATGTCCCTGGGTATTTTCCTCTCTCTTGCTTACCCTTGCTGTTATTTTTGGGTTGCTTCCTCTGTCTAGTTTCTAACAGAGAAAAAATTCATAGAACCATAAAATGCTGAGATGGAAAAGGAGCAACTAGCTCATTCAGCCCAGGCCCTCTGCCAGTAGCAGGGCACTCGCAGTCAGCCTCTGGTGTCTTGTCCAGACAGAGCATGGCACATTCCAGCCATGTATTTCATGGCCTAACTGACCTTTTCACTAGGACTTTTTTCCTGCTGTCTTGCCTCCCATGGAGGTGTGAGGGTCCTAGCACTGTCCCGACTGCTCAGCTGTGCGCCATGCGGCTCACTTCATACAGCTCAGCCTCAGCTAGGGCTCAGCCACCCATCCATATGGGAAGGAGTTTCTGCTGTCCCCCACCACCTGATCTGCATGACTCCTTCCCCATGTCAGCTCTGCTCCCTCCTGCCCAGAGTTCTGGCAGAACCTCCAGCTGTTCCCACCTCTTCTGGCTGGCCAGCTGCATCGCCAGATGTGCTACCACACAGCATCACTCTTCCTTCTCCCAGTGTGCTGGCAGCAGCCAGGAAGCTGCTTAACCAGGGTCTACCTCTGGCCCCTTGCCTGCAGGGGAGAGGAAGGAATGGGAAGGGGAGAGGAAGGAGAAAGGGAAAAGTAGAAGGGTGAAGAATGGGAAGGGGGAAAAGAGGAAGAAATAAGGAGCTAGAGGAAAAGGGGAGAGGGCAAAGGGGAAAAGTGCTGCCCTGTAGGAAGGGGCAGAGGGCAGCATTTTCCAAGCACCTTGCATCTTGACTGTGCTACCTTGGGGTCCAGAAAGTGCAGGTGCCAAAGGGGATCGCATCACACTCACTCCTCCTGGCATCAGAGCTCTAGAAGTGATGGGAGCAGGGTCACACTGTGGGGTCAGCCATCAGCATGCCAGGAGGGCATGGTTACCCTACTAGCACCAAGACATTCTGGGGGGACATATGTGGCTCCCTTGCCTACCTAGCCTTACCTTACTGCTGCTCTTTGTTCAGCTTCTGCATGAACCCCATGGCCTCCTCCAGCATCCCCGCCAGGTACTGACAGAAGGAATGTCTTGGCTGCTGCCACAGCAGGGACTCCATTCGTGACAAAATGATGCTCCTAGGGTATCTAGCAACGCTGCCAGCAATGAGCCATGACCCACCACCCTCAGAAAAGTGGTGGCCTGCATCTCTCTGCCTTATTTTTCCCATATCAGTGCATGGAACAGTCATCTCTCTTGCCTCGCTTGGTTCAGCATCCTTCAGGATAAACCCAGACCACTCTGATAGGGAGGGTGAAAACCACAGGAGCCCCACTTTTGGCAGCAGGAAGTCTGTCACTTTCGGTCCCTCTCTGGGATGACAGCCAGCTTGTCTTCCCCACGCGAGAGAAGAGGGTAAAACCAAGCTGCACACTCAGCCCTGGCTGGGACAGTCATCAGTGTAGGGGACTGAGCATCATCCCCTGCTCAGGTGGAGTGAAACCTGGAGTGCAGGGCCGAGGTAAAGAGATGCAGAGCCTGTCACTCACTGTCAGGCTTTTAAAATCTGGTTGAGGCTTCTCAATCCTGAGCACTCTCAGCTTTCCAGTAGTGAGAAGCCCAGTGCAGGCTGTTGCTCACCTTCATGGCTCCAACTACAGGCGCTCAAGGATGCTCTGCAGGTGGAACCTCTGAGCCTTGTACTCTCTTGGCAGGCAGACAGAGCTCCTTCAGTCAGCTGGCAGAAGGACAGACGGCTGTAAGGAACAGATCCCTAACTGCAGGTCAGCTATTCAGTCACAGGGGACTGAAGGAGGCACAAGGAGAACTGGAAGCAACCCTGGTGACATCCAGACCTCATCTGAGCAGTATAAAGGGGTAAGCCTAAGCCACAGCAGGTGGGAGGCCCAGGCATGAGCCCCATGGGATGCTCCCTCCCCTCCCCAGAAGTGGTTCCCACGGTCGGCTCGGGCTCCCTTGCCACACGGCCCCCTGCTGCCACGGAGCCTTCCTCACTCCCCCATTCCCTTGCCTTCCGAGGGCAGGATCAGTTTGCAGGGAACCCTGGGATGGCTGAACCATGCTATCCTGCTGGGAGAGCCCAGCCTTCCAGCCATAACCACTACGAGCTCCGGGTCCAGGCCCGAGAACGTGCCCCGGGAAGAGCACGGCAGGCAGACACGAAACGCGCCCGCGAATCCCCGCTCCCTGATCTGTGGGAGATGGGGAGGAGCGAGCGCAGGTGGGAGGGTACGGCCAGGCCGTGCGCTGTCCCTGCAGCTCGGCGTGGCGGGCCGGGCGGATAGCCGGGCCGCTCGGGGTGAGGGACCGCACGGACCGCCCCTGCCGCTCCCGGAGCGCCCTCCGAGGCGGATTTGGAGTCGAGAGCGACGTTTCGCTGCTCCGCTCGGGGAACGTAGCCCGGCGGCAGGAGAGCGCCCCGGGCAGGGCGTACCTGTGGGGCGGGTCCATCTGTGGAGCGGGGCGGCCTAAACCGTGGAGGCGGGCCAGGTCCGGGCGCTCTGCCCGCCCGACCGAGAGGCGCTTGGGGGCTGCTCGCGCCTCGAAAGCCGAAACCTGATGGAACCTGAGCTAGAGACATGTTGACAGAGATGCACTGGGCCCGCAGGGCTGCTCTGAGCGCCGCCAAGGCGGGCACGGGGCCCTGTAGCCCTCCCACAGCCCCGCAGCGCGGCACAGCTCCAGCAGGAGCCTGTGCCCAGCTCCCGTGGCCGCCACACCGGCCGGGAGCAGCTGGGCAGGCTGAGCTGAGCTGGGCCTGGCCGGGAGGGCAGTGGGTCGCCTTCACGTGCCACTGGCTGTGAGGGGATACTGCCCACACGCAGCCCCTGTGCCAAGAGAGGTGTGGGAGACCCATCAGCTGAGCACTCGCTGTCACCCTTCTGGAGTGCCGGGGGCGGGGGGCCATGGTGTGACTCAGTCCCGCGCCCTGAGTCTGCCCCAGTAGGACACGCTGCCCCCAATACCTCTCACTGGGAGTCGCCCAGCACTGCTGTTTGTCAACGCCCGGCTGTGGCTTCGCTCCGCCCTTCCCACGTGGGCACCCCGCTCTGCCCTCCCTTCCCACGTATTTTACTCCTGCTCGGAGCTGGCTCACGAGGGCAGCAGAGCTACCGTAGGAGCCAACACTTCCCTCTGGCACGGCTACCTGAGAGTAATCATGTCCCACGAGAGACAGAGGTTGGACCATTTCTAGCAGGCTGAGGACATCCTGCTGACCCTGTTGGAGGGTGTCCCTGCTAGGGGGCCCCGGTTCCTTGTGGACTGCAACAGGAATCTAGAAGCCCTTGAGTTTGCTCTCTGTGCCTCTGAGGATTCTGTTACTGTAGAGATGCCTCTGCGGATTGACAGCAATACCCTGCAGGTGCTGGCGTGCCAGGCCAGGGACACCCCAGGTAGGCACCCCCCAGGGCTGAACACCTGCTATCTGTAAGTGCCCTCTCCAGGCAGTGATTTGGAGGACTGGATTGGTGTACTGGGTGTATCAGAAATAAAGATACGGTTTTATT
>VWZG01001995.1:0-28079 GCA_013396735.1 Grallaria varia
CTAGCTATGATGATGATGATGATCGCAGCATTTTGTTTAAAGCCTATCCCCGTTGGATCATCAGTGTTCTTATTTCTGCTTTCTCAGACTCCAGTCTGATGCAAAATGGATACAAAAAGAGCACATACAGAATGCTTTGAATGCTGCTGGAACTTATTTACACACTTAATGACATCAAAAACAGCAGCATTCACCTCTCACATCCCCTCATTATCAATCATTAGACTAAGGTAATCTATAATTCAAGCTGAAGCCTCAGGAATTGGAGTGGAAAGCAAAAAAAAGAAAAAAATTCAACAAAAAAATCCAAACCAAATGTACACTTTTTCACAGATTGGAATCTCACTAAACAAGACAGAGGAAACAGAATTATTTTGCCCCACACAGAGAATAAAGGTAGACTGGACATTTCAGTCTTCCCTCGCCGTGCCTTAATTCCCCATTTCTTCCACTGTCCAGTTCTTTGTCTGTTTCTGCCTCTTCCCTCATGGCCCATTTGCAGGAAAAGGAGGTTGACCTACCCCAGCCCTAAAGAATGAAGGAAAACCAAGAAACTTTACACCTGGAAGACAAGCAGGCAGGGAGCTGTTTCACTGCTTTCCCTATCAAGGAAGAAAAGTCTTTGGACCAAAGTGAAGCTCATAAGGAATTTTGAACAACATTGTGAAGAGTTCTCATCCAACATTTATGTCAAATTGGGAAGTTTCCCAGTTAATTCTACTTAAAATTCTTGCTTTATTGCTGTATGTTGAATAGTTCTTACTTTCATCATAAAATGAGCATCACAGACTACTTGAAAACTATGTTAATTTTTGCCTTTAATTAAAAAAAGGACAACCAGGATACTTACAGGAAATAGTAAGGCAGAATTTCAATACAGAATAATCTGCTAACCTCAGTTGCTGCTAATTTTGATCTATTTCAATTCAGTTTATTCTTTACAAAAAACCAAAACAAATTATGACACTTAATACACACTATATGACCATAGCTAGGAAATGCAGGGGAGACCTCAAAACTGAGTAGAAATGGACTTTCATGTGGATGTTGTGTAGTTTGTTAAAAAGGATGCCTCAAGAATTTTATTTAAATCCTGCAGAGAACTTTGTCATAAGCCATCACACAGAAATGCAATGTTGGCAGGATCAGATAAGCATTGGGAACAAACTCGTATACAGCAACATATATAAATTGTTCATTTTAGTGACAAAACAAACTCCAGGATCATTCCATCCTCTGGTAGGTACTCCCTGGACTCATCAAAAAAGGTTTGGAAGCCTAGCTCTCCAGGACAGCAATTCTTCACTATGTTTCATCACAATAATTTTTCTTTTTCTGAGTTTTAGATGTTCCTCAGCCTAAATGTTCTTTTCTGAACTCTGAAAGCTGTAGCACTATATCTCTCTTTTCCACCACACTGTTTTACTTCAGCTGTTCAAAGACCATCCTCCTGTCCTTTAGCTCTTATGTGATTCAATATCCAATCAACACATTTGTCTTCTTCCATACTTAACTTTTCCAGGTCAAAAAATTTCACTGTAATTTCTTTTGAAAACAAGCATTTTCCTTAAAATACTAAAAATTCATGCTTTTCTTCATGGAACAGCACCAGACATTTTCTAATAATCAGAATATTTAAGCATGTGAGAAATAAGACATTTAATCATCTCTGTTGATCAATACTATGTCATATACCCTCTCCCCCAAACCACAAGAACATGAAGTGTAAGATTAAAAAGATAGACAATAAATAAAACTAACCAAACAACTCTACTATAATAAAATGTTGTTGCTTTGATACTAAACCTAAAATTTCTGATGCCAAATTTTTAGGTGTTTTTGTTGTTGTTTTTTTTAATTTCTGATGTCAGCTTTTAAAAAACACTCAGGGCGACACCTATACTTTCCACTCCCTGGAGATAACCTGTCACTCCTGGTTCTCTTTCAGGTTAGAGGGGCCCCTGATCAGTGCCCCAGCTGCTTCTTGTAGCTGCACAGCAACAGGCTGACTTGTGGCACCTCTGGTTTATTGTTTATATGACCCCAAAGGATCCCATGGCAGCTGAGCATCCTGGAGCCCAGATGATCATCTGCAAGTGTGTGCCTTCCCTCTAAGGGAGGCTAAACCTTTTCCCAGCCACTAGCTCCAGATGAAGAGAGAGAGATTGGCTGAGAGGTCTTCTTGCTGCAAATGCTGGCAGTACCTTCCTTAACACATCCCACTGCTACAGGAGACACTGTCATGATGTGATTTGATGCCAGTAGTGGTGAAGGCGTGACTCCTCCCAAGCCACCTTAAGGCCCAAACATCTGCAGTTTTTCTAGCCTTTCTCTGATTTTTGGTGCCCCAAGTGTTTGTCTTGTACCAGAATCGCATGGCAGATTGCAATTTATCATTAGCAGCTCTAGGCTTCTAAGTCTGAAGTTTCTGCTGCTTCAAACTGCAACATGGGCTGACCTGGTGACAAGAAGTAATGAGGGAATGCATGAGCTTTCATTGTTTTTAGCTACAATAAATCCTCAGCAATTCTGATTATTAGGCACTGCATACAGTGCCATTACTTCTCTTCACAAAGGCCTGTCTTCCCAGGCTGGAAGCTGCATCCTTAATGAGTCATGCTGAAGTGGATGTCATTTTTGTCATAAGGGGAAAAGATTCTTTGTCCAGATAAAGACAACTGCATCATCTTTGAGGAATGCTGCCCCTGGGAATCTAACTGAAATCTAGTGCTCTTAATGACATCTAGAAGTTCCTGGTTTTGGCGCTGATGTGGCTGTCATCATTATTTTGGGATTTTTAAGCCCATGGGTCCCTGTGCTAAGCTCCTTTCCCTGTGGCCAGGACTGGAAGGCAATTAGAGCAGCAGTCAGTGGCAAATGAAGCGCAAAGATCTCTGCTGAAAGGTTCGGTCATTTGAGATCCTTGACACAAGCTGGCAGTGAAGAAACTAACAAGTAGAGCAGCAGAGCTTTTTCAATGTCCTACTAAAAGTAGTAAATAATATGCAGAGATACAAGTTATCTACTTTTATTTCCTTTTTTTTCTTCTTTTTTCAGCATCACAAATTTTTGCAGGCTTAAACAGATTTACAAAGCATGGGTTAGATTCTAAGCCAGCAGAGAAACACCAGACCCTAGGTGCAATGGGAGGAAGTCAGCAAGGTGCTTCTGTCGTGTCTCTGTTGAGACTGACCAGAATCCCAAGCTCTTGTCTCTCCTCACCCTCATAGCTGCTACACAGCAGATGAAGGATGAGTTGAGGTAGTTTATTTTGGTCACAGAGGTCCTTCTCCTTTTCCCACATACATGCAGCTTACACTAAACCCTGAAAGTGCTCAGCTGCAGAATCTAGCTATGTGTGAAACTACATGGATTTCACTTCAAAAATGCAGTCACCTCTGGAACACTACCTGTCCATTTAGGGTAAATACGAACAAGAATTTCACAACTGAAACTGCAGGACAAAATCAGGTAGATACAATGGATATGCTGTGCCAAATCCATGATTTTGATAGGGCACCAGAATTTATTCCTCAGTCCTGTGTCTTTTTAGACCCACAATAGTAAGGAATGCATCTTTTCTGAAAGAAAATCCTAAAATATTTGGTGGACAAATTTTTTTATAAGTATGATATAAAAAATCTTTGGTGTTTGGTTTGTACTAACTTTGTTCCTGCAAAGGAAAGGTGTCTCCTTTCTCTTCCACTCTCCTTGCTGATTACAGAGGGTATTAGGACATGTTTAAGAAGAACAACTAACTTCTAAGCATTTTCCAGCTTCATCATTGAGGTAAGTCTGGTCTACTGAAAAAAAAAAAATCTCTACAGCCACATCCATTTCAATCCACCAGATAGGCATTTGGAGCTAGCAGCACAAGGAGGGAGGATTAGGTGTGTTAATATTCAGCATGATATCAAAGAATGGCCTGGGTTGGGAGAGATTTTAAAGATCATCCAGATCCAAACCCCTGCCATGGGCAGGGATGCCACCAACTACACCAGGTTTCTCAGGGCCCCATCCTATCCAACCTGGCCTTGAAGACTTCCAGTCATGTGGCATCCACAACTATTCTGGGCAATCTGTTACAGTGTTGCACCACCCTCTGAATAAGGAATTTCTTCCTAACAGCTAATCAAAATCTCTCATCTTTTGGTTAAAAATTGTTCCCACTTGTCCTATCACCATATGCCTGCGTAAAAAGTCACTCTCTTTTTTAAGTTCCCTTTAGGTCCTGTAAGGCCCTAGTGAAGTCTCCCTGGAGCCTTCTCTTCTTCAGGCTGAACAACCCTAGCTTTCTCAGCCTGTCTTCACAGAAGAGATATTCCAGTCCTCTGATCATCTTCACAGTCGTCTTCTGGATCCACTCCAAGAGCTCCACACCCTTCTTGTGCTGAGGACCCCAGACCTGGATGCAGTACTCGAGGTAGGGTCTCTCCTGAGTGCAGAGTAGAATGGGAGAATCACCTCCTTCAGCTTGCTGGCTGCTCCACTTTTGATGCAGCCCAGGATACTGTTGGCCATCTGGGCTCCAAGTGCACACTGCTGGCTCGATTCCAGCTTTTTGTCCACCAGAACCCTCTTTGCAGGTCTGCTCTCTGAGTTCTCCTCACAACCTGAACTCATCTCTGGGGTTGCCCCAACCCAGGTGAAGCGCCTTGCACTTAGACTTGAACTTCATGAAGTTCTCATGGGCCAACTTGTCAAGTTTGTCTGTGAAGTCCTGTCTCAAACAAAATTCCCAAACTCAAACTCTGCTTTACACAAGAAGAACTGTGTGGAAGAACTGGGACTCAGAATACCCTACACAACAGGTTTCTACAACACCTCTGGAGGGCTCTGTATTAAAATTCTTATAATAAAATAGACAGAAAAAGTGTATGAACACATATCTCAGAAAATACAAGTAGTTGCTGGACTCCTGCATGAGCGACAGGAAGGCATTTCTTCCTGCTGATAGTTCCTTCAGCATGCTCAAAGAACATCCACAAAGTCAGTCCCCGAAGATAAGGTAGTCAAGTGGATACTCAAGTATTTATTGAAATCATAAACATTAAGAGTAAAGGTATGAAGAGCTGCATGCATAGTGGAAATTACAGCAATGTGGGCATGTGGAGACCATAGGGTTACAACTAACTGCTGAAAGTGGTTAGATTTTAGCATATAGTTCAGTAAGTAACAGAACTTCCTCCATCCTCTTTCTTCTTCTTATGTGAGGAAGGGGTTTTAATACTCTGCCACTTGCAGAGGATTTAGGATAATACTACAATAAGAATTTGTAATGCTGTGGGGTTCATTACAAAATCATGATACATAGCCAGTAAAACTACTAGCTGTGAGATATTCATAGGTGATATATTTCTCCTTTATTGCTTGATTTTGCATAATACAGGGCTTTTTTTGTGTTTTCACGCTCAAGAAGAAATATAATAACATAGTAAAATCAGAGATCTATCATAAGAATTTACCTGCAGGCTTATGAGATGGCTACAAATGAGGAAAAATAAATTGCAACTAATAGTGAGAAGTTTATATGCCAACTAAACCATTAACTACAGCAACAGATATTGCTCTGCTTTGTTAATAATTTCCTCATTTCATGTTCTTTGCTTTTTCTTTTCTTTCTCCCAGTACAACATAAAAACATTTCCGAACATGAAAAACAGAGAGCTGCTGTTTAGGATTTTTTTTTCATTCTCACTTTCAGAAAGTATGGCAGTTGATCTTCAGCTTACATGAGCTGAATGATCATTGATCTCCTTCAGAGAGCAATTGCCTCACTACAGATGGCCAGATGAGAAGAGTAAATGTACCCAAAAACATCAGTATAAGCTCTGATCTGACTAATGACAATTCACCTGAATGCTGTTCACCTACCGTTTCCTGGGGCATTTTAACCTTGGTTACTTTCAAATATTTTTTTTTTTACTTATTTAATAGCTACTCACCTAAGCTAGTTCCATTCTATTTCCATTTCAGATTCTACTCCAAATCAGCCCATAAGACTTGCACAGAAGCTCAGTAACTGAGTTCCAAAATTTACTCCAACCTGATATTTCTATGTCAGAACAGTTCTCTCCTAATTCTTTAATTTCTGGTCTGTAATCTCATAGTTGACAGTTTCCCATTGCTTAACAAGAGCAGCTTCTATTCTTATAATCAGGAGTTTTACTGAGCTATCACTTAAGAGAAAATTTCCACTTTAGAGCAGTAAGTTAAAGTCAACCCTAGCATAGCTCTTGGCAAGTTTGGAAAAGTAGAACATGGTCTAAATACACATGCTCCAAGGTCCGCACAGGATAGTTCTGCATTACCTGCTAAGGCACTTGGTCATGCATCATTGAGATAAAGTGGTGTTCATGAGAAAAAAAAGGAAGGTTTATCTGTAGAATGGTTTTGCGTTTTTTTAAATAGTAATATTTATCCCTCATTGTTTTCTTAATACTGATTAGATGCAACATGAAAAGAATGCAAAATAATGAAATTCAGGGAAGTGTCCCGTGGTTTTCCTGATTTGAACGTATGACATTCACCCATACTGTGCAAACTAACAACAAAGTCCATTAGCACTACCATCTGATCCTTTCAAAGCACCTCTCTGTTAACCATATGGCAAAGAACACAAACCACCTTTCTGCTTTGGTTCTCTCTTCCTCCCTAAAGGTATTTAAGGGAATGACATTCACAGCATCATTTCATTATAGGTGATAATAATAATTGCATATCTCCTTTATTACTCAATCCTAAAGAAAACCAAACAAAACAAAAGAAAAAAAATACAGGCAAATCTTATTTCTTATACCATAGATAATCAGGATTTGCTTTTCCAAGGATAGGAAGGTTGAAGCAGTATAAATCAATGAAATAAGCACAGACATCTTTCAGTGCATCTGAGAGGAAATAACTTTAAAGCTGTGCATACATTTTGAGAAAAGAATTTGCTGAAAGTACTTTCACCTTGGCATGACTTTCCTCCACTGCATCCTCTGTATCTCCCTTTATACAAAGATTGATATTAGATCAGTGGATTCAGAGGATGAACATGATATGCCCAAGAACTCAGCAGGTGTTTTCCTCGGCAGTTGCTCTGCTATACACAACAGTTCAGCAATGCTGTTTACAGGACCTCTCTACACAGCCAGTGGTAGATGCAATCGACCTGCATAACTAAGTATTCAGGAGTGTACTTAAGGCTTTTGCATTTAGATAGACTTTGCTCATATCAGTGTTGTTCTATAACACTCAGAATTATGCAGAGATAAATCCTCACATGGTAGAAATCAGATTAGCTTTGACAGTTACACCAAAGAAGAACCCAAGTCAAAATGTATTATATAGTCTATGCAGCAAACCTTCAAAGCTCTGCAGATTTTGTTTTTACAGGAATTCAGCAATAGCCAGTGGAACTAAACCAGCACAGTAGAAAATATGCAGGTTAAAACTCTATTTTTCAACTTGATATAACAGACATAGCCCACTCCACACTTGTCTGATAATTAATCTACATAATATGTGTGTTCTCCCACACTGACTGTATCTATCCATCCTGCAGCTGTGTTCTGTCTGAAAGGAGCTGCTTCACACCCCAGTAAAACAGGTGTCTCATGAGTAGCTGTACCTGGTCCATCTGGCAGTAATTTAACAATGATGTTTTTATTTTTAGCACTTTATAATCAGCTCATTTTATGATTGCCAGGCTGCCCCTCCATCATTTTCTTGTGTGTGTTTGCATGTTTTCATATTTTCAATACGAAACCAGTCTTTTGGACTGTAGACCTAGCATGTGCAACTGAGACAGTGAAGGGAGGCATACACAATGGGCTAAACAGCTGGCTCTGTGTTGCCTTAGAAGAAAATGTCTAATTACAGCAGAGTACACACACCACCATTGATGGCAACACATTTGTATTAAAATGCCTTTGTTCTGGGTAGAGTCCTATCATTTATCTAAATTACTATTATTTTCTCTTTCTCCTCAGAGCTTTTACTGAATCTCTGAGCAATTTCAAGCCATTAGCCTACAGATACAGGCTTTATTCAATACGAATGCATTACTACGAGAATGGCTGTCTGCCTAGCTGTGTCTGGCACTAGCTAGTCATGTCAGGAATCCCAGATCCAAGGGGCATGGCTCATCTCATTTTGATTGATGCTCCACTGCCCCAGTGTTGCTGCCAAGAGAGGTTGTAATTCATGCCCAGATGATTCTGCTGTCACTTATTTCTGCATACAGCCTCTGTCTTTTTCTGGGTGCATTTTAATTTCTGGGGTTTATTTCCATTACTGCCGAAATGTGCTTGATGCTGGAGTGACTGCTTCCCAATACAAGCCAATTGAGAGAAATGCCTTTGTGGAAAAGGATGAGTGCGAGGAAGGAACAGGTGCAGCTGGCCCTTATGCATGTCTTTGCTCTTCATCCTGTGATTGGTGGTGAACAGGGAACATCTGCAGTCATTTCTTCTCCAGACTGTGCTCTTGTCAGAGTCTTGACAGATAAGATCAATCACATTGTCTGGTCTGGGGTTTTTTGGCTACTTAAATTTATCTGTGGGCTAGAGACTGCTTTTACCTGACTGTATATACTGCATCAGATGTAACAAGACAATCATACTGACACTACTAAAAGGCAAATATTCATTAACATTCTAAATCATTAAGTATTTCCCGGAGGGTTTTGAAAAGCTATTGCAGGCATTGAATTTCTATCTTGCAGGGTCATATATTGCTGCCTACAAAAGAGGTTAGAAATTGAGAGCTTTGAGAAAGCTAGGAAAGACTTTCACTCTGTGGAAAAAAAGCTAGAATAAACTGAATTAGCTAGAATTTTTCTCCAAACAAAGTAGAGTACAGATACATAGGCAGGACAGTGCCAGAACCTAGGATTAGGGATTATTTTAGGGAAAGGGTTTAGGCATAGGGAAGACAAGACAGATGAAAAGAGGGCTCCAAAGTTTTTTCATAACTAAATGAGGGCAGATCACTAGAATTGTCCCACTAGCATTAATTTAGGAATGCACGCAGCCTCAGTAGCAGCTGGGGATTATGTCTTCAATAAAGGTTAGAGTTTGGAGAAATTAGAAAGCCAGGAAAATTGACAGCAGCAGGGTTTGAAGTGTAATATTTAAGCAAGGACTTTTTGAAGCCTCTGGACTATTTATTTTTCAATCCTGGCTAGGAAACCTTGCAGTAGCCTCTAGCCTGCTGTGGCAGACTGCACTCTTATGCTTTTATCTTGTCAGAACCTCCACTGTTACTTTAAACCTTCCTATGAACTGAGACATAGTGCAGGACTCCTGCCAAACACCAATATCATTTAATGTTTGGGGGGAAAATGTCATGGCTTCTTAGGTATTAGAAGGTTAGGTCCAGTCTAGGCTTAACATCCAGCAGAACTGAAAGCTAGGGGAGACAACCAGGTCTGCTTCTCCGTTAGTAGAGGTCTGATACCATAATTCTATGCGGTACATTACATTGAAAGATTCAGGGGAGATTGGCCTTTCTTAAGTATTAGTTTAGTTTAGAATTATGCTTCTGAGAATGAGGAGCTGTGGTAAAAGAAAACTCAGCTGAAAGAAAACAGCTCTTGAAGGTGTTATTTGGGTCTAGGACTCAGACATCCCTCCCAGCTGTACATTATCCAGGCACTTGAAGACAGTCAGACCTGAATCCCTGATTCTTCTCCATGTTCAGGTATCACTGAGAGGTTTAAAAAAAGGGAACCCCTGGGCAACACTAAGAACACAGTTGAAAAGGGGCTGGCATGACCTGGGAGGAATTCCCTGTTCTGTCTTATCTGAAGGCCAAGGTTCACATTAGGATCACCTCTCTGTAGGAGTGACTGCAAGTGCAACACTTAAAAATTGCCTGCTAATAAAACAGGAGCTTGTTAATCTTTCTTATAGCCTGAATGCTCAGGTACTGTGCCAGGGAGTGCTTTCGATTCACCATTCTCCATCCATATGGGAATCTTTGTCTACACACTGATATCTGAGATAGTGCTGTCTAACCCATCTAGCCCCAGACTGCATCATTCCTCAGCTCCATCTTCCCACAATAAAGTTACTGAATTAAATTTTATTTTAACTACTGCAACTGGCAAGCCACCCTACTCTTCAAGAGCCTTCACATCCTTCCTTCCAGTTTATTTACTTTCCCTCCTTACCCTCAGGCTTTCCAGAGCACTCTCATGCCTTTGCCACTTCTCTTACACATCTGAATCCTCTGTCCTTTCCTAAGCTTATTTTCCTAGTGTATGGATACTCTCATCATACAATCTCTGCTCACTTTATTCGCAACTTTTTACCCCAGAAGACAGATCTCCTGTCTAAAGAAACTGCTGGCATCGTTTTTCTGGACCTGAAAGAGGTTTTATGATGTGTCAGAGCTCTGATTCAAAGCTCCATGCTTGCTTACCATTGCTACTAAGAATAACATACACCAGAAGAGGATTTACTACCAAAATATAACATTAATTTTCATTAGTCATACATCCATCTCTGCAAATGCAATGGATAACTTAATTAGCTATATTTACTTTTCTGTACCCCAAAACCATTATATAGTAATGGCGTGAATTGAAACATGTTAAAAAATGTTTGTAGTTAATTTTCTGTAGGAGACTTGGATTTATAAACAAAACAAATTTCCTTTCTTACTCCAGCACTTGACAGGAAAATAATGTGGAAAAGGAGATAGACAGGCTAGAGCTCAAAAGCCCAAGACTGAGACTTGTGCAGTGTCATAGGTGTCCTGTGTGACCTTTCATCCTCACAGAAGAAATGAAGAAAGCAAGAACATACTTGTCTTGCAGAAATGATATGGGACACTTGAGTACAATTGCAATGGGGTCCACAAAAGCATCTAATAGATTGGTAAATTATAGACAAACATGCTGACCCATCCCTTCCTTTGATCTGTTTTACAAGATCAAAGCAGATGGCTTTCATAGCTCTAAGAGAAAGGCAAGGCACACAGAGGAATAAGGTTTGCATCTGTAGTGCTACTGGCTAGAATGAGTTTTTCATGGCAGTAATTCATGGACACTTCAAAGCTAGAGATATGGAAGAATATTTAGGTCATCCAGTCCATCCAGTGCAGGATTTTCCACAGAATCTATTCTCTGATGTCTTTATCCAGTGTGCCTCTAGAGTCTTTTTGGTTTGAAGTAGAAGGTCATCTCCAGATGAGATAATAAATAGTATTTTCCCTGTAGCAAAATTAAATTTCCTGAGCATATCTCAATCAATTTATTAATTCCTAGCAGGAGACTGTCATTGTTTCCCCACCAATTTGAAGCAGATGGCCTCACCTGAAAGCTAGTGACCTGAAGACACATATGTTTCTCCACTTACAGGTCAACCACTCATAAGTGACCTTAAAAAGAAAAAAAATCTAAATGCTGAAAAAGTTTGCTTTGCTAAAGGAAAAATGAAAATATTTCAAGTGACTGGTTCAAGCTGTCATTCAAAAATTACCCTGTGAATCAATTAAGCACTTAACAATGAAACAGTGCTCTGTGTTTCAGCCCACAAGCCATCTGTAGCCATATATGACAGGTAACTCAGGCTGTACCTTCTGGATTACTTTCAGAGGCCTGTCTGAGACAACTGCAGTTTGCAAAGGAGAATGGATTTTTCCAAAGGCAAAAGGCTACCTTCCCCCAAGCATATTTTTCTACAGAAAGGACTAAGAGGTAAAAGAGCTCCCAGAAATAGTCTGTTCTTGCATCTCATTGTCTACTCCCTGTCCTTGTCCTAAGAACATTCAAGAAAAATTGCAGCTGTGAGTAGGCTGTATGCATTACTTTTCTCATGGCATCTGAGACATGGAAATCATCTTTTCAAGTCCATTCTCAAGTTCTGCTACCTGTAGACAGGCCTCAATACAGTAGTTGACATGAGGAGTGCAACCAGCACTTCTTTCAATTTGCTTCCTCTAAAATGCAAGCAAAGTACTATAAAAAAAATCAAGTGCAATTTTCCTCATTCTATTCATGATGACAATACTTTTTTTCCTTGAAATCCCTGTCTGAAGCTCATTTGTATTGTTTTACTGTCTCGTGCTGAATCCCTCTGCAGTGTTGATGGACTTCACTTTGGCATCTCTACTTTCCATTTTCTGTGTGTGATGTTATTGCTGAAGTGCTGGGATTTTTCTGCTTCTGATTTATTCTAGTCTACTGGTGCAGAGTCTCAGTTGTCTGAAAAGCCCAAGAGCACATGACAGTCTCCCACTGCACTATTCAGTTCCAGCTGGCCTGATTTCCAGAGCAGTTTATCCAATTGTTTGCTGGCAGGTACATTACCACAGGACGTAAGAAAAGTCGTTCTCATAAGAATGCATAAAAGATGGGTAAGAAAAAGTAGCAATAAACAGTTAATTTTCACAATGGAAAGATACCAAAATTGTTCCTAGTATTTTTTCAAGGCATTCATCTATGATGTGGCACAGAGTTATTGAGAGCAGTGAAATTAGAATTGACAGCTAAGAGTTGCGGAAGGCTCTTAATACTATGTAACTGAGCAATAAAGAATCAGATGAAACTCAGTATCAATAAATGCAAACTGAGGTACATGGAGAACAACCTTAATTAGACAAGCGAAATGTCAGCCTTGAGTAAGTTAACTCTCACTTCTCAAGAACCAGTAGTGGATTTCAATTCAAACATCAGTTCAGTACTCAGCATCAGCCAAAGGGGGAAACATTATTACAGAGAGGCGACAGATAAATACTGGAGAAAAGAAAAGAGAAAGTGCGTTATGCCATGTGATGATGCCTTGGAGCAGTTAAAGGAGGCCAGTGAAAAATACAAAGCAAATTTCAGATGGGGGGAAAATTAGAAGGGATCTTAGTACTGGAGATGAGACCCAAGAAAGGGACATATATTAGAGACAATAACAAAAGTGCTACTGACATGGAGGTGAACAAGGAGCATTTGTTTTGCCATTTCACAGGATACAAGAGCTAAAGGGAACGCAATACAACGACTGAGTAAGAGTCTTAAAGTCAGTATTGCCTTCTCAATACACTCATCAAAAGGATAAATGGCTAAAAAGTAACCACATTTATTCATGTAAGAAAATTCTTTAAGAGCTCTTAAACACAAAAAATGAGGTTATAGTACCTGTCTCAGGAATTCCTTGTGACACAGATTTTTTCAGAATGCAGGAATAAGAATGGAATAAAGTATCTCATTTTCCTGTTTTGTCCATATACTTTTTCCTCTTTTATGTTTGCTGGACACCACAATGCACAGTGTCCTCAGCTAAACTGACTGTTAAATGACTGGATATGGTTAATTTACTAATGTACCTATTCTTAGCTCTGGACATCTTAAATCTTATCCCATCCATTATGACTTCGTGCTTAGCAGAGGAGATTCATCAGTCAGGGGCTCTCCTGCTGGTGCAGAATGGCTTTTCGTGGCCCTTCATGCAGGGTAGGCCAGGAGTTCAGCCTACATAAATGCATGGGTGTGACTTTATATACTGTGTTCTTGAATTAAGGTTTGCTGCGCATTAAGTGGTGTCTCCCCAAACAAAACAAATTGGTTTGGAATAAATCTTTGACCAGCTCTGATAATTTGGGCTTTATCATCCAACCAGCCAGTTTTGTCTAGCAGTTTAGTAAAGTAATTGAAGTACTTGGTTTCCATGGCAACATGTGATGCTTTTCTGAAATCAGTTACATGCTCTTCAAAGAACATTGTCTTCTTCCAGTTTTCTGAAGAGTAATTTTATATGCAACTTTGTACAAAGTTTATACATGAAGGATACCTTACATGGTTTTGTAAAGCTGCAAGCATTCCTCACAGTCTATCAATATATCTCACTCTCACTAAATAATACTTTCCACATGAGAACTCTCATTGTGTGCTAAAGTGAGGAAGTGCTATCACTATCAAAATCAGCAAAATCTGACTCAGAGTAAATATTAATGGCCCTTCACAAAATCATAGAAAGTAAGAATATATGTACAAATCCTGAGTAGTGTTTCAATCTGGATATAAACTGGTTTGCAAACAACTGAGCACGATAAGCAGACCTCTTTCATCTCTTAATGTATTTAGTTTGTCATATCTGTTGATTTCAGTATGTGACTTTGCTAGATTAAAGGCAAGGTTTAGGGAACTGTTGCAAAATATTTTCAGAGAATTGACTTAAATTTCATTAAAAGCTAAAAAGCAACCGTTGTTGGCTTACAGTGTTTCATAGAAATTAATATAATTATGTATTCTTCTAAAGTTTAGAGGAAAAAAATCCAAAAATACTATAGATGTTATCTTTTCACTTCCAATATATATATAAACAACATGAAACTGAAGGAGAATGTCTCTCTGAAATGAATAACTAATTCTAGATATACTTCTCACAAGGTGTAAATCCATACTAGAAACTGTACCACAGAGCAGAATTCCAACAGAAGCCACATTTCCATCGACATCAACAGGCTAAATTTGCAGCTGACCTAACACAAAATAGCTCCAAAAGGAATGATATACTTGTAAGGCTTCTCTGCAGCTGTGGTCTGCACAAACAAAAATAAAACAGCCCACAACACAGACTAAAAAAAAAAATTCACTTTTCAATTCACACCAGCCAGAGAACTTCACAGTAACACTTTCTCCATTTGCTATTATTGAATGCTGGGGAGATAAACCTACTGCTGCCAACCTAAGAAGCTCTAATTTACCCACTCACGTTTCTTGAAGCTTTCCCCATTACAGGTGGGTCACTGATTTACTAGAGCAATGATAACTCTCTCACTCGCAGGCACTGTCTTTGAATGAGTTTGTTATTCATGAGTGCAATATGCCCTTCAGTGCTAGTACTTGACCTCTTATTTGCTCTTTTCCTCCTGTATTTGGACAAATTTATGCTCATAAAATTGCTTGGGGCCTTTTCTATCCTCCAAGCTTGTACATTTCCATTGCCTGATTGCTTCCTTACATAATGGGATAGCAACAGTAATTGGTGACTTAATATTTCCCTTTTCTAGCTAATTAGCTTCCTGATCACAGTGCTGCCATCAGGAATGTTCAGGTGCCACAGGCTATTATACCAGCCAGGGCTCTAAGCCAGGAAATATCCAATGGTTTTAGTGATGAAAGGTGTCATATTTCCTGGAGACGTTCTTTGCCAGATGTGGTAGGAAGCCAAGGTTTGTGCTACACTGAATTGCTAAAAGGTGATGGTGTCTCCATATATTACTTATTTTCTTGAAAAATTTATTTGCAGGTTTGGGTGAACAGACCTGACATTTGAATTAAGTACATTATATTTTCCCCTATTGTGCTGGTTTAAAGGTAAACTGGCAGGAGAAATGAACCCAACTCAAAAGAGGCTGGAAGTCAGAGCTACAATTCAATAAAAAGTTTACAATAAATATGATGATACAAAGGAAAAGCAGTTTTAACCCACGAAACCCAGAAGGTACAACCCAGCCCCCTGGGGGACGAACAGAATGATGCTCATTAACCCCTGCACTGAGCGCCATGTGGTCATCCTGAGTCCAAAGCAAAAAGAAAAGGAAAATAAGTTTTCCTTCCAAAAGGTTGGGGGTCACAGTCTGGTCAAGAGTGGTAGTTGCAGCCCCGTTGAGGTTGTGATCCTCCTCTCAATCTGATGAGTGAGAGCCCTA
Source organism: Grallaria varia (assembly GCA_013396735.1). Classification (NCBI taxonomy): domain Eukaryota; kingdom Metazoa; phylum Chordata; class Aves; order Passeriformes; family Formicariidae; genus Grallaria; species Grallaria varia. Next base: position 15,637 of record VWZG01001995.1, read on the forward strand.
AATCCCCAATCCCCAGGATTATATACCCTTGGGTTCAGATAGGAACACCCAGTACCTCCCCCAGGGGGAGGGTTTTCACAATGGGCAATTTACTCAGTGAGTCACAGGATATCTTGGTCTACTTGATGGCCCATTAGCAGACATGACCCCTCAGGTTGGGTGTGAAGGTGTTAATGACTCCTGGAGGGGAGTTATCACACCTGAATCATTGGTGTGAAGACAGGAAACTCTCCTATCTCACAGATTTTCTCACACACCCAGCTTATAGCCTGAGGTGTCAGGTGTGTCCTGGGCAGCTGCAGCAAACAATGCATTATTAACAGTTCATGATAAATGACAGAAAGGGTACAGAATACACAGTTCTAGTTACACCCACACGGTGATAAACTGGTCCCAACTGCTATTGCTAGGACACTTATCTAAGCTAGTATGAAGAACCAGGACATGATACAAATTTATACTCTGTTTTAGAGAGGGAATTTAGTGGAAGATAAAGTGACTTTTTCGGGGGGATTTTGCAATCTGTGTCAAGGGTTCTGCGATCCAGGTACTCGATTTTAGACACTGTTAATACATTACAAACTTTAGACAATGACAATGAGTGAAGCAAGAAGGAATTCAGAAAAAGTCCCTGTCAGTGTCTCTCATAGAAACCATGGCAGAGAGAAGCCCCGTGGTAATGTTACTGGTGCAAACTTTGTAATTTCATCTACCAGATTCCAACCCTGTGTTCCTGAACATGCCCCACCCTTCATATCTATTTATGTCCATATATGTGCATTTTGATTAAGTGGAAGAAAGGAAAAGCTAAGAAGTGACATATTCCAGAAGTGGACTACTCAACCTGGGTTTTTCCGAGCCAAGAATGCCTTCCTGCAATTAATGTTTATGTGCAGGTTTTATGCACCAAAAACTTATGTTCTAGTGCAGCCATTTCAAAGGTTTTGTCAGGAGCATCAAAAGTAAGAACTTTATTGACTCCTAACATATTGCTACAGGACTGGCATACACCGTATTTTCCAAATAAGTTGTTAGACTGATCTATTTATCTAAAGGAATTACTCATTTTCCGAGTCTATGAAACTCATTTCTTTTGATGGACTACTGACAGTATATCTTCAAAATGCACGATTGAAACTGATCCTTGTAAAACTGTCTCTGTTGGAAGAGGGATTGTGTCAGACTGGGCATTAGTACTGGGCAAAATTAATTTCCTTTGTTATCACTATACCAATTTATGTGTGTTTTGACTTTCATTTACAAAGGGAACCTGTCATTAATTAAATTTCTGCAGTTGAGACCAATATAATTATTATATTTTTTATCAATGGTAATATCATTTTCTCTAAAGATCCACCCTAAAATACTTAATTCTCATGACCAATTTTGGTAACACTTAACATCAATGAATTATCTTGATAATCATGGTCATTTTTCTCCAAAAGACACTCAGATACAAACTATGATAGAATCATAGAATATGTTGTAGCTGAAAGGGAACCATCAGGATCATCAAGTCCAACTCCTGGCCCTGCACAAGACACTCCAAGAATCACACAATGTGCCTGAGAGTGTTGTCCAAACACTTCTTGAGCTCAGACAGGCTTGATCCTGTAACACTTCCCTGAAAAGCCTTTTCCAGGGCCCAGCCATCCTCTGGGTGAAAAACCTTTTCCTGATATCTGACCTAAACCTCCCTTGACTCAGCTTTATGCCCTTTCCTTGAGCCCTGTCACTGGTCATGAAAGGGAAGAGATCAGAGCCTGTCCCTCCTCTTCCCCTCACAAGGAAGATATAGATTGCAATGGAAAAGTAGTAGACTGCACAAAGGAGGCAGTTCTCTATCTTTTACTTGAAGGAATAAATTAGACATGGTAAGTAGCAATCTATATTTTAGTGGTAGCATTTCTTACAGTAAATAAAAGCCTTTTATTACACACTCAGAAAAAAAACCAAAAAAAAACCACACCCCAACCAACAAAACGAAACAAAAACAATTGAAAAAAACCCAGCAAAAAAGTCAATCCTGGCCTGAAAACACAGTGCTCCTACACTTCCTAATACCACGTGTTTGACATTCTTGACTGCATATGTTTTGTCTCTCTTTCTTTTTCATTCCTTATCAAACTACAACATAACAAAGGAGCACAAGAAAAGGGCAACAAAGGGTACCTTTATTTAGGGAGAGGTTGCATTTTATTCATACTTGCGCACAGAATTATATACCAGATAGGAATGCATTGACTTTTTGAAGGTTGATTTTCATACAGTGAAAACCTGTAACTCACCCAAATGAATCTTCTGAAAGAAAAAAAATTAAATAGAGAATGCAACTGGGAATGATTTGACATCCTAGAAGACCCTAAAGGCACAATCAGGTGAGACAGACGAAAATCGGTAAAAAGAAAAAACAACCCAAACAAACAAAAAAAAAGATGATGATGAGTAGTCATAAAATATTTATGTTTTTATGAATTAATGTATGGGACTGTGTAATAACGGAAGGAAGATAGTAGCTAGAAATTTAAAATTATGCATTTGAAGCTATAATGTGCATAACTAATCATATATTAAAGTCTGTGAATTGTATAAAATATCCAAAATTCAATTACAAGGTGAACTTAATAACAAGCAGAGATTGAAATGCTTCTTGACAAATGGCAAAAGTTTCTTCTGAAAACAGTTTTAGAGTTTCAGAAACTCAGAACCCAGCTTGCAGAACAGGCAAGTGATGACAGACAAGAGAAACCTCACTTTCACTTAACAAGTGCTAAGTGTTTTTTTTTAATTTATCCTTCTATTCAATTTCAGTTGTAGTTATATGTGAGCACTCAGTCTAAGGTAATGCTCTAAAACAATCTCATCTATAATGTCTCCAGTGCTTTCTAATGTAAATCTACAATCTATAACACATTTCAGTTAGGAAAAATTGCATCCTAATTTTATAAATAGCATTCACTCTCCACTGTATAACTAAAAACTTGAAACCTCACACTAACTCAGAACTCCTATTACTAAGTATTCCTCTTGCAACACTAGAGAGGAAGCCTCTCTTCACATCCAACCCTTTGGACCTGAAACAGCTACCAGATGTGACTGATGGCAGCTGCTCTCCAGCTTTAACACCTCGTGAAATGAAACAAGGAGAGAGCTCAAGACAATCTTATCTAGATTCAGACACTGTCTATCAGACTTGTGCTTATAAGGTCTCACTTCACACTTTACATTTTTACAGCATAAAGGTGTGGCCTCTTAAATGCTTTCAAATGCACACAGTAAAGTTTTAAGGTACAGGCTGAGGAGGGTCCACGTTCCTCTCTCCTAACGGCTACACAGCCTGAGCAGAGACCTGCAATGCAATCAAGCTATGAGCATGTGTTTTGTGTGCAGGATCTCATGATTCTCCAGGATAAATACAAAAGCCAAATATGAAAACTTCAACTCCTGGACTAAGTATCCATTGTCCAGCTGCATGTGACACATGGAATGCTGGAGTGGAGGAACATGTATAAAATCTATACAGCTGCACAGCAATTGAGATTCTATTACTTCTATTTCTCAAGGATGATATTTCACTCAACAGAGCATTGGTATAAGGCCTCTAAAACTGAGAGATGTCATATAGCTGGGCTGTCACAGGATGCAGTTGAAAGCAGAGCTCACAGATCTCCAGTCTAAATGCACATTTTTTCAAAATTTTTTTCATATATTAGCTCAATGCGTAGACTTCATACTGCCTTTTTCTTATGTGAATTTCACATCTCTTTCTTTGTCTCTCTTACTTTAAAAGGAAGGTGTTCAGGGCACCTGAGCATCATCATTTTCTGCTGTAAATATATTTTATAATAGAAAATAATGGGAATGTGTATTGGTAGAAATACTGTTCCAGTCAGTGAATAAAAATTGTGCTAATATGGAATGAATTTACTTTCTTAATAAGAGCCTCTCCATGTGTAACTACTGATCTGAATCTGGCTTCAGTTAATTACCTTGCAGTGTTCTTGTTTCTTTTGTCCTAGTGGCAATTCCTTAGTCATAACAGAGTTTCTTTGGGAGCTCCAAAACAGTTCAGTCAAGGGAGAGGACCTGTCACAAAAAGTATTCAGCACATAGGTAAAGGACTGGAGTTTTTCTAGCTGAAACTGGTAGTGCTGATCAACTGTGCTTTTTCACGTTCATTCTGAAGTAGATCAAACAACACAGAAAGGGGATATCAGTAGAATAGAATAATATTTGTGAATGGGACAATACTTTTCCCGCTTTGGAGCTTTATTTAAAGTTATCCAAAAGAGGTTAGAGGCAGAAAACTGCACTCTGAACAGGAGCCTGTTCTGAGCTCAGAACAGAGACACAAGACTATGCCTGATAAATGTTATGCAAATAAAACAAGCTCATCTGCCCATAATCCTGATCTGAGATCATCAATACAATCTCTTCCATTCAAAGTCCATTCATCTATGAAAATAATAGGTTCTATAGTCAATTTTTGCATCATTGTCAACAGTTTCTTATTTTGTCCACCTCCTCAGATTTGGAGAGAGACAGAAAAATTGTGGAACAACCAGACATGAGCACATTCTCTCACTGTGGGAAGAAGTGAACAGTTCCAGCCTTCTGTGGTCATGAAACTATGGTTTACATAGTTATGCCCCAAATTCAGTCTTGCAGACTCAGCAGTCTTTTTATAGTAACTCTCAGAACTCCTTAGTGACACAGCTCATCACCCCTCCTTTGGATGGTCCCCTTGAGAAGCTTGGTGGTATTTGTAACACAATCCCTGCTGCTTATCTCATCATCCTCTTTAAACATAGGAAGTTGGGAGGACCCATACAAAAGGAAAACAAAATCAACATGAAACTATATATATTAGATCACAAGCATATTTTAAATTGCATTCATCTCTGAAAGCAGATTTCCATAAAAAGCCAGGAATTACAACAGCAGTCAACAAAACTGAGTTTGGGATGGGTGGTGTGTACTCTGTGCCTCACAGCACATCAGCCGGAGGTACTGAGGGTGGGGAACATCTTGGGACCTGATTAACCCACAATCTGAAACAAAAATGACAAACAAATGGTTAGCAACCTTCATGAAGGATAAAAGACACATAACAAGAAGAACCAGAAGACATGCCACTGGTGTAAACATAACCTAGCTTCATGTTCTGGGTCAAAGGAAAAGAAAAAAAGTGTTAATACCCACTCCTTCTATCACAAATATCCACACTTTCAGCTCAGATTGTTTTGTGACAGAGACAGACTGGAAGCAGCAGAGGTTCTTCAGAATTGTTTATTCTTGGGGAAGGAGCAAAAAGCTCACTGTAAAAATTTCTACTACACTTTCATGCTATCTGTGAAGAAAAAGAGATAGAATCCACTCCCCGCTGCAAACCCAAGACAAAAGAAGCAGCCTCTTTCGAGTGATTAAGACTTGTTATGCCATCACATTTCTTTGTATGCCTCTGAGTTTCCTTTCATGTAGATAGATGAGCAAAACCTTACACATGAAAATGTTCATGGAAAAGGAGATAGAGAAAAAATTTGTCCTTGGCCAACTTAAAGTTTTTTATTCTTGAATGGACTATTTATGGACTATTTTCCCATTTTGCCCTGAGCTCCAACTTTTAGGCAAAGCAGTGTGCCAAGCACTTTAAAATGTATCTACCCATCTGATGATTTCTAGTAGTATAAGCACTGAATGTGTCCCATGAGCCAGAATGGACAAGACGAATGAATTAATCACAACTCCATTATTAATTGCCATGATTTCAGCATAGCCGGATGGTTATTTGTTAGTGGTGGCAGCATCTCTGATGTGTCGCTTCTCCAATTTAATAATTTTCTTAAAAGAAACTGCAGAAGAAACTGAGCAGATACGTGGAGCTGTTGAAACAGAATGAAGTTATGTCGTAAGAACAGTTTAATCAAAATCCCCTCAGTTTTCCCCCTAATATTTAATAGAAATCTTGTGGAATTCAACTGCAGTCCCAAACAAATAATTAATCAATTAAATAAATACGTATATAAAAGCCAGAACAAAGAGAGAGACACACAGCTCCAGTTCTCTACTTCCTACAGGGTTTAATTGTTATACTACTGTTATTCAGACAAGGCACAGAAAACTGAAACTATAGCTTTTGTCTAAGACATACCTGTGGATAAATTTAGCTAATGCAGTTACTAGCTTTCTAATCAATCCTTTAAGATTCCCATGGATTCCTATTCACTGGTGACTGGAAGGAAGTAAATTTACCATCTGAAGAACTGTTTCAATATAACCCATTAAAAATATTGTAGAGTACTCCACTCGCACTCCAGGCCCACAGACTGAGTCTCCAGTGATACCAATGCAGACACTACTGATTTACACTTGTAGAAGTCATAAAGCAGATATCAGGAAATCTACATATTTCTCTTTGGAGCTTTAGTATCCTATTTTTCATTTTAATTTTAGTGTCAGAACTATTGTTTGGAGGTTTTTTCCTCCATATTTATTTTTATTAAATTATGATACAATTTATTCTTGGGAAAGCAGCCTTATCATTTATAAGCTGTCTCCAGATTTCAGTTTCATTCCTTTGCTTCTGAATAAAATTTTGTTCTTGTTCTGGTGCTCTTTGTCAGCAATTACCCCGCCATCTTCCTTTACCCCTATGACCTTGAAAATCTTACTTTTCTCTGAAATACCCCTATGTTCCGCATATCCTTCATCCCCATACAAAGATGAACAGCCTCCTCACACTCAGTGTAACCCTTGTACAAGCTGCCCCCTCTAATAGACTGAGGAAAGTGCTCAAACAGCTTCCAAGCTTTGTGTGCAGTATTTTACCAGAGAAAAACCAAGCTGAACATTTAACCATTTCATTTTCACTGCCACCTTTCCCTCCGTGGGAGCTCTAATTTGAGTCTCAGCCCTCTCCTCGCCGACTGTTTTTCACAAACCATATGTAAATGCAATTACCTTTGATGCCTGCTTCCTTATGAAATGTAGTTGAAAGTGGCCAACAGATTTGACAGTTACTGAGATAAGGATTAAGAGACAAACAGATGAACAAACTGGTGGAAATCCAACATAATCACATAATCTTTGCTTCCAGTCAAAACCATAATTTTTCAAAAATTGCATTTGCTGCTACTGAAAGAATTTTTTGAAAGCTCTTCCAAGGCAACATAATCGGTTCCTCTACCAGCACTGGGTACCATCTTAAAACCTTGATAATCCGCATTACTGAGCTCACACCATGCAGGTAGAATCAAAAACCCTAACTGCAGTCGTGTTCTTGCTGGTGAAGTACAATGTGTTGTTGGTGAAAGAATGGCCTAACAACATGGCCTAACCAAAGTGCTTCTTTCCCAAGATCAAACTAAGTCTCACTGTGGTGGATAAATGGATGCAATCCTGGATGTGGTATGACTCACTGAAAGCTGTTGCTCTTCCAATCTACAAGTCCAGTAGCCATCCACATTATGCACAATTTCAAGATGGAAAACTCAAGCTATTTCTTTTCAATTTTAGCTTTTATGCATTCCATTTAAAAAAATAAATATGTAAATGCAGGAAAAAACCAAACAGAAATAATTCTGTGAGTTGAAAAATCTGTGGATCAAATGTTCATGATCTAGCACTGACATGCCAGATTTAAAACAGTTGTACTGGATTTTCACCACGCACCTTTCATGAGCACTTATGAAAGGCTGATTAAGTGTTCCCTTGAGATTCAGAAAGAATTCAGTGTGTTATTTTGCATTAACACCAAAATCTTTCATGAGCATTAGGGATTTCAGTTGTTTTCTCCTGCAAAATTTTATCTGCTTTCTTTGACTTTCACTGAAATTGTCACTGACTTGCAACATTGCCATCACTTCAGAGAAATTCTATCACTTCTGAAAAGTGAAGGGTATTAAACTGCCTTTCCCCAAAGTTAAAATGAGATTCTTGACTTTTTCTTGTGCAAGTTCATTTGAGTACTCTGTAGTTCTAAGCAGGAGTGGTTCTGAATGCTGACACAGAGAACTGGAGTAATGGCCATTATTATAGTTTTCAGTCACTTAATGCTGAGCTATGCCTTGGGGATGTTTCATACAACGTATGCAACTGTAAGACATCTGAGTCTGTGTTGAATTCTAATCCAGGTTTCTAATATATTTTTTCTGGTTTTTTTCTTTTTAATTGCTGCAGATTTTTTTCTCCCCACCTCTCCACCTTTACATATACCTTTCCTCTTCATTCACTCTTTTAAGTTATTACTAATCTTTATAAAGCACATTCACTGTTTCTTAGAGAGCCTTCACATTTGCATATCTTTTATTTGAGTTGTCCTCTGTTTTCTGTGTGGGCCCGTTGTTTGCAGCCACAGCAATAAGAAGGGAAGCAGACCGTCTGAACCCTAGGCTGGGGATGGGATTGAGCCTTGTGATGTGCTTTTTAAGACTGGTTTCTGGAGGCAAAGAGCAGCCGAATGCTGTGCAAGGTGAGTGCTGCATCTGACATGCCAGGAGCTGTACACAGAGCTGGCCAGGCTTCAGGGCATGGGGATTGCTCCATTTCTCTCAGCTCCAGTGGGAACCTCCTCATTTACACAAACTGAGAGTTCAGCCCACTTTGGTCCACTGTCCCCCCTCCTCCCCTGACTGCTTACATATTTTATCTACACTTTAGATACTGTCCTCTCAGTCATACATGCACTTGGCTGTGGATAAGTTTATGCATATATCTCCCATACTAGCAAAAAAGCCTCACATAACTTGATAATTTCTTCAAAACCCACATCTCCCTGAGTAAGAGGAATATACCACCCTTGTACCTTGATAATGTAAGGTTTGTTTTTTCCTTTTTTTTTTCAAGAAGAGTAAGGTTGGACTCTCATCCTCTCTAATTTCAAAAACATCAAGCCCTGAGGCATGTTACTATTATGGTTTTTAAATCCATTATTTTTAACACTATCTCATGATTTTCAAGGGCATGACTCATCATTCGAGAATGCCTGGAATTAAGAATACTGAGTGACAGTAAAAACAAGGCTCCATCATAGCATAAGCCCTTAGGCAATACTGTAGCAATAAAACAAACACTATCTTACAGCTAAGAAGCTATTTCTAGGTTCCTCTGGGTGTCAGCGGGACTTAAGCAGAACATAAAAAGAAGTGAATTTCACAAGGCATCTAAGCCTTTGTGAAAAAACAGCATAGCTTCTGAGGAATTTATTTTACACACAAGTAGAAGTTTCCACACACAGTGCACAGCAGACTTATGTAACAGTTTTTATTAGGTGAGTTTCTATGCAGTGTTTACACCTTTCCTGTCATTATCGTGACTACTGGCATTGCCTCCCCAGAGAATACATTAGTGTTTTGTGTATCATTATGGATGGTGAATTGCAACAGAAAGCAGTTTGGTTGCTTGAAAAACTAAGCACCATTTGAAGCTCTTGCAGTTTTACTTAAAAACTCATAAACACATGTTTGTTTTGCTAGGACAATGAAATGCCATTTAGCTACTGAAGTCCCAATTAACTAAAATTCTGTGCTGGTTCTACTGATGTAAATTAGGCTATTAGACAGGCAGTGCAAATGAAGATGCAGAATTGGTTCCAACCATCTAGCTGTTGCTAATTGAGATGAAACGGAAGGCAACACATTGAATTTAGCACTGTCTGTATAGGCAGTTAAGGACTCTTTTTTTCATTGCAAGAGTTTATGGACTGTGCAACGATAGCAACAGTGAAAACATGACAATGTAATAGCATGACGCAGTGTAATACTTTATCCTTTATTGTAAAACAATAGGGAAATATGGAGGCAATGGAACATTACCTCCCACATTTTCCAGTGAACCTTTCCATACTGCTGTATCTCATGGGACTGCTGAAGCTACAAACAGTGGAGGACTTATCAGGCAAATCTGATCACAGGAAGGGGTCATATTATAGTCACTAATAAAAGAACCTCAAGAGACTAGATTTCCACAAGGAATCTCCATGAAGCAGTATTTACCCCTACAACAGTAGTTTGTAGGTGGCTTGCCCTTAAGGTGAAAAAAGGTTTAAATAACACATAGGGAAAGAAGGACACCTGTAATTTAATTAAAGGCAATAGATAGGTCAGCTGAGGAAAAAAATTAAGGAAAGAACTTACTTAGACATTGCATCTCAGAGGGATTTCAACACCTGGGACAAAAGGCAGTGCTTCCCCTGACTTGTGTTTGAAAGCTACAAACTTTCTTATAGATCCAGGGCCAAAACCCCATCAGTACTTAATTTTAAATAAAAAATCAACTACATCCACCATACAGGAAAGTGCCCTACATGCCACCATGTGAGTTTGAAGTACAGCTTTCTCCATCCCCTACTGAAGCAACCTCCTTTCATATCAAACAATATAAAGTACCATGTTGATGACAGCAAGGAAACCAGTGAACAGGGCAGGGCAGTTAGTACCATGGGTAATGCACGTCCTGTTTCAGTGAATAGTTAGGTATTTCCAGTACAATAGTTTTAATAGGAGAGGTTCAGAATGCCTAACATCTACTCACACTAGGGCTTTTTGGGTTAAGACACTTCTCAGAAGAGTGGCAGTCCCTCCTTCAAAGCAGGATGAGGAACAAAGTGAGCCAAATTGACTACACAGTCAGTGTAAACAGCAGGTCACAAGGACCTATGCTGATCACATGCTTTTGTTTTACCATTTTCACTAAGAAACGCAATTACGTTAAGAAAAACCGTTCTCCTAGGATTCTTTGAATGGACAAAAAAGTAGATTTCCAGGAATCTTTGAGGGACTGAGGGAAGTGGGGTTATTTAGCCAGGGAAGAAGGAGGCTCAGGAGAGATCTTACCACTCTAAATCTACTTGAAAGTAGGTTATGTGCAGGTGGGAGTCAACCTCTTCTCCCAGGCAGGACAAGAGGACATAGCTTCACACTATGGTAGAGGAGGTTCAGATTGGACATCCGAAAGAATTCCTTAACTGAAAAGGGTGTCAAACATTGAAACAGACTGTAAGTCCTCGGAGTCCAAGCTCACTGAAGGAGCTTTATTTTAAAAAATATACAAGGCTACAAAAATTCACCCACCAAATTTTTCAAAAGGGCCTTCTATTCTTTTAATACCTTGAGATACTGCAAGGGAGAAGGCACTACATGTTTTCCTCAGGCGTCAAATGCATTTACTGGCAAACTTTAGAAATTAAGGGAATTTGGCATAAGTTTAAAGGTCAACATTCAACCAAAATAAAGCATTCCACAAAGCATTGACTTAGCACATGCTAACTCATACAACTTAACAAAACCATCCAGGTTTATGTTACCCAAAATAACAAGAAAGAGGGAATTATAGCTACCACCCCTACATCCAGCTACCACAAGTCCGCAAGATGGTAGAGTCCAAACACATGAAGAGAACACATAGCTGTTTTTATAGTCTAGTCCCCTGTGGCCACACTCCCCAGATGGGACTTCTGGTGTTTCAGCCAGTCTGGGGCTGGGTCAGGGGGTGTGGTGTGGGGCAGTGCTCCTGGCCGTCGAGTGATTGACAGCTGCTGTGTGGCTGCCCAAGGAGGCTCCAAGGGGCTGGATAGGGGCACCTCACCTTCGAGAAATTTGGTCTGCCCCTTCCCCTCACACATTTGAGTTGGTCTGAGACAATAATTAATTTAATAATGCACTGTCTCACACAAACTCCTCAGGGAGGTTGTGGAATCACCATCCTTGGAAGTGTTCAAGAAGCAACTGCACATGGCATTTAGTGTTATGGTTTAGTTTACAAGGTGAACTTTGATCAAAGTTTAGACTCGATTTTGCAGGTCTTTTCCGACATTAATTATTCTATGAATACCTGGGGTTAAGGTTAAATTTCTGGGTAGGCAACTTGGTTGCCATTTTATGTGTTCCTGGATGCCTAAACTTAGCCGTTCCCTGGTTAAGGTTTATGAAGTTCGGTTCTTCCTAACTTGGTCAGTAAGTGCCCTGTTACAAGACCAAGCATTCATTTCTGAAGTTAGGTAAGAGTCTGAGAACAGGAAAAGGAGACAAGAGAAGGCATGACCTCTCAATATCTCTCACTGAAGCTATGCCATTCTGCATGAAATAGTTGGGTCAGAAGAAGAAAGATAGAATCGCTTATGAAGCTTAGGAGTTTAGTCAGAGACTGAAGGTAAGAATAGGAAACCTAAACCTATTATCTATTCTAATAAAGAAAGCCTTTTGTCAGAAAATTATTCTGGCTGAAGCTGAGGTGCTTAAGGATTTTGGGTTGTAAATGAGAAGGTCTTTGGAGAATCATAATTTTCAATGTAGCGCCTGTATGTTCATATCAATGCACTTGTCTTCTGTGATCATTTCCCATAAGTACTTCTATGATTGAATTTCTATGAAATGAATATTCATGCAAAGTATATGTATTAGCCTGCATATCTGAATGTTTGTACAAAAAAAAAATAAATTAAAATG
>VWZG01001995.1:28089-69221 GCA_013396735.1 Grallaria varia
ATAAATTAAAATGCACTTTCTGCAAGCATTTACATCTGAAATGAATTGCAGTCAGCCAATCATAAAGTGAAAGCCCTTTCACATTACTCATATGATCAGATACACGAAAGTGGTATGTATCCTTCTGAATTGCAAGCTGGCATAAACCAAATAGTTGAACTGCAGAAAAACACAGTGCAGTCAAGGATGTTCACAGTCAAACAGGATTTTTAAAATATTTGTATTCATATTAATTTTTTATGTATTATGATGTTCATCTTTAAACAATATTTTTTAAAGATTGAAATAATCCTTGTGACAGAATTAATTTGGCCTTGCCAGGAGCCTGCCCCACCACTACTGTTCCTTCTGGGCAGAAGTACCAGAATTGAAAAAACTGCAGTGCTCATACAACAGGGTGATGAGAATTTTGGCTGAAATATGTGTTTTATGAAAAGGGATGCTTTTTTCTGTGTTAGGTGTGTTGCCATGGAGATTTGTAAGCAGGAGCCTGCAAGCTTACAAGATGTCTGCCGTTTAAGAATAAGAACTTAGGATAGTGAATGTCTGGGTCTGAATAAAGCAGCACTCAGAAAACTGAGGAGCATGTCACTGCACCTTTGAGATGCCTGATTTTTCCCTCTCTTCTCAAGACTGGATCTTAATATAGAAGAAGTAAACAAACTTCCAAATAACCTTTCCTTATAGCTTACTGTTAAACATCAGATGATCAGCATCAGGAAAGAGAAAAAAAAAAAAGGTTTAAAAATCATGACGTTTGTTTATATTTTAAATACATCAGCTCTCACTCTGAGCCTTTACAGGCAATTCTTCAGCTTTTCTAAATTGTATCTCAAGAGAAAGATGGATTTGTCAGTTATTTGCTTATATTGCATGTTTCCAGGTGCAGGCAGGAACCTTCAGAAGAAAAGCTAAATGTAGAGGCTCAATAGCTGGTAGTATGTTGTTTTCATAAACTAGGAGTAGGGACAGGAGAAACAGAGAAAAAAGGCTTACAGTAAAACTTTGTAGAAAGCAATCCTGAATGATCACTGAAGTATAAAAAGCATTATAAGTATCACTGAAATTTGTAAGGGAGAATTTAATATCAAGCAACCAAACACCAACCCTACACCAAAAAAAAATATGGCTAGAGGGGACATAGGTATCACCCACAGATGTGCTTGAATTTTATTTGTCCCTCTATTTACCTTACAAAATAATAACGTCTGCTCTCTGCAGCCAATAGCTTCCATGTACCAAAGTGTCCCACCAGCATCAGAGGTGGGAGCTCTGGAAGAAAATGGTGATGAAAAGTAGTAAAAGCTGACACAAGGCTGTCTGGGCACCAGCACAATTACTGTGATTTCTGTTAGTGTAGTTTGTAGAGATACTTGAAACAAGATTTAATAAATACATGTGTGGCTTTTTTCATTTTGGATAGGATGTGGTTGGAGTACCTACCTACAGCATACAACAGGCACTAAGGCACTTGTAGTTCAAGCCTATTGACATCAAATTTTGGATACCCCACTGACTGCAGTAGGACTTGAGCCTCATCCTCTGAAGGCTACTGATCTGCTCCTGTACGTTGTATTAAACTATACAGCACAGTGCTGAGTGACCCTTCTGAGAAACAATGGCAGGACCTCAGGAGGAGAATATATTTGTTCTTAAGAAGCTGGTAGGTTACTTTTGAAGTAAAGAAGAAGGGAGAAAAACCTTTAATGAGTCAAAAAACTGTGCATCAAAAGTCTCGGGAAGAAAATATGGCAGACATAATTTCTGAAACTTACAGAAAAGGTCCTTGAAAAGTCAAATATTTCTTTGTACCTCGAGTTCTTTTGTCTTCAGTGAAGAGGGTACATATGTTGAAAGTACAGGGACAAACTGTAAGATCCCCATAGAACAATACCTGAGATTCTGAATGTATTTGAAATTTTCTTTAAAAGCTGACCTGGAATATGAGATAGCATCTCAATGATCCAACAGTGAAAACTTCTTTTGTACTTTTCTCCTTCTGGTCTATTGAATAACGTCCCTGATGCCTCAAATCAACTACTGTGGCCTTAACAGGAGAATTTGGGTTTGTGTATACCTGGAGTTCTGTGTGGGCCTGGATTTTGTAAGACACAAATGCTCTAAATTTTTAACGTTACCTTTGTTGGCTGAAGATGCTCAGACTATTAACAGAGAGGAATTGATAGAAGGAGAAAATAGGCTATGGACACTTTTGAACTTTATTACCTGAAGACCTCGCAGAATCTAGGACAGCGAGATAAGGGCATTGTGGTCTTTCTTGTTTCAAAAACAGAGTCTGATGGTGAAAATTTACTTTGTTTTCTATGATCTTATCAAGCAGATACAGAAAAGATGATGAACTAGTTGCAAATACATCCTTACATACTTCTACTCATCACTTTCTTTAACACCTCTCCATCCTTCTGCACTGAATATCCATACCAGTGCCAGTGGTTAAGATCAAGCTGGGGAAAAGGAAAAGAAGGAGGGCAAGACAAGGCCTGTATCCATTTTTGCCAATCATGTGTGGTCTTTTAAAGCAAAGAATCAAGCAGTGCCAGATAGTGAATAGAAATGGGATGAAATGAATCCTAAGCAGATGTTAAAAACCCAATAATTTACAAAGAAACAGAATTAAGTAGACGGGACATGGACAGATACACTCAAAAAGCCTATGTAAAGACAGAGGGGACATAAATAAAGTTAGTTAAAAAGGAAGAAAAGACTGGTTTAAAACTGACGGGTACATATAGTGAAACCTCGCTGAGATTTTGTGGAGCTTCATAAGACATCTTTGTTCTTGAACTGTGAAGCTCACCTCTCTTGCAATCTGCAGGAACAGCTAATCTGACCAAGAAAGTCTGATACAGTCTGGGCCATGAGGATAAGAGCCCTTGCATTTCTGAGTGTTTAAAAAACCCTCACTAATTGTCACATGACACTAGTGATCTCAGCAAAACAGCTGGAGGTAGAGGTAGAAGTGGGTCAAAGGAGTGCACTGAAAATACAGATGACTGCAATATCCATGAAAAAAATGGTGTTCTCTTATATATGGTAAACAGGAGTGTGACTTTAATTGCTAGGGAAATGAATAAAGTTAATGTGTGAGCTTAGGTTCCTTCAGATGTTGATATTCTATGTTTACTGAGGATATAGATGTTTAAGAAGATACTTTCTTAAGAACTGCAGTTGGTGTTTGTTTAATGCTTAAGCTGAAAAAATACCAGGTAAAAAAATTCTGCCCAAAAAAAAGGAAAATATTAGTTCCAAGAGTAGAAAAAACCATTAAAAGTGTAACATTCAAGAAAATCCAACATTTTAACATAAAAACTCAGCAAGTCAGAGACTTCACCTTTTTGTGGTATGCTTCCCCTCCCCTCTCTACAGCTGGATATTTTACTGATGTGCTTGAAGTATCTAAAATGGGATGCCTTGGGATCTGAGGTTTAATCTTTCAAAAGTGAAATATTTTGTGTTGTTTTCAGATGATTTTCCAGGCCTGTATGCAGGCTTTGGAAAACAAGTATTTATTTTCACTTATTTTAATTATTGCTTACTGGAGCACCCATTTTTTTAACACAAGGGGGTTTCAATTTTAGAGAAGTTCCTTACCTTTTATTTCACGAGGCTGCGTGACCAAGACTTACTGTGCTAACAGATGTGGTTCATTGTGAGCAGATAGAGATGTCATTGGGTTTACTTGGCAACAGAGAATCCTCCTGAAGCTGTGGCTAAGATGTTGTAAGGAGTTATTTTGGAACCATTCTTTACTTTGGGTCAAATGTTTCAAGCCAATTTTTTTTTCATTTTTCCTCACAATATATTTCTGGAGATGCAGATCAGTTAAAAGAAAGAAGTCAATGCATTGAATATTAACACACATCATATTATTGGTATTATCCTAGGCTATATTTATTTGGAAGGTCAACTCATTACTTGCTGAAATGTTAATATAGAAGTATTAAGCAAGAGACTTCAAGGGTAATATTACAATTTCTGGTTAATAACAGTGCTACTAATGTGCCTTAATGAACTACAATATGTGGTTCCTATAGCTTGAAGGTCTGACTCTTTTAAGCAATTTATCACCAGTAAGGTCCTAGGCAGTGCCCGATATAAATTCATTTCATTAAAATGCTACACTTAATGAGAAAAAGGTTATTCTACAGAATTCAGTCTGAGCGCACATATTAGCTTTAGCAACTGATAAACCTTTTCTAATCTTGCAACAACTTTTTAACATTAAATTCTCTGCAATATATTTCTCCTTCCTGTAGTTTCAATCAAATGAAAACACAGAGGCAAATCAGAAACACAAGTGTGAGCCTCCCTCCTCTGCTAGACAGCCTCTAGTAACCCCTTTTGAAAGTAGTAATATGTACGGTTGAGCAGGAGGAGGAAGTAATACTGTATTCCTGTTGTTTATTTAATCATCTAGATGATAAGATATTTTTGCATATGTATTTCAGTGGGAAAAATGAATAGTGTTAGAGAGTATAAAATGTTATAGAGCATAAAATATTAGATAAATTTGAGAGCCAAGAACTACTGATATGTATATTCAGGAGAGACAGAATTAACATGATTATTTTTCTAGTTCTGTGCATAATATATGTCATAGAATTTGGCACAGCAGCTCCTGGATCCAAACTCACAAGTTTTATTTCAGTTCCACAGGTCGACTGAGACCTCTTCTAAATCATAGTCACTACATGTCATGCGGTAGCTTACCCTGCATCAGCAGGGTTGAAGAAAGACTAAGTATCTAAACCCCCTCCCTCTCTTTTTGTTCCAGTATGTCAACAATTGCCACAATTTTTCTCTGGTTTTGAAAACCTTATTTTAAAATAAAACTATATAGAGCAAAATAAAAATAAATCTGGCCCATTTACCGGACAAGAAACGGAGGCTCAAAGAAATGAAACAAATCGTGCTACAAAGGGAATCTTTAATAGAGACAGGATTTGTAGGAAAGAAGAGTGTTAAAGGAAAACACGGAGCTACTTGACTTTTGCCAGCATAATTGTAGGTTTGATACTGTTTTGGATGCTCGACACGTAGGAGGAGTCTGGCCCTCCAGTCCCCAACACCACCACAGTTCTGGTGGGATGCCAATAAGAGTTTTCTTATTTCTAAATGAGGGCTAACCTTCTGCGTAGTTTCATTTTCATGCCCTGAATGAGGATCAGCCTTCAGATTAACTTGTGTGTTTAGCCAAAGTGATGCATGAAGTGCTCAGCAAATATACTTCAAGTCAGTGATATTGCTCCAGGAGAAGTCTAGTCTGTTGTGGACCAGTTGGAGTTTCATGATTCCTGTAGGCTTTTCAATACAGGATGAGGTATTGGATCAGTAAAATGGCCAGAGAATGAGATATATGGCCTCTTTCCCAATGACAGATGGAAAAATGCCTTTCTGGCATTGAAATAACTTTGTGCCTCAAGAATCAAAGGAGCCCAGAAATGCTCTCAGGCTATGAACCAATCTGACTTTTGGGAGCAGAGACTGTCAACACATACTAATGTGACAACACTGCTTTCCTTCCCAACTCTAGAATCCCTTTGGATAGATTTAGGCTTCAAAGGCACTTGCCGATTTTAGCTAGACAGTAAGACAACTTGATAACAGGGAGCTGGGGTCTGCCATAATGGATTTTCACACAGATGGCCAACAGAACCAGGTGGTCAGATCTTGAACTGGACAGCAGGAATATGTCTCTCGTTCCTCAGACTTGTTGGAATCTGACCGCAATCACATAAGACCTAGACGGCGATCCAAATGGCTTACTTACGGTAGCACTACATGTGCATTTTGAAGGAGATAAGGAGAAACTGAAATCTCTATGTAGCTAAATAAATGTGTGATTTTATCTAACTTGTAAACATACGGCATCTGCTTGATCTTCACGGACAGCTCAGTCCTGACATCCATGAGACTAGCTCTGAGGCTGTAGGAAGCCAAATAACAGCAAAAGATAGGCAAAGTAATGCTCTACCCTGCCTCCCTGTCCAAGTGATTCCAGATTTAGAGGTTATTCTTCTATTTCCCTTATGCTACCAACCATACCTTAGTCAGTGCCACTCTATTTGCTGCCTTCCAATACTAGGAGAGGTCTTATAAGAAAGATGGGAACAGAATTTTCAGTAGAGACAGTTGCACTAGGACAAAGAGTTTTTAAACTAAGAGAGAGAGTAGATTCAGACCAGATGTAAGGAAGAAATTTTCTAAGAGGGAGGTGAAAACACACTGGAACAGGTTGCCCAGAGAGGTCGCAGATGCCTCATCTCTGGAAACACTCAAGGTCAGGTTGAAGGTCTGAGCAATTTGATCTAGTTGAAGATGTCCCTGTTTATTGCAGAAAGGCTGAACTAGAAGATCTTTAAAGGTCCCTTCCTACCCAAACCATTCTATGATTCTGTGATTCTGTTTCTCAGATGTTCTTGGGTCTGAGTGGTGCACGGAAAATAGATGAACTTTTACACGGTTGCCTTTACATGAGATATTGATTCAATTCATGATACATTTCACATTGGAAAAGAGCTTCCTGACACTCCTACAGCAAATGGTCATATTTCAAAACTATATTTTAGTGTCTACAATTGCAGTCTTTCCACCTCCATGCATCACTTTTAGCTACAGTAGAAAATACATATTTCTGAAAATCTTGCTGGTTTTGAATTATCTTGAGAAGCTTGGCTTTTCTAGGGCAACAAACATTATTCCTCTTTCCTCCACTACACAATTAGCAACCTGCAATGCCAGTAGTTGACAAGGAACACAATCTCTGAGACAGATGGCCTCCTTATTGTGTTGTTGCTTTCCTCCTAATTTCCTCCTCAGGCTAATTTGGCCCAGATGTCTTTTTGAGAGCTCCTTTGAGAGATGCCTGCTTTCCTGTTCAAGCTCCAAGAGTTTTCTAAGAAAGTGAAAAGGCTGGGATAGAGTGTGAATAGGGAAAGACTTAAGAAAAGAGGATAATTTTAAAAAATATGTTCAAACGTTTGTGTTTTCTGTACCACTGTGACAGTGCTAAGAGGAGGACTAAAATTTGCCAATGTTCCTCCAGTCATGTGCTCTCTCTTGTGGCCACATCTCCTTGCTATCTCAGAGTCCTCCAAAGAAAAAACTCTCATGCAGTGGACAGCTGAGTGGAAAATAATCATTTTTGTGGGTATAAATTCATGAGTGAGGAACAGAAAGACAGGTGGTGATAAAACATGTATACAAGAGAGGATGTTTATGCAGGAAGTATTGCTCAGATTACTTAACCTTGTAAGGCAGAATTCAGATAGAGGAAAGATGCTAGGTAAGAGAAAATGTGTCCTTGTATTACAGCATTCCCTCAAATCAAGCTGAGAACTGCAATAAATTAAAAACCAACCTTCCCAAAACCTCCATCAGACACTGAGTCACATTTTTAAAATGACTGATAAGCAATTATAAAGTTAGTGTCCCACCTCTAACATCATAATTCAATATGAGTATTGTTTAAATCATTGGTTAATGTCAGGAAAAACAAATAAGTCTTGATTCTCGTATGGCACTGAGTTTTCCTGCTTTGCTTCATTTCTACTCAGAGTATTTTCTCTCAGCTGTTTGAACACTGGCTAACAAGCCAAGCAAGTTTCTCACCTACAAGCTAGAAAGAAGCAGCTCTAAATCTCTGAGCATGCTCTCTGGATGGGCAACTTAATTGCTCCTCACAGGTGCCAAATGCCCTAGGGAAACCCTGGCCACTGAAGCAGATTTAGAATCAGCCTTCTGATGAAAATATTGACAACTTCTTCGAGAGAACCGTGCAAAGAAACATGACATTTTGGAACTAATATTTATGGCTCGACAACAACTGGCAAATTGTTCTCATCTGATTTGGCTGGCTGCTTCGCCTTAGAAATCAATAGTAGATTGGAGATATTTCATTCCATCTATTAGGTGCAATAAAAAAAATTCATTAAAGTCAGAGACTGCATAAAAACCTCATTTGAATGTGGGTGCTATTCCATCAGCCAAGTTACAACCCAAGCCTTACATGTCTGTAATCCATGTCTGGTTGCTGCAGTAGGTGATGAAATATATTCGGTCATCCACTGTGCAGCTGCTGTTGTAATTCTGGAAACTACTGGGGAGTTAATTGCGTTAGTTTGTTAGCATGTTGTCAGATTACAGCACCTCATAGCACAACTAGCACACAAAGGCATCAGGGGCAGCATCAATGAAAAGGCCACACCAAAAACATGCCATATATGAGCTGTCAGATGTTCCAGAGAATGTTCCAGGGAACATCATGGAAAAGTAGAGGTGGGATCCTAATGCTTTTTGAACAAGTTTACCCAGAGCTCAAAAAAATTCGTATTGGAAACTGGGAAAAAAGAGAGGGTTTGAGGCTGAGCAATGAGGTTTCTTCTTTCTAGTTAAAAAAATGAACCTAGTAGAGTTGTTTGACAGAAAAAAATTATCTTCTCAAAGCCCTAGGTTTTACCTTCCCAAAGTTCAGAAGACCACTGCTTTGATATTGGCATTATCACAGAATTTTTGCACACATAGTACTCCAGGATATTGTGAATGGGAAAGAGGTTTCACAACCAACTTCTGCTCAAATAGCCAAAGCAACTTTTCTTCCACTCAGAAGGAAGAAAACTGTGGGGGAAAATTAATTTGTCCAAAGCAGATATATCAAATACTTCATAATGTTAAATCCCTGGTGATCTCTACTCTAAGCAGGAGGCTTGGAGTCAGGGCTGAAGTGCTTCTCAGTCTTCAGCTACTTTGCTGTTTGATTTATTCCTAGATATTTTGTGCTGAAATAGTCAGGATTTAAGATTTGTGTTCACCCTTAATCCCACAATTGTCTTGGACATTAGAGCGAGAGGTTTACGTCTGATTTATCTTGATCTTAATTCACTTGCTGAATTCAGTCAATGGGACTAAAGCCAGCCCTTATACCTGTCCTCCATTTCTTTAGAGAACAATTTTCCTAAAGAAACATCAAACTTACAAAGATCTGAAACTTAGATAACAGTAATCCACCCAAGTTATTCAGGACATCAGACCCATTTATTTCAGGGAGCTTTGAGAAGGGGTTCCTCAGATCTTAGGAAAGTGAACGTGGTGAAAGGCCAGTGGTGGCCAAGGATCAGATTGGACAGCAGGAAAATGGGCTGGCAAACTGACAACTCACAGTTAACTCAAGCTTCAAACTGCACTCTTGTGCAAAGATTTTATCATTTGAAATAGCCTTACCCTGAGTTCTGTTTGCATTTCAATATAAAGTAGATGCAGACTAAGTGTTTTTCAGTGAGTTTGTATAATAGGTCATTTGTCTGTTTCCTTTATCTTGAAGCCTCATATTTTTTCAATGATAAATGTATTAAATCTTCCCTGGAAAAAGAAAAAGAGATACAGAAATGGGGACTAGATCAAAGGCTTGAATGAAACAGGCTGTCATTTTTTTCGTATTTAATTGCCATAAAGATATACTGGATGCTAGGTTGCAATTTTATTTATGTCCTGACCTATTATTAAAAGTATATTATTAACACCTGTGCTGGGTAAAACAATATGTGAGTGTGCCTTTACCATAAATTCAGTAAGTACAACTAACTGAACAAAAATGGCTAAATAAGCCATATGCTACACTGGAGACGTCATCATCATTCATAGAAGTCTCCTATGCCATCAACTGTACATTCTGTTTTCTTCAAGTCTAGATTAAAATCAATGAAAAAGTAGCTTCAAAGAAACCTTATCCTTTTACATGTTTTGATCACTATTGGAGTTCTGAGTCTTAACTCTGTTGTCGAAACTCTGATTGCAGTCCTTCAGCTGACAAAAAGGAAACCTCTTAGGCACTGAATCTGCTTTACTAGGGCTCTTATCTAATATTTTTACCTGCACATTTACATTCCTCACAGTGGCCTTTTAGAGCTCTCTTCTGAGTCTGAACACAAAGTACAGTTTGTGTTCCTGAGCAGACTTTGTGCACTTTGTGCATATTCTGGTAAATACAATTGGAATGGATTTTCAAAATTAATTAGAATTACTTATTTTCAGCATAAGAAACCTTACAAAATCCCTGTGAGATGCTGGCTGAAGGAGAAAATAACAGACAGTAACTGGAATCTAAACTGGAAAACATGTAGACTTGCAAGTACTTCCTATTGAAGTGTAAGGAAAGGGAAAACATCTAGAAAGGCTGAAACTGTTGAGGAAGGATGTTATCAAATTCAGTGAAGGGTCTCTACATTCAATATCTTTTTACCATTTGTGTGTCTCTAAAGGATGCTGAGGGGTGCTGCAAATGTCTGTCTTTTTATCAGAGAGTTTAATAAATCAGTCAGAGGCGAGAAGAATCCAAAGAAGACTGGCTTCAAAAAGTGTTCAGTATCTTTATGTTGCTTTGGATTTTAAAAAGGAAAAAAAAACCAAACAAACAAATAAATAAAAAAAAACAAACCCTAGCTCAATACATAAAACAAATTCTGCTTTTGCTCTGGACTAGCAGTGGGGGAAGAGCTGACTCCGGCTTCTAAGCCTCTGGAAGTGTTGATTTTGCCCTAATGTTAATCTTCTTACTGTTATTGTGGAAGTAAATCAAGTAGCCCAGACAGGAATTGGCAGCACACATAACAACAGGTGATAGTCACAGCTCTGAAAGGACAGTGGTTTATTATTCAGGTGATTCACAACAGCATATTCACACTTAGGGTGTAAGCATTTTGAGATGCACACCATCTGTTCCTGCGTGCCTTGTCCACACTTGAGAAACTACTGTCATAATAATAGTTATAAGAATAATGGATGATTAAATGTGTTAAGCTAGACCTTTCAACAACGTCAGTCAAAGCAATAAAGCCCCAAACAAAAAGCAGATTTCAGCCCTCTTCATGCCTTGAAGATTTCAGGTTGAAGCTCACAGTGGTTCTCAGAATAATAATCCCACCTGTCAACGTATTTGTTCCACTAGTTTTAGCCTCTGACAAGTCGTCTTGTCTCAAACATAACTCTAAGAATATTTAAAAATTCAGCCAAGAAAGGGATTTTCATTTTTCAAGCTCCTTTGTCCCTTTCACAATTTCAGATCATGAGGCTTTAGGGTTGCTAAAAAAACCCCACAGTTTTTAGTTGAGCAAGGGGAAAGTACCACACTATCCACCAGAGTCCAGTATCATTAAGCCTTACAACATCAAGCAAAAGTCACTATTTGTTGTTGTGTGAGTTTTCTAGAAATGTTTCTCTCCTCCAACAGGTTTTTAACTGTTTTAGAATTAAAACTTTAATTAGACTGACATTTCCTAGGCAACTGTACTTTGGCAACCCTTGAATTCAAACAAAAAAAACCCAAAGCAAAAAACAAAGAAAAAAAAAAGAAATTTGCATTTAGGTGGTAAAATTAATTTTTCTATTTCCTTTTTTTTGTTTTGTTGTGTTTCAAAGAAAGAAACAAACAGCAAATCATGACAAATTCTAATTTTTGAGATAACACCTGCTTGGAATTATATTAACCCTAATCAAATTAGGGGTCTGCCTCTTATTTAAATACATTATCCTATCCCAGGAACAATATGTTCTTTTTTTTTCCCCCCAATTTTATTCTTTGGCTGTAGCATGTGGCAATAGAAACAAAACAAATCAGCTCACTTTATGCCAAATCCAGAGAATTAATTGCTTTCAGTAGTATACCCACACTTCCACACTTCAAAAAAGAGGAAAAAAAAGTAAATTGTTGGTCTCATGCTCTAGAGCACTTATTTTGTTCATTAAGAAGCAGTCAAACTGATAAAGGTACTCAAACTGTATTGTTAAAGAAAAAAAGCACCATTTAGTTGCTAAATGATACAGTTGTAAAGGAAATTATTTAATGGACAGTTAAATGTTGTATGGATTTTGAAAGCCAGGTTAGAATGTACTGGAAACTCCTACCCACTCTACAACCACATCTTCACTTGCAGTATAGACTTAGTATGAGTTTCATATCCATAGCCTTCAAGATTCTTGAGGTCTACAATTCGAACACAACACAATGGCTTTAGATACAGCAGAAAAGAGCTGATAAAAGATTCCCTATATTGTTAAATTCTGGTAGAGAACATGATTGACATTCTGAGTTGAGGCAGTTAGCAAAATTGGGAAGGAGTCAGAAATGCAAATTCTCTGACCTTCTACCCACAGACTAGTTGATATTTAAATCAGAAATCAGTTTCCTTGAATGGCAATTTCCCTTCCTCAACTAGCTCAGGAGTAGGGGAAATATAAAATGTAACAGAACCATCCTGACCTCCCTTCACCCAGTTGTGCTAATGAGTAAGTTGGGACCAGCCTAGCTCAGGCTGTGATCAGGCCAAGTATGGTAATTTTCAGCAGTCAATATGTGTGGCATTGATACCTACACATCAGGGAGCAAAGTGCAAAGGGACAATGTCTGAGTAAGTCTCAGACCACAGTCAATAGAGGCTGTGTTCTGCCTTTTCCAAACAGCTAGTTCAGAAGGTAAAGGATTATTAGAGTAGATGGCTAAAAAGTATTGTAATTTTTTTTATCTGTACTAAAATGAGAAGAGATAGAAAGCATTCATAGCACAGAGATAATTCCTTTATCAAGTACTTAATCCTGCAGTTTATTTCAATCTCCTCCACTTACTTACCCTAAAAATAAACTCTGCATTTTCTCTGAAAATTGTCTTCTTGGCATTGCTTATTCACTTTCCACTCTGCTCTAACCTCAGCTCTAACTTTGACTCGGGTCAAATATAATACCTAGTGCTTAGGAAGTGATTTCAGTTTGAAGTCCCAATCTGCTTTGTAAACGTTAACAAACTCAGTCTATTCTACTTCCAAGAGTCAAGTGCTATTAGAGGAGTTAAGTTAATGACAGAGCCCAGAAGTGAAAACTGTTGAAATCACTTCCAGGACCCATATCTTTGACAAAAAACAGTCTAGTTCCAGGGTTTTTTCTGTTTAGGTTTTGGTTAGGGGTTTTTTGTTTTGTTTTGTTTTGTAAGGATATATGTTACACTGTGCTATGCAGGAACAAAACTGAGCTAGATCACCCTTTATGCTGCTCTTGTAACTGGAGTGAAACTGCATATCAGTGTCAATCAGAAACTGTTCAATAGTATTTCAGTGGTAAAATGCTGTCTTCTCTGTTCTAGAATGTTTTGATTTTGATTTGATTTTTTTCCTATAAAAAGAATTTTGCAGTGATTTCATGTCAAAATGTGGTATTTAATTTTGATTTTCTCATTTGGTTCTCTGCTGTCTCCTTTTACTTTTGGAGAAATATGGATTATTAAGATCTAGTAGTTAAACAACTGGTTTTAAGAGAGACCTTTTGACATTTGAGTATTCACTTGTGTGTTTGTTTGTTTTTTTAATCCTGTCTCACTTCAAAATTCATAGTTTATGCAAATTAGGGAAACATCATTGCAGAATTGAGATGTCCTTTATAATATAAATTCTATTTTTGTGAAGACCATGTGATCTTGTAAGAGAGTTTTGTAGTCACGTCCAATAACAAACCCCTATGCACTTTGCCTATTGCGATTCCAGACACATTTACAATCATGCACATGCAGTCTCCATTTTCAGAGTCTGAACAGCCTTGATGACATCCCTAAAACAAAAAGAGTAGAGACAGGGTGGGGAAGTGATGGAAGATGGACTTGAAAGTGGTTGTTTTTTCTCTTCCAAGTTAGTGAAACAACTGACTTGCCTTCTACAGACCATGTTAGGATTTTCCAGTGGTGTGTGCTAGATGGTATGCAATGCTGTACGGAGAACCACTACAGAATGTAATGCATGTGTAAGTATGATGTTGCCATTGGCGTATGCTAAAATTCTCCAAGCTGCTATGAAGAAAAGGTTTCTTTCTATGTAATTTTTAAACTTTCAGCTGTGTTATTTCAAAACATGGATATAAAATTCTAATAATATTAATTTTATTTAAGAAATAATTTTACAATTGTTAGTCAGCAGCGTTTGGTTTTACAGAGGTTTGTCAAATACATGTGGTTTTAATGAAGTTAAAGTATATTCAATGGAACAAACTAGTAGAGGTTCAGCTCTAGTTTAGAGGTGATAAAAAAGCATGAAATGTGTCCCATTTAGCAGAAGTGTTCAGTCTCCAAAACTCCTCCTCCCTTAAGTGGCAGTTATATTGTTCCATTCTCTAACAATTCCTACAAAACTGAAATCTTGATTACTGTGTCAGAGACTGTGCCAAAATACTAGTAGTCAACAAAAGGAGGGAGATCACTTCAATTCCATATTGGAACACACTGGCTGGTTGGTACAAAACCAGTATACTATATTTGCTCAGCCAAAAATGAGTAAAGGAACACCAGAGCACACTGTCTTGAAAAAGAAAATAGCCTGACAATGTGACTGGTAAACATGAAAATAAGCAGGCATGTCAGCCAGTTGAGACTTTTCTGGAAGCAAGTGGGTCAGCATCAAAACATATGGGACCAATCTTAGCAGGAGGTATTTATAATCAAGTAAGAGATGAGCTTCACAGCACCTCTCATGTTCACCAGGGTTCACAGTGTGACTGGAACTGAAACACTGATTTTTAACAGTTGCATAAGGCAGAGTGCATCAAAATACAGCAGGTACAGGTATGTGTGGGCAGACTGAATGCAAACCTAAATGGTGTGATTTTTTCCGAAGTGCTGAATACTCACAGATGTACCAAGACTCAATGATGTTTAAAACCTTGGAGGAAATAATGAAGGCACCTGGTGTTACAGGCAGAGGAGTGGATGCCAGTTCTCTAAAAATATCTCTGGTACTTCTGCTGACGTATTTGGAATAGAAAAGAAATACACATGGGGTACTCCCTTACAAGTACATAAAAAGCTTTGCACATGAGAGTATGTCAGAGATTTTCTGCCCAAGCCCACTTTATCTACAGTCATCCTCCCCAGGGTTAATTTTCTTTTAAATCAGCAGCTTTAAAATCAGAATAGCCTCTTCTGATTTAAAGTTTTATCCAGTTTGGAATCATTGCAAAGCTAATTTTTAAAGGTCATGGTTTATCAGATTAGCATCGTGTGCACGCAGTCAGACATGAGATTTCCACAGAGGTAGCAACACTCAGCGAAAGTGAAGGTTTCTTTTTTAATCCTGACCCTGACACATCATTAATCCCAGCTAGAGACCAACTAATGTTCAGGCAGGGAGGAGCAGAAGCCACAAAAATCCACAGACTTGACAGAACTTGCAGCCCAGTGCAAGACAAGACTCATTTAGTGCTGAAAGACTGTTTTTCCCAAAGAAACCCCAAAGTCTAAAAAAAAAAAAACCAAAAAGTAAGGAAGTATGCAAGGAGAATAAAAAATGTTCACTTCCAAGTAGAAGACCACAAACAGAGGATTTGTACTCGGGCAGTAAAAAGGAATAGATGAATTTCTACACAATAGATAAGAAAACAAGTGTGACTATTTCCTTTTTGTGTTGTTCTGGGGCACAGAAATAGGCATGTCCACTGAGCTCCTCACCCTACAGAGTGATTGGTAGCTTATATGGCAATTTGGAATTCGAGTGCTTATACTTCCAGTATAAATCCCTGTGCAAATGTTCAGTGCTGCTCATAATGCCCTTTAATATCTGTCAGGTTTTGTTCTGATGTTGGGCTAGTGATAGGAATATCTCAGCGTCACTTTTGGGTGCCCTCACTTTGAGACTAATAAAGCATGGAATGACAGCACACGTTACTCAGAGATATGCCCCAGGTCTTTGGGTGCAGATCACTACTACAGGCTGGAAGGAGTGGTGCTTCCCTTTGCAGAGCATAATGCTTTGGATGGTGGAGATAAACTTACAGTTTCTTTTTGTCTCTGGAACTCTCTTCCCAAAACACTTTGCCTGTTGACACTGTTAATAGTATTTCCATATAATTAACAGGGGAAAATTACCTAAAGATGAAAAACAGCTTTCCCATTCAAGACAATTTTAAAAAGTTCTTTCTCTATGGGATGTTAGTATTGGCTTTCTCAGAGGCAATCCTAATCTGAATACTTGGAGAGATATCCAGATAACTTCAGCCCCCAAAAGAAAAATTCCTTGGTATCAAAACAATATAAATAAAAAGTCTGGGGAAGAGGGGGAGCTCCATTAGAAGAGTCTGATTTTAATAAAAGGATGATGGAGTTAATTAAAGCTCAGGGTCCATGAGCAAAAAGAACAGAGAGCTTTGGGGTTTTTCCTTTCACTTTTCTCCAGCTGTTCCTATCTCCAAGCCAAATACAAGAGCCAAAATTATACGAGCTGGCAGCTTTTTTATAGCAAGAGGATCATCTGTTAAATGGTTAGGTTGGCTTTGTTTTGCCATAATAAGATGGAGAGTATAGTTTTGAAGTTTTCAGCAGGAATTTAGCCAAAGAGTTTTCATTGCTTTTTTAGCCTCTCTTTTCATTTTCCTGTCCATAAATTATACAACAAAATCCCTCTCCCTCAGAGCTACTCTCATGTCTAGAGTTAGTCATCAGTTCCTCGTTTTCCTGTACCAACTTTAACCTTTCTTAGCATTTTGTGAATTCTGTGCTTTCATTAATAAGGTGATTACATTTTAAAAAAATCTGTTTATGTCCTAGAAAATAGGCATTTGTGCATGCAAATTAGCTAATAATCGGCCAGGTCTTTTTAGGTGTTAAGATCCAAAATTGAATGGGAACATAATAAATTTTTCATCATTTCAACTAGTATTAGTACTTTCCCAGCCACTCACTTTCCAGAGGTTCAGACCAGGGGCCTCAAAACGCAGGATTTAACTATTGTCTAAATTCTAGACTATTCATACTAGTAAATTTGCGCTTAGGCCTAGTCCCTCTCAGGCATCCTTAGAAATTGTCTGTTGATTCACAAACATGGCTTATTTCTGAAATAAGTCCTTCATAGAATTATCTCCACATTAGGGTATCATTCCTGTGGATAGTGTTCTTGTCCTCAAAAATTGGGTTTGTTACCTGGTGCGCCACCAGCAAATACACACTTGAGAGAGACACTGATTATTTATTTCAGAGTTGCACGAGCCTGGATGCCTGATGGTATTCCACAAATCAAGCACACCCACTAGGAAAACTTTTTACTATTTATACCTTTTAGCAAACAAAGGAATGAGTATTCATTGGCTACAAGTTACATAGTTCTCTCACTAATTAGTCTTCTATCTTCTATTGGTTAATTATTCTCTTGCTTCTTGTGCTAATCAGTCTGCATGCTCAGTGGTTTTCTTGGGTCAGTGGTCCATGAGTCGGTGGGCACGATCTCCCCCTGCTGGAATTATCCTTTACCCAGTCAGAGCTGACTCAATACAATTGCTGAACCTTGGGAGCTCTGCCAGATCTCCTTGTGGCCCACCATCAGTGGGCATCCTTCTTCCCAAGCTTTGTTAACCACCCTCTAGGTCTGAGATCACCGAAGCATGTCCAACCCTAAGCCTTAACCAGGCAATTCCACCAAAAAGTAATTTGTTCTCCTAAGACATGAACATCACTCAGACCTTGTTAGCTGCTGTCTGTTTCATGGAATAAATTTCTCTTCTGTTAATTAGGTTTGAAAATATACAAAGACCAAACATTGAGGAACATCCTTTCTTAAGAAAATTTTGCATATTCCACATTTGCAACAGCGTGAACAGAATGCATGCGCCTAGCTGATAGGTCAAATATACATATATTGACCCTTTAATTAAATCTTACCACAAACAGGTTCACATGGTTTGGAAGTTTTAAATCACTCTATATTTAAGATCTGGTTCTCAAAGTGTTGAGAATTTCTTGAAAAGGCTGAAGATGACGGGATTTATTTAACAGAAAGCGAATTAATATATTTGCTGTCATCCTGCATGCTCTTGACCCCATAAACAGACTAGATGGTAAAAGAAAATCCTCACATCAGTGGATTTCCTGCTATTTCACTTCAAAATACATAAAGTAAATCAGGTCTATGGTGTGTCCTGCTGTCTCTTTTCTCTTAATGAATATTCCTCTCCATCCATGCTTTGTTTGACCAAGACAGTTTCATCATAGGTTGGAATTCACAATCAGCACTTCATTTTCCCACATTTACCTTTCCTGCTGATTCGTCTCATTTTCACACACGTAAATCTGAGGCAATTCAAGTGCTAAAACACTACACTGTAGTCTCCAACAACTGCTGGGAGAAGCACTTCTACTGGGTTCTACTTTCAAATACAAACCATTCAACCAACAGCTGCACAACAAACAAATTAATTCATCAGGATCACTAAGGCTTGCACAGTGAGGGACCTAATCCTGTCTTTAATAAGGAGCAGTCCTTAAGCTCGGAACAGGCAAGAAGAGAATAAGGAATTCCACTGAATTCTCTTCCTGTCAGTCCTCAGCTCCAATAGAAGTCAACAAATTGGCAAATAAATCTCCGACTAAGAACATGGTTGGAGGAATCCAGAGGAATAAGGTGATTCTAAAAGGATGGCAACAGAGAAAGGTAACTTCTTGGAGTCCTAGCTGTTAACAACCTAGCAGAGTAGTTTGCAGTACAGCACAGAAAATCAGTCTGTTTCTCAAGGCCCCTTTAATTATCAGAGTTGCTTACAGTTGAAAGAAATGAATAGTGATATTGTGTAGGAAACTAGGAGATGGCTGTAACTCCCATAAACTGGACTGGTATTCATTAGGTTTTTGGGAGAGGAATGACTAGTCAGCATGGGTGAAATGGCAAAAAGACAGTCTGTGCTAAGTTCTCCAAACATTTGGAGTTCTAAAGAAAGTCGTTGAAAACAGAAAAAGTATTTTGCAGTACCGAAACTATAAAAATGAATAAATCAACCAACAACAAACTGGGCAGCATGCCAAGAGTTTGTGTGTTTGCCTAAACAAAAGGTTTTGACAAAGCTGAAGTGCTAAAAGAAAAAGGCCTAAGTAAGGAAGGAGGCGTTCTTTCCACACCATCCTCACTTTCAGATTTTACACAAACCTCATAGTTACCCTCGGGGTTTCTTTCCTGTTTTGTAAGACAGAGAGATCAATGAGACATAGATTCTGGAAAGCTACATCTCTGACAGTTAATGAAGAGAGCCTAAATAATAATACCTAATATCAGCAAAAGTCTAGTATTTTATCAAAAGCAACCGTAACTTTCAGCCAAACATCCACTTCACCTCACAAACTGAACATAATTTAAATCTGAAAACATGCTGTGCACATGGCCCATTCTGTAAAAGGAAAGCATGGAGTTTCTGGATGCTTCTTAGAATACTCTTTTTTTTTTATTTTTTGGATGGTGAAAGAAAGTTTGAGACTGTGAGCATCATGTGATAAGGAATCCTAATGTCAGGAACTAATTGGGGTCCACATCAATATTTATAATATATTAGTCAGCCTGTACCCTTGCTGATTTCACATCAATGCTCAACCTTTTCAATGATAAATAAATCATCTACCTTGAAGTACTGCAAAGTATTCCAGACAGTTTATAAACAAGTCCCTTTCTCAGATTCTCAGATCATACAACATGACCAGTAGAGTCATGCCAATATTGGATTTGGCTGGTAACCTCTGCCTCAAAGAACAAACAGTCATTTCCATGATACAGCAGAAGACTGATCAAGGAGATCAGGACAGAGGCAGTTAGATGGTTATAAAGAGCTGGACTATAAATAAGTAGATTGGTTGCTCTTTTATTTCTGTCACAATTGTTATTAATGATTCCGAAATCCTAACATTATGACAGTGGAGAGAATGTCACTTCATACCAATCTAAGGTGCTATATAGCTAGTAATACTATTTGAGGACTGGTAATCCACCAGCAGAGAGGCAACCCCAGGTGGCATAACTTGCCATTCTGTGTTACTTGTTCTTATTTCATCACCTGTATTATTTCCCTATATCCCCAAATTTGTGTGATTTTCTGTCATAGTTCCAAATGTTCAAGGCTGCAAGATCAAATGGTGCTGCAAATCCACAACCCAACTCACTTTTCGCAAGGTTGCCCTTGATCTATAACACAAAAGGTATACTCAATTTAGTTGAAGGAAGGAAGACAGTTTTAGCTATAGAGAACTGTATTTACAAAGAGAAAGTAGATACAGCTCTACTTTGTTCCACAGAGTTCTTCCCTACATTCAGCTGATGCAGCTAATGACAGTCACTGTGGACTGATGGCATCACCAGCATTTTTGAAGATCTTCAAGTAAACAGGACTCAATATTAAAGTAAAAGTAATAAATAAGAGGGAATAAAAGAGGAATAGTTTGTATGATGGTGGAGCAGGGCTATCAACCTGAAAGCATTCAAGTTCCAGAAATAGAGTGCTATACATGGAGTAGTTAAAACACTGAACCAGGAAACAGAGTAGGGCACAAGGATCTAGGGTCAGTTATAAGGATTCAGAGTAGGGTGTGCTTCCTGTCCTTTACTTCTCATTATCTCTTTTAGGATAGGCATTGTCTTTCACTATCTGTTCACATCAGAGAGCCAGTGGTGGTTCACTTTCACATGTAGCTTCTCAATGCCTATAGAAGAAGTTAGAAGCTTCAAGTCTTCTTGTAGGTCCAAATAAGAAATATATCAGCAAAAGTTATAAGAAAAACCTGCCCTGACACGTATGTTTCCTGGAGAAAGAAATAAAGATGTCACTTTAGTATCTTTCATCAATGCCAAATTCCCTTGTGCTAAATTCATAACATGCAATGTGTTGTTTCAAGACAGTATGAATAATGAGATGGAGATTTTAGATATAAATGGAAAACTAGTATTTATTTTTATCCTCAAAAGATGTAATAATCATCTCTTTCAAAGATAAATTGGAATGACTGGCTATCCATTGAGAACACTGTAATTGATTCATGCAATGAAAGGTGTAGTGAGGAGGAGAATTCAACCACAATAACAGAAGGTAGAGTCTAAGCAGCAAACATGGAATTAGCAGAAAAAACACTTCAGAACATTATGCAGATTACTCTGATGAGGCTTGTAACTCTACCCACAAATTTCAAAGATGGTGCACACCAAATATTTTGAATTTTAGGAAGAAATTTGATTTTGGGAAGAAATTCTTTACTGTGAGTGTGCTGAGCCACTGGGACAGGTTGCCCAGAGAAGTTGTGAATGCCCCTTCTCTGGAACTGTTTAAGGCCAGATTGGATGGGGCTTTGAGCAGCCTGGTCTATTGGAAGGTTTCCCTGCCCAGGGCAGGGGATTTGGAACTAAGTGAGCTTTTAGAGCCCTTCTAACCAAAACCATTCTGTGATTTCTGCTTTTGAAATGAAACAACTAAGAAGTGAGAAAGTGATAAAAGTATAAATTCCATCCACTGCCTATTGCTGAAGAATTTAATCAGTGTTTTACTAATATTCCCATCCCTACCTGAACTGTTTGACTTTTCACAGTAAAATCAATGGACACTTCTGACCTCCAATACTGATGTTCTTCCTGGAAAGAAGTATTTAGAAAGAGATATGTATGGTTGGTATGTCCCTTTATAATTCTTTTTTTCTTCTTTAAGAACAAGAATGTTTTGAGTTTGTTCTATTGGCCAAGGAGAAGGGTAGGGCAAAGCCACATAACAGAATACTTTGTCTGCTTTGTGGTCTGTCTAAGAGTGTTGTCCCATAATCTTAATTTATAACAATGTTATAAAATCCATCAAAATCCTTGGAGTTCGAACAGACTTATCTCTGCCATATGTGAAAAGTTTTTCTCTTTAATACTGTCCTGTGGAAAACATATTCCTTCTCCTTACTTCTCTGCATTGAGAGGTGTGTTCTTTGGTTTGGGTTTTTTTTAATACTTTGACTAATTATTTTGGAGCTTTGTACAACTGATCCCAGAGCCAGCAGTGTGGAATGCACTGTTTCAAGGCAGTTTCTTTTCAAATAATTATAACTCTGAGCAAATGTTAATAACAGGAATTGAAAGCTCTTTTTCATCTTCCTACTTCCCTCTGCCTCAGGATATTAACTAGCTGCCTTACTTTACAGGTACCGTTTCTTTTATTTGACTAAACTATTATAAAATCTTTTAATCCTTTGGATGTTTAAGCTCCTTCCCAAAGTCATTACAACATGCAAATACCAGGCTGGTTTTCCTGTTACGTTACAACTTGCATTTCAGATCAACTGTCAGCTGATCTCATGAGTTAATTAAAGGGTATGAAATGAATTGATTATTTTCATTTATTATGAATTCTTAATAAAGAATTCCTGACTGAGTTTGGAGCAACTGAAAACTGCTACCACTTTGAAAGTTACCATGCTGCCTGCCATGTGAAGGTAAAGCCTATAAGACCTTTCAAAGCAAAGTTTATAGCATTGAGCTGATTATATTTCATTAAAAAATCCTTTATCCAGGATATCCTCTGACAACACAGACTGGGAGACTTGCAGGAGTATCCTTACTGTCTTCCTGGCCACATAAATTATTTTTCCAAAATAAAGGTGTGAAGACCTGAATCCAGGAACTGGAAAATATTCCTACATCCCACAGTTTAGACGTAAGCTGTCTAAGCTGATTTGATATGTAATAGCAAACCCAGCAGTGAGTCACCAGCTAGTTTTGACACCCAAGATTATATGGTTTGGAATAAGAAATAAAGATCAGTGATACTCCTGGTCAACACATTTATGTTAGAGTGTATATGATGCCTACACAAGGACAGTGTGGTCATCAATGGGCTTCGAAGTCTAGCATGAAAGAAATAAATCCTCACCACTTGATCTGAAAGAGCCAATCTATTAGATGCACTCATAGCAGGCTTTTGTAACTCACTAGGCCAGCCTTTGGCAGCAGACAAAATCACATGAACTGAATGAGAGACATAGACAAGCCAGCTCTGCTGAGGCATTTATACTAGCCATGCAGACTCCCAGGTTTTGTTCTGAAGATTCAGATTTATTGTAGAAATAACCCTGCCTGCTCTACGGGATAGAAATTGGATCTTCATGGTTCCTTCAATATTTGTAATCTTTAAGAAATACTTGCTCTTCATGGTCAGAAAAGCATCCTGTGGGAACTGTACATTCTACCCTTCACAAGGTAGAATAGATGAGATTTTCGGAGCTTACATGAAGAACAACAGTAGGTGCACTGCTCCTACCTCATCCCTCAGCATTTTTCTCATCCCAGGACTAAATGTATTCTAAATCACAGATCACTATTTTGGCAGAAGCACCCACTGAAACCCTTTGCCAGAATGCAGAATTCCCCTGAAACTTGTGGAATCATCTTGCAGCAATGTTGATGCAGCCATAGGAGTAGGTAATTCTTGGTCAACACTGATGGGTCTCTGAAGATTTCTGAACACAAAACTCCAGTGTTGACCACTTTATCATTGACCAGAAAGAGTTAAGATAGTGCCTTCTCTGAAGAAGGGAGAGAATGCAACACATCTGTTACCTTCTTTCTCAAGGTGCACATCTGCTCAACTCAATGTTCTCACAAGAACACACTTTAATCTCTTGGTGGGCCTTCTGATCTTATTGCAGACTGAGCTATAACACCCTGGGCTATAACTTCTAATTCCTCTACAGGCAGGAACAACTGCTTCAGCAATCAAACTCTTGTTCTATTCCCATTGCATATATTCTGTGTCTGTAAAGTGAACACAAGGTAAGATCAGGTGCTAATCCTGCAAGACGTGAATTCCATTCTACATTTTGCCACTAGTTTATCTTATGAAATCTATGCTTGTTCCTTAGCTGCTCTTGTCATTATTCCTAAATCACCTTCTGTGTCACAAAGTTGACAGCAAGCCTGCACAGCACTCTAAGCCCACACAGACAGACTATGAATAACTGGGAAAATTATACTTTCAGTTCATTAAATGTTGGTCAAAGCTATCTAGCTACCACCTTCTATATCTATGACCAAAGACAGATTGAAACTGACATAAACAGTTCTGTTTCCTAGTGTTATTTAACTTACGACACATTAACATGTGCTTTACACGTGCTTGTCCCTTCCTTAGCATGAACAATTCCATCAGTTTAATGACACAGGGAAGGTCAGGATGACCACATGCAACCAGCTGCTTGCTATTTACCAGTCACATATATCTGACATTTTAGGAAGTCAACTGATTTCACATCCTTATTCTGGAAATAATCTGTCTGTGTTTATTTATCACTGTCCTAAGTAATGTGTTGCTTTTCAGTCCAAATCCTATTTATACAAGCATGAAAAACAGAGACACACATAAGGAGAGATTAAAAGTTCACATTTTAAGTTATATGAAGACCTTATTGCAACCAACAAAAAGCCAGGAAACTGATAGCTCAGAGCTGACATTCCATGTACCATGTTCTGTCAGGTTTTATTTGGGGTGTGTGTGTACATGTGTATGGGAATGTCACTTTTCCTTTCTGGCATTCTTTAATGTAAATTTTAAAATAGGACTCATATGCTGGAACAAAATTGAGAGACAAGAACATAAACACAAACTGACAGTGTCCTTATAAACCATAAAGGTAGGACCAGCAGGCACCATTTGCTGTCATTATTTTTACATGGTGCTGTGCATCTGTCTTCCAGGGTTACTTAACAGGACCTCTTAAACCACCGTGTCAAAGGCTTTCTCTTGCACTTCCCTGCTCCATGGGTATGATGCCATGGTGCCACCACCTCACCCCACTTTGGGTAACACGGCTGCCTCAGAGCAAACTGGTCACAGACCACAGGAGACAACAAAAGATTATTGGGCACATCATGAGACAGAGACAGCATGAAACAATCTTCATTACTTCCTTCAAAGATCCCAACCCAAGAGCCTCAGAATGTTTTTTAAATACGCAAATATGCAAATAATTGAGCATCATAGGAGCCTCTAAAAATGAAGGTATTATTTTGTACAGGTCCAAAGCCTTGCCATACTGGTAGAATTCCTCCCCCAACAGAAGGCTACAGTCCACAAGGAAGGTGGAGGTTGCACAAGAGGGGTAGGAGCTGTGAGAGCAGGGAATTACCCCGGCATTGCCTCCTCTGGCAAGAGGTCTCCCTTTCTGAGCAGTGTGAATGGCTTACAGCTTCCAGAGCAAAGTCACAGTGACTAAGGATTTAGAAACACCATCAGTGGTACAACTGACAGCGAACAATGAGGAAATTACTGTGTAAGAATGCCCTCACTGTCGAGGGTGATACAGCCTCCTTGCATTGACTCTCTTCTTTATATCTTGTTATGCACTTACAGTCAGGTTGCCTGGGTATCTGTGGATAGGAAGCCTTAACTAAAGCAAAGATTTCAGAGTGAATAAAGCAGAAGAGGATTGACAAACTTGAAGTGATTAAATGACTCTGCTTATTCTTTCTTATTCTTTTCCCAGTCTGCTGATCTTTTTCTGATATTCTCAGGTTTACAATTGAAAACATGGTGGGACTTAACTGTTCCACAAGTGCTGTGCAGCAAAGAGTAAGCAAGGACTGATCTGCAAATTCAGCTCACCCTTTTCTTCTCCCTTCTCCTCCAAACACATTGATTCTAAATGTCATTGTGTTTCATTACAAAGTAATTTAATTTGTTTTCTGTGGCCACCTCTAGGATTCTTTTAGTCTTGCTTCTTTTTCACTTATCTGTCCTCCCTTAAATAACATGGATTTGAAATGCTATTCTCCAGATAATTTAGTTTGCATGTTATTTTCTGCCTGTTTTTAAACCTGTAGATCCTTTTTTATTATAACAGAGACCTAACTGGCATTTATAATATTTTCCAATGTATTTTCACGTACTAATTAAGATGTAAAGGACTTCTTTTCTTTTTTTATTAGGCAGCAGAGAAGTGGCCCTGAAATTAGATATGATGAATGGCACACAGAAATATGACTTCAGAAAGCTAAAGGTGTCAGTATCAAAAATACTTTTTTCAAATAAAACTCCTTCTACATCTGTAAATATCTGTCTTTAGTTTTTCTAAAATCAACATTCACTGTACAAAGGACATTGTGATTCTTCAGATGTGCTTAGGCTCATTCATGTCACCGTTCTTTACAAAGTGCCTAAAAATCTTTTCATTTTCCTCACAGCTTTCCTGAAGTCTGGCCCAAGGTGCCTGGAAATGATAATTTTTTTTTGGATCCTAACTCCCAGAGACTGTTTAAAGCCATGGCAATTGCCTTACAGCGCATGTGATAGCCTTACTCATCCACTGTGCTGTGGGAAGCAAGAGAAGTTCTTGAAGTCCTGCCAGAGGATGTAACAACTCTAGCTCTGGCTCTTATGATGTTACAGCAGAGTGAGCAACATCCAGAGAAACATATACAAGTAATCTCTGTGCAGGGGGTATAGTCAATTTAGCAGCTACTTGATGAATATGGAGCTTGAATATAAAGGAGGCATAAATGACTACCATATAAAAAATGTATTCAAGCCAAAATACAAGACTAGCTCTTCAATACGTGTTTCCACTGTTATCTATAAATAAATAAATAAATAAAACATTACAAAAGAGACTTACAGAATAAAATCTACTCTTGACTAAAAAGAAAGGGATAAAAATACCTTTATGTGTACTTTTTGGGATTGCAAAAGGTAATTGAAAAAGAAATGCATACAATTTTCTAATAATTCAAAAAGTGAAGTAGCTGGATGATTTCAGTAATGTATTTTCAACTTCCCTTTCTATGTTTGGGTATTATCCTTGAGGAAATCACTATTTTCTTGAGTATGTTGTTCATTTAAAATTATTGCTCTATTTTGTTCCTTGCATGTATCCCATATTATGCATTTGTTCTTGAACTGGGTGAATACCAGTCTTGGAATCATAATTTATCTCCCAAAAAATTCATTAATGTTTATTTAACTAATACTGTCTTCAGAAGCATTCCTTCCCAGCTATATATTTTTTAAGAGGAAAGCAAATCCAAATAGAATAGCTGATCAAACTCACTTGAAATACTGTTTTATTTTCCTGCAATTCACTTTTTTTCAGTTTTCAAAAGTATTTTATTGCACTAAAATAAATAAGGAGCATATCTTTTAATATTTCACAGATGAAATATTGACATTAAGTTATAACACTGAAATTGGTGTTATTCAGTGATCTTGAATGTTTGTTAGCCTAGCATATAGTGTGTACTGTAGTACACCCTATACTTGAGGATGGTTACAAGCGATGCCTATACAATTTTGTGAAGATCTCTGAAATAATTTAATGGAGGTTACAAAAGCAGCCAGGGTGAACTATTGTTTCCTTACCCACTATCTGTAATCCAGGAACAGAAATGTGATTGCAACAGAGTGGCTTATTTATTTCCATTAAATCCTATTACCATCTTCCGTGCTAACCATGTTTTGTTATTTCATCATTGTCAGTGGTGTTTTTCACTGTGTAAAGCTGGTCTGAGTGGTACTTTGGATTGAGTGGCCACTCTATGCTGGGACAGAGCTGTGGCTGAAAATTCTCTTTTGTGAAAATCTTTCAGAGTGTGGCTTTGTTAATACCTGAAACAAAACTCAGAGTACTCTGTGAAATCTGTGAAGGGAATAACTCACTACTGTGTGAAATCTGTGAAAAATGAAATCTTTCATAAATCATTGACTGGTGTTAGCTTTTAAAAACAGGGTAGTTGCATCAAAGTTTCTAGTTCCAAACAGAAAGCCTCAGTTTTGATTCAAGAAAAGTTGCCAATATGTCCGGAGATGAGCCACTTAATAACTAACGTGCCCTGCTGAGAATCTGAGACCAGTTCCAGATCTTCTTCTTGAATCAAAGCAGCATTAAATCTAGATAACGTTTGAAACTGAGTCCCTTGTATCTTATATTTTTAACTGCCAGGTGCAGAACAGGAAGTTCCGCTTTTAAAAAGAATTATCTTATTGAAGTTAATTCAAGAAAAAGAAAAATATGAGGCCAACCAGACACTGCAGTCAAGCAGAATCCCTAGGAACTATGATAATGCATGACTTCCATTCTCTAAGTAAAAAAAGATATATGGTATTTTCTACAAGATGCTGGAGAAGTCATACATTTTGGAGCTCTGTAAAACATAGTCAAAATCTACTTCTCATTTACAGAGAGATGCATCTGAATTAGACAGTATGAAAATTCATTATTTTCAGAGGTCTTGTGTGAGAATATAATCATCTCTCTTCTTCTTGCTCACTATTTTTATCTCCTGAAACTGTGCAAAAGATCTTGATGTTTGGGTTCAAAATAGAAATGAAACTTCAGGAACAGCTGATAAAGGGAACTTAGACTATAGGTCATTCTATGGGTCTTCTTTTATTGAAAACAAAAGCAGAAAGCTCAAAAGAACATGTTTACCCTTTTGGCACTAGTACAATGTGTTTTGGGGCTAGCAAAGAACACTGACTTCTTCAGAGTGCGGGTTTGAGTTCTGGCAAAAAATCAACCTATTTACCCAAGGTTGAGTTAAAGATTGAGGTTTTTTTTTTTTCCTCTCTTGAATGAATAGCAACGTGGATGTGTTGAAAGCAAAATTCTACTTTCTCCCTGTTATTTTAATACTTCTCCCTCTGCTGGCCCTCTCTCAGTTTTCTTCTGTTTTTGTGTTTTGAGCATCAGCCATTGGAAGGGCTGCTTTCTGTCTGGGGAGAATCGTTCAAAGCATAAACTACTTTGCACAGCTGTGTGGTCAAAGCTGCAAGATGGTTCATAAATCCCCAAAGCAGACACACACAGAGGCTACTGCTT
Source organism: Grallaria varia (assembly GCA_013396735.1). NCBI lineage: Eukaryota > Metazoa > Chordata > Aves > Passeriformes > Formicariidae > Grallaria > Grallaria varia. The sequence goes on from VWZG01001995.1 coordinate 56,711, forward strand.
TAGTACAAAGTCCTATGAAAAACAGCATGTGGCAGAACAGCCACAGGAAGGCACAAATAGCACCCAGAAGATCTGCAGCGCAACAAGGTCAAGTAAAAGAGGTCATGCTGATTCAAGCAAGATGTGTAAACCTCTCTTACAAAGTAATGAGCTGGGCTTCTGAGTCTCCTGGGGTTTCATGATGATTTGACTGGTTATGGTCAGAAATGATTAGAAAATAAAAAAATCAGCTTCAGTCAGAAAAATGACAGTCCATTGAAAGGGAAGTATTTTTGAGAAATGTGTCAATTTGAACAAGTCTGCTAACAAAACTCACCAGTTCTCTGACTCTTTTCTTCTCTCATCCACCCAGCTTCTTGGATGCTCCCTGAAGGACTGCTGCATAGCTCAAACCTCCAGAGCCTTTAAACTTCGAGGATATCTGCCTCCCAGAATGGCTGCACACAATTATGCTCAGGAAACTTGTTTTCATCAGTGGGGAGGAGAGTTTGTTGGATAGGGTTACCAGTCTTTCTGCCACAGTGTTCAGAGCCTGAGCCTGAGAGCCCGGGACAGGCTCCTGGTTGCCCTGCAAGTCACCATTCAGAATGAAGTATGTGGAACTCAGTGTTTCCATGGCTCAGCCTGGCTACTGGCCAGGCACTTATTGCTCATGTGGCCCTGGCTATGTGACCACTGCAGGTTGGGGAGCCAGTTGCTCTGAGGGTACAGCAGTCTCTATTCCTGTAGCTTTATGTTGGAGCACTATGAAACTGGCCAGAAATAGCCTCACTTTGAGTAAGTAGGTTTCAGGAATTCAGAGAGGCAGATTTATTTTAGGAATATCAATTTACAGCATTTCTGCAGAAAAATACTTTGGAATTTGATTTTAACAAACATCCTAAAATTTTGGTCTCTCTTTCTGAAGATGAAAACGTTTGAAATAAAGCAAAATTTGTGCAGAACAGGAATATCGTTTTCTAACCTACTATTATCTTTTCTAAAAGGATAGCCCAATAAGTTGAAAAAAAAAAATTACTGCCCTACTGCTATGTCCCAGTACACTGCCTCGTGCTAAGACAATAAAAACTCATATCAGCATTAAAGAGAATGAATGCATGCAAATAACCTTATTACAAACACAACCTCTAGTTCATTAGGTTACACTTCCAATGCAACACTGATGTAACAGAAACAAAAAAAAAAAAAAGAAAAAGAAAGGAAAAAGGAAAAAAAGAATAAAAAGAACAATGAAGAAAGAATGAAAAAGAAAGTAAGAATGAAAAAGAAAGAAAGAAGGAAAAAGAACAAAAAAAGAGAAAGAATAAAGTCTTTCTTTCTTTCTTGTTCTTTCTGTCTTTTTCATTCTTTCTTTTTTTCATTCTTTCTTTCTTTTTCATTCATTCTTTCCTTTTGTTCTTGCTTTCTTTTTCAATCATTCTTTATTTCCCTTCTTTTTGCTCTTTTTGAAAACTGGAACCTTCCCATTTTTGTCACATGTGAGAGATGTCAAGGGATATTACAACAGTTATTCATGGATAACTATCATGTAAATGTTCAACACCAATGAAGCCCATTACAGCAATGTGTGGGAACACTGTGTCTGTCTAGGGGTACAGTGCGTATGAGAATGACAAACTGAAGCAGAAACTTCTATTGTGAATTCCATACATAAAAACATCTGTGAAATACACCCAGCAGCTTCTTCCCAGAAACAGAATAAAAATATTTCAACAGCTTTTTGGAGGGATAATTAAATAAAGTTTATAATTCCCATGGGAGCAGGAGAAGGACTCAGATCTGTGGTCCCCTGTAGCCCATGGTGAGGACCATGGTGAAGCAGGTTGTCCCCCTGCAGCTCATGGAGGACCATTGGGGTGCAGAGACCCGACTGCACCCCATGGAGGAGTAACCCGTAGGACAACGTATTGAGAAGCACTGCTACCTGATGGGTGGACCTACATTAGCACCATCAGAAACAACAGCTCTCTGCAACTCCCATTCCCTGCTCCCCTGCGCCGCTGGGGGAGGAGGAAGTAGAACATGGGAGGAAGGAGGGGTGGGGGGAAAGGTGTTTTTAAGACTGTTTTATTTCTCTCTTTGGCTCTTATCCTGTTAGTAATAAATTTAAGTAGTATTCCGCTTTGAGTCTGTTCTGCCCGTGAAGATAATCAGTAAGTGACCTCTCCCAGCTCTTAGCTTTACCTCTCTCCTCTGTCTTGTTGCAGAGGGAGGATGACAGAGAGGATTTAGTGGGTCCTTGGAATCTGGCCAGGGTCAACCCACTACCATCACAAAGCAATAAACATGATGCTGGCGAGATGCATATTAAATGAATGGTCTTAATGTTGGCCATTTCAATATTTATTTATTTCTTATATGGTCATGCAGCAGAATGTCATGTGAACTTGACACTAAAAGTGAAGGTGCCCTGATGGAATCGACTCGTTCAGTCAAGGGGCAAAATGTTAATTAGTTTTCAGAAAAATTAATCCATTGCATTCTAAGTGAGTTAATTTATTCAAGGAAGCTGAAAAACTCACTATTTTATGCCTTGAATTAGCAAGCCATCTCTTTGGAAAGCTCCACAAAATAACAATTTCCTGGGCGAACTGTTCCACATGTGCCCTGGTAGTTAAAAGGTTAAAACATAAGACAGAATCACAGGGAGGAAATGTTAAAATCCTACTGTTCTTTTGCAATTTGAACAAAACTCACAATTGTATGGCTAATTATAACCAAAATCTAATTCAATAGTTTTAGTGTATTACTAGTCTCTGTCACAGTAGTATTTCTATTGACTATAGCTTAAAAGAAACTAAAACCAATCTGACTGTGAGAAAGGGTCTACAAAGACAAAATGAATACAGAAAGAAAAAAAAACTTGAAAGTCAATACTAAAACTCAGATATTGGCAATTACAGCAAAGTTATAGGAGGAAGAAAAGAGTATCAAGATAATAATTTGTAGATGGAGAAATTTAGCAGATTAGAAAGAGCTTTCAACAATAAAAAGAACATGAACTTAGTCCTGGCCTATTCCTACCCAGAAAAAGTAAAACCATTGATAAAAAGGTAAAAGGAACTTATTCATTCGCTAGATATTTCTGTTTTATGCTTGGAAAAAACAGGTAATGTATTCTCTTTTCAGCTCCTGGTAGTCTTTCAATACCTTCCTTTCTGCCAGCAATGCAAGGCTATATAAAGAGAGCTACGACTGCTAAATATATTCAGATCAGCAGACCTATATGGTTAGTATGCACAGGCTTTGAAAACAAAGAAGCTATCTTTGTTGATTTTCAATTAATCTTGGAAAACTGGCAGATGTACAGAGGATACTTAAACAAAATGACACATTGTGTTCATCAGAACTTACTTTGAAATAGTTAAATGGTCATAGACACAGTAGATAAGATGCATTTCAGTTTGATTGAAAAAGGCATGATAAGATATGGAAGTTTTAAAATCAAATTACTGCTAAAAAAACTCAAGTCATATATTAATCAAAAACTGGTTAGTTTTCATGTAGAAAACCGAGAGAGACATCTAAGAAATGAATGATAGAAAAGTCTTATTAAGTATTGAAGCTTAAGAAATTCTACCTATTTCCATAAGGTGTTGCGTGAAAACAGATGATCAAACAGGGTTAAATTTTCAAAACATTTCTGAAATGAACAATTAACTCCAGAAATCCACAAGGCCTCTTACAGACAGAAGATCAGGTGAGATAATCATAATATCCTTTTAGTTCTTCTAATTTATTTATCTATTAATTAGACCTATGTAAGTGGGGATTTAATTGCTCCAAGGCACTGAGCTGAAAGCTTAATTTACCTGGTCTGCAAGGACTTATTGTACCAGATGTACATGAAATTGCACTTCAAGATTTAAATATATGCTAGTGACCCAGCAGTCAGGTCAGCAGAAGGCAGAGAACTAATAAAACAGCTATGATACAGACAGTTTTGCAGGTATGAGTCAGAATTTATGCCAGCTGAGGATCTGCTACCTAGTTCAAGCCAGCATGGGCCAATGCGTTCTGTTGTCATAAATATGAAAGAGGTTGTAACATAATTAAGAATGGCTTCTGCAAGTTTAAAGTGCTGTCTAATATTTATCTGTCTTTTGGACCACATTCCAGCCCCGTTGTGGCTGCAGAAAGTAGTGTTCTTTGAAATGGTTATGTTCATTAAAACATCATCACTTTAGCAGCAATGCCTAAAAAATGTATGGTGGAACAGGGAATACATATTTAGTCTAACAATTCAGTAAAAAGGAAAGAAACAATGGTCAGGGTTTCTATTCTGAAGGATGAGGAACACAGAGAGCAATTCAACATTTCTTTTACTATTTCTTAAATAACTAGTTAGCATTTATATTACTATTTATGACCATCTAATCTGCAAGGGCTACTCAATCCTCTTTTCTTCATGCCTTGGTAAGCAATGGCTCCCACTGCTCCTTTAAACTAAGATTATTTCAGTAAAACAAGCAAGTGCGAGAAAACACTCGGTCTCCCATTTTCTTGGCCATCTGTGTATTTTCCTCATGGCATCCCTTCAAATGTCAAGTAAATCCTTAATAGCTAGTGAAAATACACAATAGAGACTGCAATACTTTCCCTTCTCCTTGACACTCTGTTTTTCCCTTCCAAAAAATGAAATACCGATTAATTTACCTGATGAAATGCCATGTGACCATTCACACTGCTAAATTTGCTCAAGACTGAAAGTAGCCAAAACCAAAATCCTAATGTCTGCTTTACCTACCAAAAAAACGTTTCTGCTGCTTTCAGATTAGCACAAACCTACAGGTAATCCTTCCCATTCCATAGTGGTGATGTTAGCAAGGATGACCAGGTCGAGAGTGCCTGAAGGGCAGGAACCTCATTGTGCTTGTAAGGTTTCTTGCATGGGAGCAAGAATACAATCTACATGGAAGGTAGCTTTCAATTGTCAATTTTCTGGGAAAAGGAGGGTAAAGTAGACTCAAGATTTGCCCCTCTTTAGCTATTCCCATTAGACATCATCTCCAACCTGGATTCTTTACATAACATGGAAGAAAAGGGTGAGCCCCTGCTCCTCCCCTTGAGATACTTACTGACTTCAGTTTGTCCTTAGGTGCAGAGGAAAGATGCAAGTCACTTTCTTTTTCTCTTGAAGAAGAGCAAGAGGATATATCACTCCTGGCTCATATCCATCTGATTAACAGTAAAGTAAGGCAGTATCTCCTCTGGATGCTGCAGCTCAAACTGAATGCAGGCCTAACATCAAACATTCACCGGTATATGCTGTAAAGGCACAGGGAGGACCTCTGAAAGTTGCAAGACGAACTGCAGTGCAAGTCACTCCCCATACTACAGGGGCTTTTAACACTCACTAGCCATCAGTATCTGCAGTGGCAAAATCATAACGAAGGAATACTGATGTAGAGTGATCCACCATGGCTGTCATCAGAGCTGGCTAGGCCTGCTGGAGATGTGTGCTAAACCTCTGTCTAGCATGCTATCCACTTTCAAATGACGCCTTATTTCCCCCTATATTTTCGTCATTATGTTTTTTCACCTCCTTTGACGTCTACGGAGAGTTCTGGCCCCGGATGACAGACACAAGGTTAAGGGCTTTGCCTGGATGATCCTCGGGAGCAAGAAGTTCATCTTCCTGTGTGCCTATAAAAGGCAATACACATGGGGTGACCTACAAAAGTGACAGATCAGAATTCACTTGAATTGGTTTTCACTAGTGACACAGACTGATGTTTTCAAAACTTAAGTCGTTCCACTTGTAGGCTTATTTTTAGAAACAAGGAACAGTAAACACAGCATGTTTTTAGTATGGGTGTCCTTTAATAATTAGTTGATCATCACAAGCTTCTCACTGAACTGTTACTTCTTCTGCTCATTTTATCTGAGTGGGACTTCCCTTCACCACTGCCCTTTGCACAAAAATGAATTTGCCCTTGCACTCAAGTAAAATTGTGGTTAGTTTTTCTGTGGTCCTTCTGCAGAGGTTTATCATTCTATAGTCAACCCTTTTTCCTACAACTGGCGTAAAATCAGCTGAAAAAAATGAAGAAAGTATTCCAATCATATAGGACAGATCAAGAAGGATTTGACTTCATCTGAAATAATCAGTTTGTTGATGGTAAACAGCATGCTGGAATGTGTAGAATTTAGCACACTTCTCGTTTTGGGTCCTAGTTTTTATATTTGAAATCAGCAGCATATCTTAATTTGATATTAAAAATTTATTTGGGGAATATGAACAAAAAATTTTGTTTTAAGGTTAACATTGCTCTATTAAAAAAAAAAAAAATCAAAAAAAGGAATGAGAAAAAATGTAAAATGTTTCCTGACCAGATTTAAATATTTCAAGTTTTCTAAATTGAAGTAAAGTACACAGTCCAGATTCTCCTTGGATAATTCTATGATTCTTCTTCCCTCTTGGATGTGGATTTATTATCCTGTGGCAGTGACTTTTATGGGATGGTAATGTTTTTGCTTTGATTTAGATTCTTTGCAAATACCACAGTCTATTAAAAGCAACAGTTCATCAAAGTCCACAGTATTAATTTTCCAGGAATATCCCCACAGGATTTTTTAAAATAATTTTGTATTATGAAATCATGCTTCAAACTGAACTAACAGAAATCTAATTATAAATGAGAGCATAGTGCTAATTAAACCACCCACTCCAGCATTAAGGCCCACTTGGGGGTATTCACATTGGTAAATTGCCAATTTAAGGTAAATTGCAGGATATAATATCCAACTATTAGCTAGCCCTACCTTTCTGCTACTTTTTCTCCTTTGGTCTACTCCATAACACAGTGTAGAGGGCAAGAGATCCAAGGATTTTTAAACCCTTAAAACATTTTTCTGTGAATAACAATAGCTACTGGAGTACCAAGGATCAGTTTAAAACATGAGAGTTCCCAAGCTTGACTCTTCACATGGTTGAATGTAAGGTGACAAGCTCTCTGACATGCCTGGCCTGTCCCAGGTCGTCCTGTTTGCCCAAGTCATACCAAAGAACTAAGGAAAGCCGTTGTGTGATAATCCACGCTCAGAGCTTTGCCATATTCCAGCACAGGGTCTCATTTCAGGAGAAAGGGTTCATCAGCACTCAGTGGTCCCAGCCACAGAAGTGAAACAGCCCATCTAGCTGCTCTGCCTTGAGTCTTCATGATAGAGGGGAGGTTCTAAAGCAGAACAGCCGCATCAAGCCTCTGGTCAACCCTGTTTTATCCACAGTCTCTGACGGTACGAAAACCAAGCGCCACCTGGGCCAGGCAGCCTTGATCTTGTTCTCTGTCATTTACACTGAAGGTCACCTCTGGAACAAGTTATGTGTCTATGATAAAATTGCCTGCTCTGCTCTTATATTTTGTTCAGAGAGATTAAAATGAATACTTTGAGCATTCATTTTAATGAGAAGGGAGATGATTTTGTTCCTACTAAGCCAGTACTCTGCTGAGAGGTACCAAGAAAGTGACACAACATGCTCGAGGATTTGATTTCAGAGCAAGGACAGTCATGCATATCTTTTGCTTTGAGAAGGGTAACTAGGTCATAGATGCCTTACCATTCTGATTAGACAGAAAGAAGGATGGATGGAGAAGTGTCATGTCAATCAGCCTTTAGTAAAGAGTGATAACCTGGGGTCTAGAAATAAAAAAGGATAGAAGGAGAAATCTTAACATGTTTTGTCTAGATCTACATATGCATTATACCTCTTATCTTTCCAACAAAACTTGATTTTCTATTTATTACACTGAAGAGTTTGATCTCTTGGTAATACATTGGTCTTACTATCAAACATTACCAGGAATTTCATCACTTTAGTGGACTCCCATAGTCTGGGACCTTATTGACCCACTAGCAATGTTTCATTCCGATAAAATATGTCTGAGAGATCTCATGGGTAACTTTGAAAAGTTTGTGTGATATATCAGTACACAGGGCTATGATTCCATACAATAACTTACCAACTAAATGATGTCAAGCTTGTTCACAGTTTGGCTGACAAAGGTCTGCAGACAGCCTAGGGAAGAAAGTAGCACTTTGCAGGTAGAAATGTCCAGTACACAGACAGCAGTAAAACAATTCTTAGTGCACTGGGTTTCTAAGCCAGCAAGGGGAAGGCTGTGACTGATTACTTGTCATTAAAACACCAAAGTGTTGACCAAAGCAAATGTATTTCCTCAACAGGAAAAATAATCCTATATAAGAAAAGAAAATTTCTTCTATATATAACATTATTTTTCTATTTTGTGTTAGATGTGGTAGTCATCAATTTCACCTATGTATTTGTGTACCCTTTGTATCTCCTATGCCACTCTATGTTATTAACTGCCATAATTCATACCAGATTTTTGTCTTCCATGGAAAAAATCCAATTTCTTCTTTGGGAAGTTCTATTGTTTAGAAAGATGTGTTTTCACATGCCTGCAATGAAAATCCTAGGTGATATGAAGCAAAAATAGGCATGTCTGGCCATTTCTTATAAAATTAGATTTGCTTAATGCTAAGACCAGGTTCTCAGTTTTTCACAGTTTTTCTGAACTGTGACAGTCAAGGCTGAATTTTGTTATCCTGAACATTTAATCTAGGCTTCATCAGTGAGCTGGGGGAGGTGGGAAATACTTCATGAGATTTTCAAGTGACATGAGGTTGATGGGCAGGAATTGCATTCAGGGAGGCCTAGAGAATCTGAAGGAATGGCAGGACAGGAAATTCAATAAGGGCAGATGCAAAGTCTTGCAACAGGGAAGGAAAGGCACCTGTAGTGGCACAGGCTAGGGACTGATGGGCTGGGGAGCAGCTCTGGAGGAAATGAACTGGGTATCCAGTCAGAGAATAAGCTGGGTTCATCAGCCAGCAGGGAGCCTTGGCAGCAAAGAAGGCCAATAGTACCCTGGTCTGTATTAACAGAATATCCGAGAGGTTGGAGGAAGTGATTTTTCTATCTTACTGTCAGACATTATATTGTATCTAGACTACTGCATCCAATTTTGTGTTCCCAAAACAGGACTGATATCAACAAACTGAATCAAATTCACTGGGGCTACCAAGATGTTCAGGAGCAGGAGTGTTTGTCCTGTTGGGAGGGACTGAAGTAAAGGGGCTTCAATCAGGAGGAGGGAGGACTTTATGGGTAGGTAACAGCAGCCTACTAGTACCCATGAGGAGACTTTTCACAGTGGTGTATGGTGAGAGGATGAGAGACAACAGGTACAAATTTAAATACAGGAAAACCAGACTTGAGGTAAGGAAACACTTTTCCCTGATGAGGACAGCCAACCAGAGCAGAGGTTATTCAATCTCTGTCCTTGGACATGTTCAAGATCACATGGAAAAAAAAAATGAGAAAACCAGACTGATCTAATGTCTGACTCTCCTTTGAGCAGGAGGTCAGACCAGAGATCTCCTGAAGCCCCTTCTAACCTGAATTCCATGATTAAATAATTTTTTAAGTTTCAATCAGAGCAGTTCCTTTATTCCCAAGAAAATATGTTTGGACACATTAAGGTACTTCTTTTAGATTATTGTTTCAGAAATTCTAGTTTGCCAGGGTCTACAAAGATGGCTTCTTTCTTATTTTCATTTAGTTACCTCTGGGTTGGGGATGTTCCTTTTGCTGTTCCATTAAATCACATTCAAGCCAGAAAATTTTGAAAACCTCTTCTTAGCAACCAAGAGGTGGAACAAGTTAGAAGTTACGAAGAAAGCTGAGAAAGCTGCCTGAAAATGTCCTTCTCTCTTTCCCTTGATTGCATAGGAAGACTAACACTGAGATTCACCTTGTCTACCTTTAGAAGGCTACAGTGTAGGTGTTCACTTCTGAGCTAGTCAGACCATGTTCTTTTTATATCAGAGTGTAGGAGTTAACAGCTGGTTAGCTGAGTCCTGCCCTGGATGACTAGTCTAGATGCAGAACCTTGAGGAGATTTAAATTAAAGATGACTCCCATGACTAACAAGCAGCTATCTAGTCTGTATTTGGTTTTTGACTCATTCCCCTCCCCTCCAAATGTGACCAGAAAGCAATATTATATTACTTTATCACATGGTTTTCTGTAACACCAAATTCTTTTTAAAACAGGCAATATTAATTTTATCTTGGTTTGAGTCTACTATTATTCTTATTTTGTAAGTGAAGGACTGCACCACCTGCAATAACAAAGACAATTTTTTCTAAAGGCATTACATTTCCAAATACCTGCTGTAATTCTTGCTTTGAGTTTGATGTATCTTACAGGTGACCTTCACATGGCCTGAAATATGGTTTCTACATCTTTTCACTAAAGCAGGGCTTGACACCTGCACACTGATCATGAAACCTTCCATAAATGATGGCCAGCAGGTTTATTCCCATTTAACAGAAAAACTCAGCCATTAAGAGTTTACAGTGTGGCTTGTAGAATGCTTGAAATTGTTATGTTAATGCTCTTATGTGAATTGACTTTTTTTGAATTTGATTTTTTTCTCAGCTAAGAGAGAAAATGTACCTGGAATACTGGAAAATGATACTCAGGGCTCATTAATTTCCTAATAAAAATCTAGAAGTAAACTGTAGGGGGAGAATTGAATAATAATTAGATACATTTATTTTTTCCTTCCATAAAAAAGAAGGAATCTTGAGAAATTTTCAGGGGGGAAGCCATAGGAAGTGAGTTGCATGGCTGATCCTGCAATTCATGCAGTGTTAGTGAAATGGTGACAACCCACTGTATATGACATTTTCTCTTGGAGCTCTGAGCTGATTTCATCTCTATCATACATCTGCATGCAAAGCGTAAGTCAGATCCTCCCACTGACACTTTTGTAACAGATGTGTCTCTGACCACATTGTTGTGAATAAATGAATCTTACAAATAAGTAAAAAAATAGATTTGACTCATTCCATTACAGTTTGCTGAAGTCTTCCACTGAAGCTTGCTCAGAAAATGTTCAGAGCATTCTTGTGACCCATCTCTGGACTCTCTCCAACAGGTCCAGGTCTTTCCTGGTCTGTTACACAATTGCTGTAACAATTTTAATTTGCAAAAAGAGGAAATATTTCAATTTTTTATTTCATAGAAGATATATATGTTGTGTTGTGAAATGTTCCATTTATCAGTCTGCATAACTACACAAGAACATCTTTTTATAGCTTAGGTTCTAAGAACTATAAAGAGTCCTTGTGCAAAACACATACCACAGAAAAGCATTTAAACTAAAAGACTAAGAGACAATCCGCAAGAAGACAATACGAACCTAAGAGATGCTTATCAAAAAGTTATCAAATTATAACCTCTGGAGAACAAAACTGCTTAGATTTGGAAGTTCTTATGCTGAACCACACTCTCAGCTTCCCATTGTATCATGATTTTTTTAATGAATTTTAAATCTTGATTAAAATTAAAATTATACATACTGGGGAAAGCTGCAAGGGAATCTGTGAAGCAAAAGTAGATTCACATTTAGTTAAGTATTTTTACAGAAGGATCTCCCCAGGAGGACAGCCATGATACCAGCATCTCTGTACATACACTGGATGCTGTGTGGTCAGGAAATATTCCTACACAATGACCTGGAACTCAGTGACCCTCTGTGCACATAGAAATTCTGAATTAATCCATTCACTATTAACAACAACAATGAAAACAAACAAACAAAAAGGAGTATGGGAAGGTAATAAGGAAAAAAACCTAAGATGACTGCAGGAAGAAAAGTTTTGTAATTTTCCAGAGGAAAAAGAAACAAAATACAAGGGAAGAAAATAGTCAAAACTTATTCAAACTTCACTGCTGGAGGCAAGGCATGCAAAGACAGAAAAAAAGGTTCTAACAAAAAGCGCCTCAAAAAGTCACAACAGGCACTATGAATCTATGAAAGACACTTGATTTACTCAAGTCATAACCTCAGTAATTGTTATTATTACTACTACTACTATTATTATATATGAGTATTACCATTTTATGTAAGAACCCAGACATGAACCATAGTCCCCTTGTGATGGACACAGTACAAGTATAGAACAAGAGAAGTGTCTGCTGCCAGTGAGTGTTGGGTTCAAAGCAGAGTTGTGGCTCAATATAGCCTGACCAGAGTGTATACCACATCTGCCTCCCTCTCACTACATCCATCCTTTCTCTGCTACTTTTCTTTACACAAAAAGCTGTCTAGTTGACAGGTATCTTTTTTACATATGTTAACAAAATGTCTATTCTGGAAAACCAACATTATTGTGCTCAGGCCCTATGTTCATAGGAATTCAGGTACTTCAAGATACAGATATACGTTTAGCATTGTTTCAAAGTTTCTTCATGCATACTAGACATCTAAGTCATTATCTGGACTTTATTACTTCTTATAGGTTGCTCACGATATGATAAAAGAAAAACACACAATATGGTGGAAAAGATAGTCATATAAGTTGGCAGGAGAGCCAGCACTGGGAACTACTAAATGTCTTTTGCAGACTGAGTACTGCATCTTGAGTACTTGTACATTGTACAGTACTAGTCACTACAGCAGCTGTTTAAAACATG